>PYAF01003480.1:1002841-1058733 GCA_007407185.1 Glycine tomentella
GTTAATTGTACAGTTTTGTATTGTACAGAGGAACGTTGATGTATATTCACCATACTATAGTGTACAGTGCTATACAGCTGACATTGATGATGTCACTCTTAGTTTTGCTTCCAAACTGCTTAAACTCTGACTGTTTGTATGTTTGATTGTGATGTATGTTGGTAATGACCCTGGTTAGTAAATTGGGGCGTTACAATATTCATTTTCTTTTTAAAGAAAGATAGTGATCTTGAATAACACTCAAGAACCTGCTCTTGATACCAATTGAAAAGCAATAGGAATACCCACAATAACCAAGAGGCGGTGAATTGGTTTAAACTTGGCTTTTTAAAACTTTTTGGAACACCAGAGTTTATAGGATCTTAATCACAATAGAACCAAGAATACTTCAAATCAATCAAACCACTAAGCCCAAGAAAACAATTGCTAAAAGCAGAACTTGTTGAGTAATGAAAATAACTCCAAGAATCAATGATCAAGATAACAAGAAGAGATTAAGGAATAGAAAACAACACAATAATTTATACTGGTTCACATCTCAAGAGAAGCTACATCCAGTTTCTTCTAATCAACACTAGATTAGAGTTCCACTATTATCAATTTCAGTTCATACAAGCTTTACAATAATCACTCTTTATCAAACCTAGATAAAGAACAAAAATCTAAAACCCTATTAGATTCCTAATGATCAAGACATAGAGAACCCTTCTCTAAAGCCCTCTAGAGAAACCCACTCTAGAAAAAGCTTAAACAACCATTTTGCAATAATTTCAAACTACCAAGAATACAAAAATGGATTTAGAACATGAGATAATGGAGAGAGATAACCTGATGATCCAATGAATATGAATGAATATGATTTATCAATCAGAGTTGAAATGCAGAAATTAAATTCAGAACTTTCTCTCCAAAATATCTTTGAAAAACGTGCCCAAGAAATCTTTCAATACACCATGAAGATTAAAGAGTGGGACAAAAACTGCTAACACAGAAAATCCTTTCTAACTATGAGAAGGCTTGTGTATGCTCAGAAAAATCTAAGTCTGTAAGTTAATTTTTCAAACAAGCCTTCAATCTATTTATAAAAAACTTTTATAATAGAATTTAATCAATTAAAGCCCCAAGTAATCGATTAAATTATCATATGTAATCGATTAAATTTTCAAATAATTGATTAAAATGTTCTTAGCACAACTTGGAAACTTGCAACGAGCAAAGTAATCAATTAATTCGACTCGTAATTGATTAAAGCATATAGATTTAGTTTTGAAACAAGCTTGTGTAATGGATTACAATATGTGGTAATTGATTAAAGCAGGCGAACACAATTTCAAAATATACTTATGTAATTGATTACAAAATGTGGTAATCAATTAAGTCATTCAAGCACATAAAAAATTGAACTTCAGTAATCGATTACGATTCATGGTAATCAATTAAAACAGGAAAACATGATTTTCATTTTGTGCTATGTAATCGACTACAGCAACATGGTAATCGATTAAAATGTTCTTCATGGCTTTTCCAAAATTAAAACAGAAGCTTGTAATCGATTATTTCATTGTGCAATCGATTAAAGCAGTGGAATTTTGTTTTTCCAAAAACTTAACCATGAGAATTTCATTTCCTTTGAAAACATGAATAGCTTTAATGCTTTAAGGAAATCATGTATGCAAGTTAATGATCATGTTCATGTAATGCAAGGATCATAAGATTAGCCTCTCATACACTTGATCAAATTAAAAATTCCTTGGCATGTGAAAAGCTCAAAACTTTCTTCTAAGGCACAAGCTTCTTCTTTAGCTTCATCTTCTTGCTATTCCCCCTTATATCCAATAGGTGTGACTAATGCCCTTGGTGTGTTTATGGGTTACATGAATAGGATCTTTCACCCTTATCTCGATAGTTTTGTGGTAGTATTCATAGATGATATTTTGTTATACTCTAAGACTAGAGAGGACCATAAGAAACACTTGAGGATTGGGTTGCAAACCCTTAAGGACCGATAGCTTTATGCTAAGTTGTCCAAATGTGAGTCTTAGTTGAGAAAGTTAGTTTCCTAGGACATGTCATATCCCAAGGCGGTATAGATGTAAATCCTTCTAAGATAAAAGTTGTTTCTTAAGTGGGAGAGTCCTAAGTTGGTGTTTGAGATTATAAGTTTTCTTGGTTTAGCGGGATATTACCGTAGATTCATAGGTTTCTCTAAGTTAGTCTTGCCTCTGACCAAGCTGAATCGTAAGGGTCAAGTTTTTGTGTGGAATGATCAATGTTAACATAGTTTCCAAACCCTTAAGGAAAAGTTGACAATCGCGCCTGTGTTAGTTTTGCCTAACCCAAGAGAGCCCTTTGAAGTGTATTGTGATGCATCAAAGATGGGTTTAGGAGGAGTGTTGATGCAGAATGGCCAGGTAATGGCCATGCTTCTAAACAACTCAAGACTCATGAGAGGAATTATCCTACCCATGATCTGGAGTTAGCTGCTGTAGTTTTTGCTCTTAAAATGTGGAGGCATTACCTGTTCAGCTCCAAGTTTGAAGTTTTTAGTGATCATAAAAGCCTTAAGTATACGTTTAGTCAGAAAGAGTTGAACATGCCTCAGAGGAGATGGTTAGAGTTCTTAAGGACTATGATTTTGAGCTTAGCTATCATCTCGACAAAGCCAATGTAGTGGCCAATGCTTTGAGTAGGAAGTCCCTACATATATCTTCACTGATGGTTAGGGAGTTGGATCTCCAAGAACAATTTAGAGACCTTAGCCTTGCATGTGAGGTTACCTCTAATAGTGTAAGATTGGGAGCTTTGAGAATTGCTAGTGAGTTGCTATGAGAGATCAGAGAGGGCCAGAAGTTGGATCCTTTACTGGGGACTCAATTAGAAGTCATATCGTTGGGAGAGAAAGTAGTTTCACTCAACACAAAAATTATTGCACTGAGTGTGAAATGTTGTGCTGAGTGCCAAAAGTGGAATTTTGCTTAGCAAGATGAGCTCGCTAAGCGAGATTTGTAGTTTATAAATACATTCATCAGCGTGAAAACCCAAAATTTCACTCCTCTCTCTCTCCAAAACCCTCATTGAAGCCCTAGCCCTCCTCTTCCACCACCCACGACCACCGGGCCACCGTACAGAGAAGAACACTTTAATCGGAGTGAAATCTTCAAAACTTAACTTGAGGATTCAGCATAGAACAGAGTCTCCAATCCTCCTTTCATGGTTTCTTTGAGGTAATCATCATTTCCTTGTCTTCTCCTAGTTAGTTTGAGCCTCTCTTAGTATCTCTTGTGATTTTGGTACTGTTATTGGATGTTTTTACACTTCCTTTGAAAAATCTTTGAAAATGAGACGTTGTAAAAGTTGCCTTTTATAATATTGATGTGATTTTTGTGACCTTCATTGAACCCTAGTCACATTGGCATGATCAGAATTTCAAAATGACATCTCTTTGATGTAGACTCTGAAAACACCATTTTAGTTCATTTCAAAAACTAAATAGGTATTTGACCCCGAATGTTAGTATTAACCTTGTATTTGAAATATATATTGAATTGTCTTCGATTTGGTATATAGACCTCTGCATTTGGACTAATGGACGTGAACCTAAGAGATCTCAAAACAACACCGTGAGAAGCTAACAGTAGAATATAGATAGGTGAGGGGAGTTTATTGTTTGTTTACAACTTTTGATACCATAGTTGGGGTCAGGGGACCCAATTATAGGGATGTATGTTTGTCCCTATTGCGATATATTTGTTATTGATGAATGGTGGTGTTGTTGTAATGATTTTAATTTTTGGGAAAAGTCTTAATTACAAAGGAGACTCTACCCAAAATTTTATATTTGTTCTTTTATTTATTTTTTATTAAATTTTAAAAGGGCATAAGAGTTGTGGATTGTTATTGTAAGAGATTTGTGTTGTCTGAAGACCTGGGGAATGTGAATCTCATACATGAATTTATATGTATATGTGGAATGTGATTCTTGCGGTTATGATGATATTGAATGAGATGATGTTGATGTTGATGATATTGAAATGAGATGATGTTGATGTTAATGATGATAGTGAAATAAGATGATGTTAATGTTGATGATTATATTGAGATAAGATGATGTTGGTGATGACATTAAGATGAGATGATGTTGATGTTAATGATGTCATCGTAAATGGATGTGTGGTGTGCAATGACATGTTGGATATCCCTGGAGAGGGAATGAGATTGTTTTAAAAATTCCAAGCATCCGTGGAGAGGAAAGGGGATTGCTTAGAATTTTTAACCATCCACGGTCAGGGCATTGGTGATGACTATGTTTCATATTTGGTAATTGCATAAAAATAGTATAAACGTTGTTAATAAGTACTTGTAGTTTTTCATGAGGAAAAATGCTAGTACTTGGGGCATGTCACTCAGTTTGGAACTCGCTTGAGACTCGTGCTCATCAACATGGGGGGAGTTGCCTGTGCACAACACAATGACCTCAATAGTTACTGCCTAGTTTTCCTAAGTAAGAGTGTCATGTGGACACACTTAGGCTATTTCCTGAAGAATGTTACCACATTGCATTTGAGAGTTGAGTCAAGTGCATGCATCATTCTGAGCATAATTGATTTGAATTGTGGAAAAAGTTGATGACTAATTTGTTAAGTGTATGTTGAACTGATGGATTATGGAGAATGATTGTGGTTATTGTTATTGTTTTTCTTGCTAATCATTGTCATTTTGTGTTTGTTGATCTTGTATAATAAACTCACTTTTTCATATTTGTACCGTGTGGTTTGTATGTGTGATGATCGCAAACCTTCATTCGTAGGAGCAGATGACCAGCAGTAGGTGATGTTGGAGGAAGATTCTTTTGTTGGAGCCGCCAAGCCGATGTGATAATTTTGGGAGAGAGTTTTGTTTTGTTATCAAACTTTTTCTTAGTTGGTTCCTTGATTGTTTTGATTGGGAATGTAAATCCCAGACTAAGATACATGTAAAAACTAAATTATGTTCTGACATGTAAATAATATATATTGGTTTAACATATATGTGTGTGTGTGTGTGTATATTTATTTACGTATTTGTGCATTGTCTGCTAAGTGTATTATCTCAAAAAATTTACCCTTATTTTCATAATCAAATTAATAGAACTTTCATTTAAAATTGAAATTACTAGTTTAGAGTAGTGATATAAAGCGACGAGGAAAGTCGTTACAGACATCAGGGTCGATGTAGCCAAGATGGGGTCCACGATCTCACACGTCAGACTACATGTACCCTTCACTGGAGAACAAAGTGGGGACCTGTAAAAAAAAAAGGACTTTGACGCTCAAGTAAATACGTGAGTGAGTTGAGAATGAATTCAAAGGGTGAGTTACAGTAGTGTAACAACTTTTGTATATAATTCCTAGCTTGTAGATAATAGCTAGTAGATAAATCATGGCTTATAGATAATTTATCCCTTCTAGATAATTAAGTACCTACAACTTAATAAAGGGGTTGTAACATTATCATTAATATTCAAATATTGAAGTATTTAGTTATAACTTGTCGGCCTAGTAGCCTGGCTGCTAAGGGCAGTGTGTCTGTGCTCCTGTATTAGGGCTAACATGGAGAGCTGATGTGCGTATTGGAGCACCACGTCACTTGCCATGTCCATTTTGTGGACCTGGAAAATACAATATATATATATATATAGGGATTAAAGTTTCTCATGTTACATGAGATAAGTTTTTCTCATATACACCAAAACTACGTAGTTTTGGATTAAATTTTTTCCTTCTTTTTAATAAAAAAACACAATCAAAACAGATACTTCACGCAACAATAACATCTAAAATCAAGGAACATTATCTTTTATTCAGCAACAAGAGAGGAGAAGTGCATGAAGTATCTATTTTGATTGTGTTTTTTTTTATTAAAAAGAAGAAAAAAATTTAACCCAAAACTATGTAGTTTTGGTGTATGGAAGAAAAGTTTATCTCATGTATCATGAGAAACTTTAATCACACACACACACACACACACACACACACATATATAAAGGACACCGGGATATACCGACACACCATTTAGCAGGATTATCCAAAACTACTAATTCATGTCATCCCCTTTAGAGATACGCACCCAGAAAATGATTTCTCTTTATGAGAGAACATATATAAATTATCAACAGTGCTATGACTTTTCATTTTGGACACTTAAATCTAAAATCTAAAAGAACATTAAGTTTCTCTGGTTCTGTAGAAAGACCATCACCGGTAGAACTTGAGGAGAAATAGAAGTTGTAACATGAAAGCAGAAATTATCTTGATTTCATGATTCTATGCTATACCAGATATTTGAAGAACTCTGAAATAAGTTTCAGTTTTCAATTCCTCTTGCTACAATGGAGAAAGCATTTCAATTTAGTTATGTGCTTTTATTTTTCATTGCAGGCAGATGTAGCTCTTTATATTATTGTTTATAAAATGTGTGAACTATGATGCAGGTTGTACCTTGTCAGCTTGGGGTGTTGCAATACATTTTACAAATTTATGTGGGAACCATGGTATGACTGATGCATCTTATATTCAACAACTCCATAGAAGTATTGGCTTGTACTTGGCTATGTGCAAAAATTTTGAAATGGTTCTACAACACGTGCTGCCATATTCTAAATTTACTGTTCAACTAAATGATTCTCTGGAATGGTCGTGGACTCTGAAATTTAGGAGATGGTATGATCGATGGAGGAAGCTTTGGTAGACTCTTAAGTGATTTGCAAGATTGGCATTCTAGAACTGTAAGGAATGGGGGAAGCTCTTCTATTGTTTGAAGTGAATCACATAACTGAACATTTAGAGTATTAAGGGGTGAGGGAAGCCTTCGTATGGTATGAAGTAATAGGCCACCTTGGGCATCTAGATTTTTAAGGGACGAGGGAAGCTTGGGTAAACTTTGAAGTGATTTGCAGTACCTAACAAGAATTTTAAGAGATAAGGGAAGCTCTGGTAGACTTTGAAGTAGTGTGTAGGACTCAATATCTAGTATTTTAAGGGTCAGGGGAAGCTTGAGTAGACTCTGAAGTGAATTACATAATTGGACTTCTAGAGTTTCTAGGGACAGGGGAAGCTCTGGTATTGTTTGAAGTGATTCACAAAATAGGACAGTTAGAGTTTAAAGGGAAGAGGGAAGCTTTGGCATTGTTCGATGTGAACGATGGACTTTGGCATTTATAGTTTCAGGGGACGGGGCAAGTTTTGGTAGAATTTAAAGTGATCTACAGGACTGGACATTTAAACTTTTAAGGCATGGGGGAAGATCTGGGAGCCTCTGAAGTGAAGTGCAAGATTGGGCATTTAGAGTTTCAAGGAATTGGGAAAGCTCTTCTATTGTTTGAAGATTTTTGCATTCGCTTACATCTAGATGTAATAGTTAGGTAAGATTGTTAAAGGATGAAGGTAAACTCTCAATGTCATTGTTTTCTAAATGTAGGGAATTAAGCTTGCTTTGATGTCCAAATGATTAGGGAAGTGCTTTGATCTTTGTATATTTCATTCTCAATTCTTCATATTCTCTTATATTATTGAGAATTCCATTAGATTGCTACAATGATTATGGTTGAGATAATTGAGGCTACCTAGATGGGAATCACTTGCAACTATGGAAAGTGAATTGTAGCTCCAAAGGTTCAATTCTTCAAGTTTGCCCAAAGATAAAATAGATGAATGCACCCTAGTCAACCTTCTACAACTCCAGAGATTCAGTACTTTATGATTTTTGGATTTTGATAAATGTGGCAGCTCCTTTAACTTAGAGCAACTAAGGTCAAGTTCTTTAAAGTCACCAAATTCTGTAATAAAATGAATCAAAATGAAGATACCACACAAGCTAAATTAATTATGTTTGTATTCCTTGAATTAACAGAAAAATATAACATTGACAAACATTTACCTTCTCTCCAGCCCAAAGTTTTTCCATTTTGTCAAATGACAATTTCAATATTACAAGTTTTTCGGTAAAAAAATTATGTGTTGGCAAGCATTTGATAGAATAAAAATACCAACAAATAAATCTTAGCTCAGTTGCCAAAAGTTGAAGCCCTTCAGCTAGGATATTATGTTGATCAGAGCCATCATAAATTTCCAGAAATTGCACTCTACTCATCTTAATAAATATGCAAGGGCTTAACTTTTGCATCTTAATTTTTGTTAGGTCAATTTGTAAGCTTCTAATGGCCTCAATAACCTACAATCAATGTAGAAGAAAAAGTTTAAACATCATCAAAAGTCACATTTCTCACAAACATAAATATTCAAATGTTATTCAAGAAATTTTGTATATAGTTACACTTTAACCTTGTTGCCTTAAAATGCTTCACAAAATTGTAATCAGGATCCCACAACCAGAGGCAACTTACAGGGTTTTTGCTAGATTCTTGATGAACAAACTTCCAATCCATTTCTTGTAGACTATCATGCATACATATAACATCCTCAGAGAACATTATACGAGCTTTATCTTTCATCCTTTCTAATCCAACAACCACTAAATTATCATTTTCACCATCTTTCAATAAAGATTTTAGGGTAAATAGTCATTTTTGTCTCTGAATGCCTGAATGTGTAAAGTGCTGACAAATTCGTCCCTGAAAGATGAAAATTCAAATTTTTGTCCCCAAAAGTATAAAAAGTACGACAAATTCATCCTTCGGTTAACTTCTGCCTGTTACTGTTAATGAAAGTACCTATGTGGCATAAAGGGACGAAAATGTCACAAAAATGATTGACAACATGGTTGCGTACTAGATTTTGGACGAAATTGTCAGTAAGTTACCATTGGGGCAAAAAAATAAAAATAATATTAATTAATTAATTAGGCATTTGGTGCAATGGCAAAAGAATTTGGCAAAATGGTGCACCCAAGAACGCCCAAGCTAGGCTTGTTTGGGTCCCATTTTGCCTATAAATAGCCCCAAAATTTCACTTTTTTACCACTTCACCTTCTCTCTAAAAGTTGATCTGCCTTCTCTCTAGAGCTTAGGAGTGGATTTCCTCTAAAGCGAAGCCCTGCCAACAGCGAAGCCCTGCCAACAAGTAAGTGGATTTAACAATTGTGCATATTATTTAATCTGTTATATTTTTTAATTAGAAAATTGTTAGGGCCATATGAACTTGTTAGCGACATAGATGTTAGGTTTAATGTGGTTTAGGGCTTGGTTTAATGTGTTGTGTTTATGTTTTAGGGCTTGGGTTGAGATTTAGGGTTTATGGATTTTGGTTTAGTTTTAGGGTTTATGTTGTGTTTAGGGTTTAGGACTTGGGTTAAAGATTTAGGGTTTATGGATTTCGGTTTAGTTTTAGGTTTTATGTTGTGTTTAGGGTTTAGGGCTTGGGGTAAAGATTTAGGGTTTATGGATTTCGGTTTAGTTTTAGGGTTTATGTTTTGTTTAGGGTTTAGGGCTTGGGGTAAAGATTTAAGGTTTATGGATTCCGGTTTATTTTTAGGGTTTATGTTGTGTTTAGGGTTTAGGGCTTGGGGTAAAGATTTAGGGTTATGGATTCCAATTTAGTGTTAGGGTGTTTAAGGTTTAGGGCTTGGGTTAAAGATTTAGGGTTTATGGATTCCGGTTTAGTTTTAGGGTTTAGCGTGTTAGTGTTTAGTGGTTAGGTTTTGAGGGGTTTAGCTTAATGATTTAGTGTTTAGGGTGTGTGGATTTATGGGTTAGGTGTACGTTGGTTTAAATGGTTAGGGTTTGTGTTAAATGGTATGGATTTAGGGTATAGGGTTGTAGGGGGCATGGGTACAGGGTGTAAGGGTTTATGGGTAATGATTTACTGTTGATGTTGGTTAGGTTGATGGATAGGCATAGTAGTCCTTGCCATAGCGTGATTTGATTCCGCAAGAGCAATGGCCACAAGAGCACTGTATGTTCCTATTGGAGGGAATAGTAGAATCTTTTCTAGGTGAGAGAGGTTTGGTTTTGGGGGATTTGGAAGGACAGCACTAAGACCAATGTCCTCAATGATCACAGCGTAACAAGTGATTTGCTGCATTCATTTGCGAAGTTGTTGAGAGCAGTTTGCGGGGATTAAAGGGTTACTGTTTTGCTTTCTTGCTGTGTTTTGCTTCTTCTCAGTGCAGAGTGAGGAGTGAAGAGAGTGATTGGTGCTGTGTATATGATGATGGACTTTGCACAAGTGGACGTACGTCAAGGTTCTTGTTTTTGGAATCTTTTAATATTAATAGAAGTGTACTATGAATATCAGATGGCACATGTTGCATCTCATAAATCAAATTTAAAATTTGAGTCGTCTCAATCACACTTTTTTCAAAGAGGGAAGAGGGTTCTTCTCTCTCTTCCATGATTTGTGTTTCACAAATCTCTGTTTGGTGACGGAAGCTAGGATGCTTGACTCAAAGAATTTCGTATCATATGAAACTAACCTGGACTATTGGATGTTAATATCACCCTTTTGCATGTTGGTTAGGTTGATGGGGCAGGAATAGTAGTCCTTGCAATAGCATGAGTTCATCCCGCAAGAGCCATGGCCACAAGGGCACTGTATGTTCCTATTGAATGGGAGAAAGACATGATCACACATTTTCTTTCTTGTTCTGTTTTGCTTCTTCTCAATGCAGAGTGAAGAGAGTGATTGGTGCTGTGTATATGATGATGGACTTGCCACAAGTGGAAGCAACTAATGAAAAATTCATTTTAACCCGTGACTTTATTCCACTCCCGAGGTCAGTCAAGTCCCTAATTCGTAGATAACAGGGTCAGCGTGATGTTTTCTTGTTGTGTTTTGCTTTTTATCTGTGTATATGATGATGGACTTGGCACAAGTGGAAACAATGTACGTCGAGGTTCATTCTTTTAGGGTTTGGGGGGTTCAGGTCAATGGTTAATGATTTACTGTTGATGTTGGTTAGGTTGATGGGGCAGGCATTGTAGTCCTTGCCATAGCGTGATTTGGTTCCACAAGAGTTATGGTTACAAGGGCACTGTATGTTCCTGTTGAGGGAATAGTGGAATCTTTTCTAGGTGAGAAAGGTTTGGTTTTGAGGGATTTGGAAGGACAACACTAAGACCAACATCCTCACTGATCACAATTGTAACAAGTGCTTTGCTGCATTCGTTTGCCAAGTTGTTGAGAGCAATTTGCAGGGATTAAAGGCTTACTCTGAGGACTATGAGCATGAGCTGATGAAGAAGGTGAATGGGAGAAAGACATGATCACACGTTTTCTTTCTTGTTGTGTTTTGCTTCTTCTCTGTGTATATGATGATGGACTTGGCTCAAGTGGAAACAATGTACGTCGAGGTTCATGCTTTTAGGGTTTAGGGGCCCATGACCGCAAGTTCGGACATAAAAATACATTTGCGGAGGATCGGGAACCTGTTGACGCATTGATGGAAACCCGAAAGAAAAACGTCGCAGCAATGCATTTCAGGTTTATGGTTTAGGGTTTAAGTTTTGGTGGGCATGGGTACAGGGTGTTTGTGTTAGGGTTTATGGTTTAACATTTTTTATATATAAGAAAATTTTGTTTAAATGATTTGTGAATCGACTTCGTCCATCTCGTTATATATTCTAGTGGACCTTGGACGACCCTTTACACCCAACATTAAGCTGTCAGGTATGATAACTGGATCTTCACTCAGGGGAATAGCAAGTTTATTACCAATTGGCTGCCAAGGTAATGAATAAGCCTCAACCAACTTGGTTACCAGGAACACATCATCCACATATTGCAAAGGATTCTGACGGATATATAAAGCAGCAGCTGCGGCGTGGCTACAAGGGTATTTGAAGGCCTTAAACTTCCCACACTGACAAAAATGCTCAGTTAGGTTTACTGAATATGACCTCTTCCAACCATCGTCCACCTAAAATGACGTTTGCTCAAGGTTATATGTGCGTACATTATGCCCTGTAGCAACGGTTTGATTATACCTCAAAGCATCAACGACATTTTTACAATGTCGTTGTGAATCCTGAAGCTGTGAAGTAGCAACCTGACCCCTTCTCACAAAATATTCGACCAATCGACTGTATATGTGCTTCACCAAAGCAGTGATAGGCATGTTCCTTGCTCCCTTGAACACCTTGTTGACTGATTCACACAAATTTGTTGTCATATGGCCATATCTTCTCTCCTCGACATCATATGCACGACTCCATTTTTCCTTAGGAATGTTGTCAATCCATTCTGCAACCTCAGCACTGGTATCACGAAATCATTCAAACGCTATGTCAAATTCAGCCATACAGGGAGTATAACCTGCACAATTGTAATACCATTAATATTAGTTGGGTAACACATTTTTGAATCTTACTAAATTACAAATAATTGTGAACATACCCAAAGTCATGAGGGTCTTCTTCAATCTTGCATTCTTGAATCTTTGATTGAAATTATTGGCAATATGACGAAGGCAAAAAATGTGATGCGCAAAAGGTGGTTGCCAACCGGCATGATTATGTACTGCAGATATAATGCTCCGGTGCCGATCTGAAATGAGGCATATATTTTGCATTTGGATTACGTGGAAGCGAATATTAGCAAGGAAATATTCCCAAGCTTCCAACGTCTCCCCCTCAACAATGGCAAATGCCAGTGGCAGGTATTCATTATTTTCATCTTGAGTAGTGGCAATCAGCAATTTTCCTTTATACTTGCCATATAAGTGAGTCCCATCAATTTGAATAATGGGTTTGCAAAATTTAAAAGCCTCGCAACACTGTCTAAAAGTCCAAAACATGCGCTGAAACACACGCTTACCTCGTACCAGTCGATGTGCCACATAATAAGCATTGGTTTGAATATCAAAAAAAGAACTTGGTGAAAAACGAAGCATGTAGTTGCACCACCTCGACAAAAATGCATAAGATTCTTCCCAATCTCCATAAATCATTGTCATTGCTCTCTGCTTCGCAGACCATGCCTTATAATATGAAACTTTAAATCCATAGTTATTGGTGATCCTCTTCTGAACCAATGCAATTGACACGCCCGGTTCCTCCTTAACCGTTCCTGAAAATGAAATTTTCACATTGACATTAACAACAAACCTTAACACAAATTAATATTTCTCATATAAAGCAAAAATTTTGAGTTCATACCTACTACAAGTGTAGCAATAATATCAACATCAAGTTGTCTGTGATCCTATGTTATATGGTCATTCAGGCAACTGTGTTTTCCACCCCATCTTGAAACCACCCACTTCTCACCATACATTGGTTTATACACCCTAACCCTCCAAGGGCAACCATCGTTGTGAGCGACACACTTCATGGCAAACCTGTTAGGCTTGCTCTCAACCACAAATGCTTCTTGATGCTCCCTCATCAGGTTCCGCTTAATTGCAATTTGTGCCTCCTTTTTGGATGGAAATTCCTGTTGAACAAACAAATCGTCCCCAATTTGTCAGGGACCTTGCACTGAACCCGAACCTGAAGCTGAACCGGTAAAAGATTCTTCTTCGCTTGGGTGATTCCAATCAATGTATGTGTAATGTGGAATTCCGTCCCAAAAAGGAATAACCGCACCACCTTTAAATACAAAACAGTTGAATAAACATGGGTTTGCAAAGTAAAATACTATAATATATAGATGAACAACTATTATACGACTTCATCATTCATTTAAGTCATGTAACATACCTTTAACAAGTTGTTCTGATTGTGTCGGTCCAACATCCGGATGGTACCGCATTTCAGATGACCCCACGTCAGTGTGTTGTTGGAATGCAGTCGCATGCACACCAGAATCTTTATCATTATTGGACGCACTGGCATTCTCCTAAAGAAGACGATCTTCCATCGCGATATTTTCATCATCATCATCATCATCATCTTCATCGTCATCCATAACCCAAGTTGGGTCATGTGAATCTTCCTCAGACATGTTTGCACCTACAACACCATATGATGATGCAATATGTGCAGAATTACAAGCGACTGACCTCCTGGGTAAAACAACATCCTCTACTGCGGTATAATCCACATACAACTGTAAAAAATTCTTCCTTGCCTGATTCAAAAATTATTCAATCACCATTTCCAATTCTTCATCATCCTGTATTGGAAACCCCATGTATTGTTCATGCTGCCATATTCTTGCCGTCAGCAAAGTGATACAAGTCTTGTCATCTAGACCTAATTTTGGACGTATCTTCTCATGCAAATCATCCAATGTTGCTTTTCGGTTGATACATGTCATCCTTTTCTCCCCTTCAAAGACAACACCTCTTCGCCCTTCAATTTTCCTTCCATTGAAAAATAACACAAGACAAACACACTCCGCATCACTTGAACTCATTTCCTGCTCTCAACAAAAACAACAACTTCAAATTTTAAGAAACAATAAAAGAAGCTGAAGAACCTAAACCCTAATACACACGCCTGACGCACATAAACACCCAAAACCCTAAATTATGAAACATAAACCCTAAACCCTTGCCCCTATACCAAAAGCCATAACACAAGCACCATAAACCCTACACTACCAAACAAAAGGCTTGAATCATATACCATACCACCTAAACCTTAAACAAAACAACCTAAATCATTATTCAAAACCCCCTAAACCCTAAGCCATGTATCCACACACCCTAAACCCTAAGCCATATATCCACACACCCTAAACCCTAAGCCATATATCCACACACCCTAAACCATAACCCTAAACATGTCCACGCACCATAAACCCTAACCCATATATCCACACACCATAAACCCTAAGCCATATATCCACACACACTAAACCATAACCCACATATCCACACACCCTAAACCCTAACCCACATATCCCCACACCCTAAACCATAACCCACATATCCACACACCCTAAACCCTAACCGATATATCCACACACCCTAACCACTAAACACTAGCAAGCTAAACCCTAAAACTAAACCGAAATCCATAAACCCTACCTCTTTAACCCAAACCCTAAACCGTAAACACTACACATTAAACCAACATACACACTAACAATTTCCTATGAACCTAACATCTATGTCGCTAACAAGTTCATATGGCCCTAACAATTTTCTTATTAAAAAATATAACAGATTAAATAATATACAAAATTGTTTAATCAACAACTTACTTCTTTGCAGGGCTTCGCTTCAAAAAATATCCAATCCCAAGCTCTAGATAGAATGCAGAACAATTTTTACACAAAATGTCAAATGGTAGGCATGTTCCTTGTGTGAAATTTTGGGGTTATATATAGGGAAAATGGGACCCAAACAAGCCTAGCTTGGGCGTATTTAAACACGCCTAGCTTGGGCATGTTTAAACACGCCTAACTTGGGCGTGTTTGGGTACACCAGATTCCCAAATTGTTTTGTCATTGCACCATTTGCCTAATTTTTTAATTAATTTGTATTTTTTATAATTTTTTGCCTTACCATTGGATTAAAATGTCAGTAATTTTCTACTGGACCTAAATGTTAGTAAGTTACCATTGGACCAAAATGTCAGTAATTTTCAATGGACCAAAATGTTTTTTTGGCGAAAAAGGCCAGTATGTTTTCATTGGACCAAAATGTCATAGAGGTTAAATCTTCCCTCTTTTTTTTTTATCATTACAAGCATAATAATAACAATACAATAATCACTTAAAATATAGAGAAACAAACGTAAGTTAAAAGAAACATAATAATAACCATAATGTGTCTGTCACAATAGAAATTATCCAAAATAAATATTTTACCCGTGTACCAAAATAAACATCGACCAAATATACGACACATTAACTCCAATAAGACAAATGTCTTTTGGCTCTTTGCGCTTGCGAATTAGTGATTCTACATCTGCAATTTTTTCATTAATTCCAACTAATCCTTTCGAGTTAACAAGGGGTTCAGCCAATTTCATCAGCACAAGATTGACAATTTCTTTAACTAGCTCAGCATCATTTCTATACGACACAGAGATAGAGAGAAAGCGCATTAAAATCAATCGGAATTTTTTTTTTTTTGGGGGGCATCATCATGAATTATGCCATAGAAAGTTCCCTTCATTTTCTACTTCCTTCTTTGTGCGGATTCCTTAATAGGTCAATACTAAAAAATAATAAAGCGGCTCTGTTAGATGTATCTAGAAATTTATTAAAAATATTAACATTTTAGAAATAAAAATATATTAAAATGTAAAACGTGGTTGTAATTAAATTCATGGACCAACAAAGCACGGTTGGTCCCATGGGAATTACTAGCATAGAGGCATTGCCTAACTTTATTAATGCAGAAGTAATGAGTTAACGAATAATAAACACATTTTCTGCTGAAAACAATTTAAAAAATAAGTGTACATCTTTTTTGAAACTTAAGCAACCACATGATGATAATATGCTTACAACTATATAACAACTTAAGTTTGGACAAGAGAATTTTAATTGGAGAAAATAATTTATTAGAAAATTTGAAATTCTGTAATTTAAAATTCATTGTTTTGATATTTTTATACGAGGAATTTAAATTTTTGAAATTTTAAAACAGAATTTTAAATAATTAAAAATGTGGAATTTAAATTTCCTCTAAAAAGTGAGAAATTGAAATTCTCTTCTTCTCTAGAAACTTTAACCACACCACTTTTTGTTCCGTCTCAATATCGGATGAGTACTCCGACCTCCGTTACTCTCATGACATCCACCTCAAGCGTTTTTCCGTGCATGAGGTTCAAAATTTAAAAAACGAAGAAATTCAATTTTTTTATCCAAACACAATTTTTAAAATGAAGAAATTTAATTTCTTTATCCAAACACAAAATTTTGAAAATAAAATAAAAATTTAATTGATGTATATTAATTTCTCTAAATTTTAAATTTTCTAAAATTTTAAAATAATCTATCCAAACATAATTTAATTGATGACTCAAAGCATGCCTCCAGGCTCCAGCTTTGCACTTTGGTCGCATTTTTCTTTCATCTCAGCAAATGCGTTTTTGTAATTTTCCCACGATTGATGTCGTACATGTGTGGGTTTTATTTGGTAGAAAACAGGGATTACAATCCTTTCATATTTCTCTTTGCATTCAAGAATTGTCACAAGTTCTTCTAAACACCAACGAGAAGAAGCATAGTCTTGTGAGAATATAATCAACGAAATGAATGATTCGTTAATTGCTTGAACGAGTGATGGCCATATTTCATGTCCCCTCTCGAGTTTATCATCTACAAAGCCATATATTTTCTTCCTTTCAAAAGTCTCAACCAAATGGCTAAGAAACCCTTCGCGGATGTCTTCACCCCTGAAGCTAACAAAAACATCATACTTTATTTGAGGAGCATTGTTGTCTGACATGGCTTTTTCCTCTACACCTTTCATCAGTTTTCAAAATAACCGAGATAGACTAAAACAACACACAAAGAAAGTCAAAGTGTGGTGTTGAATTGGAACAGGTGCAAACTGGAACTTTGTTTGTGTCACAACTCAAGTGTCAAACACAAGAATGTAACTTGAAACACAAGAATGTAACTTGAAACAAAAAAAGAAAAGTTAGAAATGAACCGGAAAAATCATGGAGTTTATAAAACAGAAACTTGATATCTACAATACACCTAGTTCAAATGAGGAAGAAGGGGGCTGTTATATGACAAACACATGAATACCAATTACCAGCTTCTTTTGCATCAGAAAGCTTTCAAATTAATCCCTTCGTTCTTGTTTGCTTCCTTTTCTTTGGCCAAAAATGAATAAGTGATGGAAATGACAGTAAAGCAGTGATTGGCCTCGAATATATATTCTAAGTGATGCTTTGGTTTCAGTGTTCAAAAATCATATAATAAGTGATGTTTTGGTGTTAGTGTTCAAACATTTATATATATACCAAGTGATGCTTTGGTGTAGTTGTTCGAATATTGTATACTAAGTTATGCATTCATTGTTGTTAGTGTAACTAACAAATATTCTTTTTCTTGCCAACAAATGTTGTTGGACTGTCCTGTCATTGCCGGACGTGTAGTTTAAGAAGCAATTTCAAAATACTGAGTCTATGTATTCATTGACAATGACCATATTTGATAAAATTAACTGAAAGCTAAAAAGCGAGTTACTGAAAAATGCCAGAGAATATGAGCACCATTTGGGATTTAAAGGAGATATGACAAAAGATAAAATTTGTAATATTTAAAAATTTGGGGGCAAAATGTACGATAAAAAATGTTGAGGGCAATATTCAAAGAAAATTGGTAAGTTGAGGACAAAAATTGTAATTAAGCCATAATTGATTATCTTATTGCAAATTCAAATTTTCAAGCCTTAAGACCCGTAAATAATTTATTAGTAATCAAGAGAATTGATACTTCCAAGTTTTAAAACTTCAAAATGTGTTTCCACAATAAAGTAATACGTATGAAGTAAATGTCCTAGGAGTTTCTTAATGCCCTTAACACGAACAGAAACAACCTATCCAAACTTAAGCATATAAGAGTGTTAAATTAACATCATAGTTTATCTTCGATCGACTTGAATTCAACGAGTTTTGTAAGTTAAGAGTGTTGCTATTCAATTATTAAAAAAACAGAAGAGTTAATCGAATCTAATATAAGAGATGAATTTATGAAAAATTCATTGGTAATGAAGTCTTTGAATACTTGGAAGTTTACTTTTCAATAACATGACTGTAAAAATTTTAGTTTATTACAGAAACTCAGTACTCAGTAGAAGTTAATTATATGCACCTATACATGCAAAGCTTCTTCTTGTTGTTACATGATTAGAAAGTAGAGGGGTCTAACTTGGGGGCGAAAAACTTTTTAAGCTCAATGAGTGAAGATTTTATCCACAGAGCAAGATGAGGGAAGCTGCTAGTTTGAAACCATTGAACAGTAGCAGACTAGCCACTTGACTTGCTCAATCATTATATTTAATGTACCCTTTTCAGAATATCTTCATGTTCCTTCTTATTTCTTCCAAATGGTTAATGTTGTTGAATGTTGGACATAAGGAAAAGAAAGTATAACATATCAAAGGCCTCTCATGATGATGCTATGCCAGCCAAAAGTTCTCGAGAACCTGCCAAGTGTGCTGGTACATGTTGCCTTATCTCTTCAAAAGCACACAAAGTTTCTGCATCCAGACCACCAGCAAACTACAAAAAACATTCCACAATAAGTTAATCAGCCTCATTAATTATGAAAACTGTAAGAATATTCCCTATTGTGGGCTTCCACTAAGTGATATCTTTTTGCCTTTTATGAAAATGGATTGATTTCATATAGGAATTGGAATGGGTTAGGATGATCCAATTAATTGCTATTAATTACAACATATGCAGTGTTCTATAGTCATGTATGGTTTTCTCAATTTTCTTACAAATTCAATTATCTAGTTAAAACCATGTATCTTTCTTTTTCTTCCTATAATGATCTGAAAATGTCAAATTTGTAAGTTGCAAATAGGTTGCGGATCTGTCTTGCATTGACAATACTCTTCTGAAAACAAATGTTAATAAATTCAAAGACATGAAATTATCAATGCCTTATACATTTTCCATAACTTCCAAAATCATTAGTAAGTTTGCAAAGCATGAAACAGCAATCCAGTAGTACTGAAAAGCCTACTCATCATTCAAACAAGCAAATGGTATTTGTTCCAGTGTAGCGATCCGATTTAAGATCATGCACTCTAATATGCCATTTATAAACATTTTCAAGTTGCAATGTTGGGAAATTAATTCTGATGACAAGAAAATATGCAGAGTTTTGCAGAGAGTTATGTAAGAAATACCTGATGAGCTCTATATGCAAAATGCATGCCCTGAAGAAGAAGGGATTCTTGGCTAGACTGTCTGTCTGAGTTCCGAGCTGATCCAAGCTCCATTGTCACTCTTTTCATATACATCTTGACCCGAGTCATAGAAGCCTGCTTTATCTGCAGACATGGCATATTTACTATTCATCCAATCAAGTTTTATAAATGCAAATTTTCACTTTCAATTCTCAAACATACATAATCTGTATATGCATGTTTGGCATAGCATTGAGAAAAAAGGGACACATCACTTGAAGCAAATCCAAGTTGCTTCTGTGTCACTTTAACCTATTTGATGCGTAAATATTCATATAGACACGTTTTTAACACTAAAACAAACACACATATATGTGGACAAACAATTGCCAGAGATTTGGATTAACACATCCTAAAGTGAATTATATCCATCATTCAGTTAGTAATGTTGATCTTAGTAAGGGAATATATGAAGGAAGAAGTAAATCCAAGGAAATTGTGCATAACTATGACTCAGGCTCTCACAACTCAGTTCATGTCATTAAGTATTATATCTATTTAAGCAGGCTAATTTCAACAACTTTAGTTCTTATCAGAAAGGCAAGGTTTACTAAGGATCATTATTGTTATCCCATTCACAAATAAAGCATAAAACGGATACCTTGGTCATGATTCCTGAATCAAGCATCCAAGCAGTTGGAATTTTGTACTCTTGATATGAACGCATTGCAGAATTTCGCAACTTGATTAGCCTCTGTATGCTGCTCTCAGACCTATCACAACCAGAGGATAAGACAGAGTTAGTATCCTCTACACTATGAACCTGGCATATTTAACATTAATAACTGAATACATGATATTGATTTATTTCTTTACTTGTCTAATAGGCTGGCCATCTTTCTCAAGGAAGCTCCACATGGAATTTCTGGGTCATTCTTGAAGGAGGAAATCTCTTGTTCTAATGATTTAAGTTTGCGATACTCAACTGCAGCTTCACGCATGGCATCAGCTTTCCTCTCAGGCCAATTAAAATGCTTCAAGACTGCACGCTCATCAGCCTGCAGAAAACAGAATGCATAGCTAATATGAAACCAACAGCAACCTGGTATTAGCATAATTTCAGTTGTACTACCTGATCATAACATCATCTTAAAACAGTCATTGCTTTTTGGTAATGATAATGTAATTATGTCTCATTTGCTGATAAATTTTTTATACGTGTGCATTGTCAAGTACAAAATCAATTAGTTCAAGCTTTTCGCTTAACCACCTTTCCTTATCTACCAGGCTTAAACCAAATGTACCAACAAAATCAGAAGGGAAGTATGGTAGAAGTAATACAACTCAGAAGGGGGGTATGACATTCAAGGAAAAATCAGCAATAACTTATAGTTTTTACTCTGAATTAACTAATACTAAATTTTCAGTCTTCAATGGTACAATTTTCAGATTTCAGAGACAGGATGTACACCCTTTTCACAACAATTTAAAACTACTATAAATTTATAATGGAATAAAACTATGTATGTCATACCAAAAGGGAAACTATATATATGATCTGTCATTATCTTAGATGACAATGAATTAACATAAATCAGCTGCCTAACTTGTGGAGAATAATTGGTCCACTGGATTAATAATTTTGCTACAAACTCACCAATGATGAGAGTTCACCATCAAGCCAATTAACAAAATTTAAGACATCTTCAATATCTGTGTAGGCCGCTTCTACCACCTTTTCTATAAGGTCATTAATAAACTCTCCTTTTGTTTCAATGTCTGCCCTTATCTGGAAAGCATAACCAGTCACTAGTTGTGCATATTTAAGTTGAAAAAGACAGAAAATGTATAACTGTATAACCACCAATTGAATTTGAAAGCACAATGCTTACTGCTAAAAGATGAGCAGAACGGTTTTGAATTTCTCCAACAATGCTGCTGTGTACATTGACAGCTACTGGTTTCTGCTGTTTACCTGACCCTTTTGTGCTTTTCATCCCTTCTTGATTCTTTAATGTGTGAAATAATTTCACAAATGCTGGGGCCCTTTGGGTGTTATTCGCTTTTGCTATAGGCCTAGAAGGGATTGATGGTGGCATCGGTGGTGGAGGTGGTGGCAGGCACGAGTTGCGTGTAGGTTTTCTTCCTGTCCTCATAGTTGTGACCTCAGGATTGGCAGGAATTGCAGTTGGTGCTGGAATTGATGCTTTAACAAAGCCTCCATCAGTGATGGATTCCTTTTTCACTATGGACCTTTCTAATTTGTCAGCAATGAGTTTCTGAATCAGTTTAAACTTGGGGCTCTGATGTCCTTCATTTGGCTCCTTTATCCAAAACAAAAAACAGACTCATTTCTAAGGCAGCCATAGTTGATGGATAACCCTTATCCACTAAACTGATGCACGGCATCATTGTATAAACAAACACTGAAAAATCCAGCCAAATTTGATGATTCCAATAAATGGACTAACCATACTACTACCTTCACTCCAAAACTTTAGCCTTTCTTTTTTATTCCAAAATTATTAATGTTTTACAAATTTCAAGTCTTATTAATTATTAATTTTTTTTTCCACATATGCCTTTGTTTAAAATAATTAGATATGATCTATAAGAAAGTTCTACACTTGCAAGTGGCAACGTATCTAAAAAGCATTTCAATATACAACAAACCGCATTTACCTCTTATATTTAATATAAGGTATTCTAAATACATTAATATTTTACCCATATTAAATTCTACTTAATTTGTATGCATTAACCTTAAACATCATGAATTTTTACATGAGGTTGTAGAAATTATGAAAAGTAAAAAGGAAGCAACAATTAAAGAGAAGAAGCAGCTCACATTCCGAAATTCCAATTTTTTTCCTTAAGCATATTATAACAAATAACAAACCCATTAAGATTTCAATTCTAACCTTCTCATTGCCACTCAAAGACACCACCTTTGCTTCAGCAGCAGCAAGATCCTCAGTGAGTTTCCTGTTGTGAGACTCAAGCTCCACATTCAAGCCCTTAACTTTCTCCAATTTAGCCTTCAGAGCCAGCACTTCAGACTGCAGATTCTTGATCAAACTCTCACTCGCCTCGAGCTTCTCCATCAATTCCTTCTTACTCTTCCCATCAGGGTCCTCCTTATCCCTCTTAAAAGCAAAATCTCCAACTCCACTTCTTGGCCTAGAAAACTGTTCCACAGCATGAGGCCTAACGAAACGAGAAACAACCTTAGCCTCTTCAACTTCCCTACCCCTTTGCGTTTTTCCCAAAACCTCTTCATTGGGTTTGGCCTTGTTCAGCACAAGACCCCTTTTGATCCTTGAATTGTGCTTCAACTCTGGAGTCACGGACTTGGCTCTACTCAATGGCGCTGACACCACTCCATTGTTGACAACCTCTGGTGGAGTCTTTGGAGGCTCTCTGTACTTGGATGGAAGTCTTAACCGTGATGGAGTCAAACTGTTCTGAATCTTGATCACATTTTTTGTTGTTATTGTTGGTTGTGGTAGTGACGATGGCGGTGGTGATGCCAGTGACTCTTGTTTCATGGTTCTTGTGCTGAAAATGGAGTCTCAAAAGAGAGAGAATAGATCAAAGAATGACACAAGAAAAACAACACGAGAAACAAAAAAATAAATAAAAATCAGTTCTTTGTGCAGTGGAATGGTGGTGTTTCAGTGAGTGGCAATAATATAAGTAGTGGTTGAAGCAGGAACTTGTCACCAAGAAAAGACAGGATTTATGCAACACATATATGGAAGATGAGAAATAAAACACAATTAGTGGTAATATACAGTGTGGCCATTGATGATGAACAGTGACACAAATTCTTTGAACCTCAGTGACTCAACACAATTTGTGTGGTTTTTTTATAAATAAGAATAGAAGACACTGTCATAGGTTTACAACAACTCATATCTTGGTCAACCAATTAAGCTAATAACTTGACACACAATGTGGGTGTAATAAAGAGCTTTGGTGATTCTTTATTCTTTCTTCTTCTCAAATAAATTGCACATTGCAGTGATGTGAGTGAGAGTTACCTAATCACTTGTTTGACATGGAATGAATGGAAAAAGCTCAAAAGCATGATGCTTAACTTGGCCACCTCAAAAGAAAGTGACCACACAATCCAAAGGCAGAGGACACTATGACTGGTAAGGTACGGTTAGATTCTAATAGAAGAAAGAGACAGAAAATTCTATTGATTCTGTCTTTTGCTAGGTAGAATCTACTCCTAGTTCTACCACTTTAGAGGGAATATATGCTTCTTAGGTCTAGTTTTAATCAATAGGAACTAACCTATAACTCTATAACTGCAACATTTTTTTTTTTCATTTCGTATTGCTTAATTAAGTTTAAACTTAATCAATAATGTACTTAAAGTTAATCAAATATCAGAATATAAATAAATAATCTATGAAAATATCTTTGTGCTTAATTTTTTCTTTAAAAAAAAAAAACACTTTCTTACCGGTGTATGTTTATGTTGATGTTTTAGGTTATTTTTTTATTGTATATTATGTGGTAAAACTGGCCACCAAAAAAAGTTATTAGAATTAAAATGAGAAACATTTTGATAAGCTGAACTTTTGGTATGTGTTGTCTATTTATCAGGTAACCGTTGCCAAGAAGAAGAAAAAAGATGAAAGGGGATTTTCTCATTTGATTGGTTTGTATTCCTTTTCTTCTTTGGTCTAATCACAAAACAAAGAGAGAGAGAGAGAGAGAAATGTAATGCAATTTATAGAAAGGAGATACAAATTCTTAATTGATTATGACTTAAACATTATGGATCCATTGTTTTAAAATTGCATAAAATTAATTTTGAATCAATTGCTAAACAAAATTAAGATGTGTTCAAATTTATCTTATGTACAAAATAAGAAGAATTGATTATGGATATTTATCAAACCGATACTGTTTCTTTTCTCGGAATGAAATTTGCAAACTGCTAGTTTACCCACTAAAAATATCGTAAGTGAGATTTTTTGTTTCTTAATGTCTTTGTATTATTTTTCATTTTGTTATATCCCTTATAGGACAGAACATTAGCAGTTGTACTGAGTGTCCAATAGGGCTGAATACTGTACATATATATAGACAATAGCATGCATGTACCAATGACCATTTTGCCATAAAAGGACTAAACCGCTCTTGGGTCCCAAAAAAAGTTTTTAATTTTGGCCTTCTACATGTTATGGTGTGACTCCATAGAAGAATTTGTCATGTACCTTTACTACAAGACGTAGTGCCAACATCCTTAATTCAATGTGCCAAAAAAATTCAAGACATGATCTTCGTCGTTATTTAGTAAGTACAATAGTACTATTGTACACTAAATCCTATTCCCCAAAAAACAAATTATATATATATATATATATATATATATATATATATACACAGAGAGAGAGAGAGAGAGAGCTAGAGAGAGAGAGAGAGAGTCGTGTCTTGTAAGGTGAAATTACTAGTTGGGTGTTATTTTTGTAACATAAAACTGTATTCTAGAGGGTAGATTGGGTTGGCGAGTTTTCTGAAGTGGGTAGAGCTTAAAAAGGAGAATTCTTATTTTCAAGTTCATGTTTGGTGGTATTGTGTCTTTCATTGTAGCTTAAATTGCAAGGATTAACAGCCTCATTGGTTCATTGATCAGTAATGCGTTTCCAATTGACTTAACAACTTAAGCACTAAACAACTTTTTTTCTCTCACCATGTGGGAAAACAATGCTTTGATTTGGGCTGAAGGGAACAAAATGTCACTTGCAAGCATGGAAACAATCTTTAAGGATATGGATTCCTCTGCCTTAAATGTCAAAATCAAACTCATAGAGGTCACACTCTTTACCTTGTCCTTCACGGGTAATTACAAATTATTCGGATTAGGGACCACGGATTGAAAAAAACATCATTATAGAGGAATTAAAGATAATGAAAGTAAAAGCTAAGACATGATTACGAAATTTGTTGCACTTAAAGCAGAATTTTGCATATACTTTGATGTGTTGGTCTATGTTGAATGCATCAATGTGAGAAATGCAAGACAATGCACATTGCTATAAGGCACATGCAGCACATAAAAATCTAATGCATAGATTCAAAACCCTCAAGTCTCAAACTCAAGAATACCATTAGTGCAAACATCAATAATAATTATCATGATGATAATAACTAAAGAAAAACTGTGATTTCAAAAACCAACACTAGAAGACAAAAAGGTAGTGGGTATCATGAGTTTTAGCCATCAATTCTTTAATTGACGTTGTTAAAGCAGAAAAAAAAAATAGTAAGTTTCTTTTCGCTTTTCACAAGAATGATTCGTCATCAAGAATACTTAGATAAACCTATATGTGTAATTTTTAATTAGATTTTCTATTGAAGTGTTCAATTCATCGATCAGTAAACTTGATATATATTTATATATCAACACATATATAATCAATAATGCGTTTATAAATTTAAATCAACATGTATGGGTAGTGTACTTCCTGTTCTCTTGACATGCATGTAGAATTTTCCAACATCTAAAAGTCTACAAAATTAAGAAATTAATATAGAAAGAAAGACACTATATCCTCAGGAAGACTTGACTATTATTATTTACAGTAAAATATGTTTAATTTCTGTAATTTTATTGAATTAATTTTTTAGTTTATGCAATTTAGTTCTTGAATTTTATAAATAAAAAAAGTATTTTTAATTCTTGGGCTTACTTCTCTTCAAGTTGTGAATAGGGACTTAAAGTAAGATTTTAATAAGATTTAGGGATTAAATTACACTATGTAAAAATTTGGAGATTAAAAATGAGATTCAACAAAAATATGAGACTAAAAACAGATTTAATCCTATTATTTATCAGTGCTCCATCTTGAAAATTCAAGCTTAAGTGATCTTTATAAGGAATGAATGGATTATTCTTATTGCATTCCCTCTAATTTAAAAATAAAATTAAAATAAACAATGTTGAATATATATTATTTATGTACTTTTACCTGACTGGCTGAGTGTAAGTGGAATTTGATTTGTTTACCAAGCCTTTCTCACTAGCAGATATGTTGGGAGTATTACTCACATGAAAGTTTGCCAAGCCTCGTATCATTACAAGATTTTTTTTATATAATTTGTTGGCCATTAATGAGAAAGGTGACACGTTAAATTAAACCCTAATAATGAACTACGTACATCACCTTATATGTGATTGTGTATGAAAGTGAAAGAGAGAATAGTGTACGTAGCAGCTCCAGCCCCTGTACTTTAGAGTCATTGAGTGTTACACAGTGTTCAAAGCAGGCATTTGGTGCCACGTCTTCCAGAAGGACATACATAAAATTATAACACTTGTATTTTTAACATTTTTGTCTAGCTTTTGAGACCTGTGGATCCATTTCAGCTTATTTCTTCGTTATACATACCCCCTCCATTTTTTTTTCTACAAGAATCAATTAATTAATTTATAAAAAATTAAAAATGATTAACTTAATTCGTAAAATTAAATTTTCTAAATTTATATATAATTTTCAAAATTATTAATATATTAAGAAGACATGATATTATTTTTCTCAAATATTTTTATTGACTTGAACACTTTTAATATATTTTCTCAGTAATATATTTATTACTTCAATTTTTTTCGGCTATACATTTGAAAGGGAAAAATAAGGTTTCCAATATATTCAGTATATGAGGCAAAGTTAAATTTATAAAGAGCTTAAATATTAATGTATTCTATCCATTATTTATTGATTTCAGAAAAATGACTCCTAAAACAAAAATATTTTTCAACAAATAATTAATATAAAAATATTTTAAATTGATTCTTATTTAGAAAAAGAATCAAGCACATAATTTATGTCCCTAAATCAAAGTATATTTAAATAAGTGTGCAAAAAATAAAGTAGAGTTATATTCTAATTACACAATAAAAACTCTGCATATGCTAGGCACAAATGTGTGCCTATATGATTAATCTGAAGTTTCATTAAACCCAACTAAAATTAGATACTTTTGGTTGATTAGTTTCCTAATTTCAGAAAATGCTTTTTTCATAGGAATTTGTTAATTAGCATTCTTAGGATAAAAGGATTTTTGTTAACTAATACTTTTAGGACATTGGTTAAAAAGTTAAAAGGAGAAAGTATTTTGCATTTGCCTTTCTTATAATTTCAACTTTTGGCAACTTTGCTGTTTGATGTCGAGAAAAGAAAACAGCTTTTTTTTTTTTTTTTTTTTGCCTTTTGAAACTAAATAATACATATATGTATTATCCCCTGCTTATGAGGAGAGTTTGAGTCTGCAGTTTTCTGCGTTTGATCAGAAAGGTCAGAATATACTCATACATCACACACAATAAACACACAGATACATATATACTTCAGAGAAAGTGGATCTAATTAATTAAAATGTTCAAATTAGTTATTGTGAATCATAAATTAAATAAATAACTGACCAAGTACCTGTCTTCCTGTACTTATACTTCAGAGATTTAGTGCAATTTTGAATATCAGCTGCCCTTGAATCATTTGTCAAGCCTTCTAAATTTCTGACCCTAAAACTCCTTCATGTCATCATCTAGCTAGAAAGATGAACATATATTAGTTGCATGCAGGGATTGATTAGCTATATATATGGCTTAAGGCTAAAAACCTGATAAGGTGAATATGCATGACTCATACAAACATACCAAGATAGCAAGAAAGAGAAGTAGAAAGGCACCTTGAAGCTATTTTTGCAGTCCAATTTAATTAATGTACGAATGTTTCTTTGCTTCAATTGATATATTTGGTTATGAGACAGAGTTGAAAATATAAAAGATGGAGAGGAAGGCAATGTGGGAGGAGTGTTAGGGAGTTGATGAGTAGGTGATTCCCTTTGAAGGAATACTTGAAACACATAAGAAAATATTGTTCAAAACTTTGCCTGCGGTTAGTTGTGACTTCACATCACACAAGGTGCCATTTGTTACTGCGGTTGTGACTTAAGAAATGTCATTATATATTTGTTTGTTTGAAATGCCTTGTCTTATGCAATTTTGCACTTGAATTCACGTGCCTAACATTACAGGTCTGTTGCATAAAGAGGTGTGAACACAAAATTCATTCCCTTTACCTGGTGGGCACCAGGGTTTAATTAAAAGTACGTATCTTAAGATGGGAGACAGCAGCATATGTCTTCATCGCATTACTATCTTAAGCAAACTTGACTTTATACCCCCTTTTTTATCAAAATTTTAGTCTATATATCTTTCCAACTGAATATAACGAGACTTTGACTTAAAGTGGGATTATTGACACCCCAATAGTAAGTGGGATTAGTCTTTAAAAGTTATGTAATTTAATTCTTGGTAAGAGACAAAAACTACATTATTTTGGTAAGTACAAGAACTAATTAAAAATGAATAAACTTTTTGAGGGGATTTCTTAGAATGTGGGTTTAGACCTAATTCAACCCCAAAAGCTAGCTCATAGGGTGAGGATTGTTCTCCACTTATATACTTTGACTTGGCACTATCTCTAGCCGATGTGGGACTTGAGTTATTCCCAATACACCCCCTCACGCCCAGCACTTTAGGGCTTGATGCGTGGATAATATGGTGAGTGACCCGTTAATGGATCTAGAATAGGCTCTGATACCATCTTAGAGTTCATGGTAAACAAAGAGTGAAAGAGAAAAAATGGAGAAAAGGAAAAAATGATTAATATTTGGATAATACTCAAATGAGTAAATCAATTACAAATGAGTAAAAATTTGGCTTATATAGCCAATCCTATATCTCAAATATCCCCCCACAAGCTGGAATGTGTTTTCAACACATTCCAGCTTGGAGAAGATAACATAATTACAACAAAGCAAAATAAAGTCTAAAAACTGGAATATAGCTAAAATGTCGGAAATACATCAATCAAATACAAGGATTTAGAAACAAATCAAAATGTAGGTGCAACCATAGTGCATAGCTCCTAGAAGTCTTCAACTAAAATCTGCATCCTTGAACTTCTTCTAACATCTTCACAGCACTTGCTCTAGCAAATCAAGAGTCTAAAGCAAGCATTAAAGGCCAAAATAAGCAAATCAAAGCTTAACCACCAAGCTAAGGCAGAAGCTTAAATCATCAAAGCTTAACCATCAATAGCAGAAGCTAAGCAATGCTTAACCACTCAAGACAGAAGCAACCAAGGCGTAACCATCCATGGCAGAAGCTAAAACAGGACTTAAGCACCATGGACAAAAGCAAACAAAGAAACAATGCTTAAACACCATACATGGCATAAGCTACAATCATCAAAATAAGCCTAAAAGGCTGAAAATAAGAAGCCAAAATAGGCTAAATATCAATTAAACATCAAGCTGCATAATAGAAAACTTAATGGCAACATTAACTACAACAAAAACTGTATTTGTCTTCATTGAGGAACTTTTACAAACAGGTTGTGTGCATAAAAACTTTATCTCAGCAAGCTGGAAGAAAGCTTCGCCAACAAGAACCACCTATAGCCATAGCATGCAAGTATGAAAACCAGAGAGAACACTCATGACGGCAGAGACGCACGACGGAGGTTGGTGGCGCAATTGTTGTGGAGATGACGGCGAGGCACGGAGGCTGGAAATCGCCTCACGACAAAAGATGATAAAATCATAGGGGTTTTGTTGCGGACATGGAGAGGAGTCGATTGATGGTGGTGGTTTCTTGTTTCACGACCGGAAGAAAGCAACGAATCAGTTTCTTGATTTATGCCCAGAAAAGGTGGAATTATGAACAGAAGTTGAAGAATGTGTTGCAATGTTAAACGGCTTCAAGCTTCCAGGGGTGTTGGTGGTTTCTTGGATTCTTGGAGGAAGATGAGTGAATTGTTTTTCTTAGAAAAACAAAGATGCAGAATGGCCCTCGTGGAGAACGACGGGGGTGAGGTTCAAGGCCGGGAGCATGGAGCCCTTGGAATTTGACGAAGTAACCACTCTTGCAATGCAATTTGAAAAGATAAGCAGAAAAAGAAAGAGAAAAGTAAGTAGAAAAAGAAGATTAAAGAAAAAGAACGATGGTGAAGTGCAGCGGAGAATAGAAAAAAAAAATGGTAGATACATTGCTCTGATACCATGTTAGAATGTGGGTTTAGACCTAACTTAACCCCAAAAGCTAGCTCATAGGGTGAGGATTGTTCTCCACTTATATACTCTAACTTAGCACTATCTCTAGCCGATGTGGGACTTGGGTTATTCCCAATAGGATTAAAATAAATAGAAAGTTGTATTATCAAATATAATAATTAACTTTAGCATATTGATCAATATCAAGATTAAGGTAGTTACAATATTTCTATAAAGAAAAAAGAAAACAGTACCCGGTAAGAGCATTTGGAAAAAAAAATATATAATACACCAACTATTTTTTTAAACACATCATCCATCTTTATTTTTTCTATTCGAAAAATACCTTCAAATGAGAGAATTCTCAACTTCATACCCCATTACAGTTTACCTATTATCAACCCATTCTTGTTTCTCATGCTCCTTCTCCTTTTGTCACTCCCTACGTGGGTCTTTTGAACGTGCGCGCGCTTGGACAACAGATCGATGTAAGATTTTATTTTCTTTTTAAGTTGTCTTTCTTTTTCATTCTGAGTAAAATTCTATAATCATGTGATAACTTGATTAACTTCTCTTAGTTTTTATCTTTAGCAGCCAAATTAAGTTTGTGTCATCTGTAGGGTGAAATACCCAATCATTTGTTTAATCTCCGAGAGACAATTACATCGGAGAAAATGTTCAAATCGGATAGAATTATTATATATTATTATATTTGAGTAGAAAAAAATATTGACAACTACTTGACATAATTGCATAGACTCAAATCTGAAACTATTGATTAAGCGGAACAATCCTACTTATTTGGACAAAAAAAATATATTACACGGTCCATTTTTTTAAACACATCACCCATCTTTTTTTACGATTCCGAAAATACCTCTAATGTCTCAGAGTTTTTTTTTTTTTTTTTCAGTGTTGGTTAGTCTTTTGAATTTTAATTAAATTTTGAAATTCTGTCAACGAAAAATTGTCTTCTGATATTAAACTTTTAGAAGTCTATTGGTTTTAATATCTTTATTATATATATATATATATATATATATATATATATATAAAGAAGTAGGTGTTGATATCATTTTGACGCATAAATGCAGGCTAAATTAGTAATTTAATGTGAAAATTATTTACTTAATATTTTCATTATATTTGCATAACTTTTTTGCCTTTAATTATATTTGCATGAATTGTTAATTTCGTCTATTTATCTTTTGAATATCAATAGCCATTGTTTGTATTAATTATGTGAATTTTAATATTTCAATATGCAGTGTTTCAAAAAATAAATAGACAGAATAATAATTATTAATTTTATGTTATATTATGTTTTTCTTCTATTTAAACAAATGACACCCTGTAATTATAAACATACGCATTCTGAAAACTTCATTTGCTTTTTATTTAGACTTGAATAGTGAGGCCTAGAAAAAGGCTTCATTAGTGAGATTCATTAAATTCGGTCATGCCTCAAAAATTCCGTCGAAATGGCAACGTTATCGCTCCACTGTGTATGGCCGTGAATCGCCGCCGGCAACGACGACTTTCTGTTTATCCTGTTTTTATTTGTTTTCTTCTTTTGTTGTTGTTATTCATTGTGCATATTCTGAGTTCTGTTTTAATTTTAAATGGTTATCTGTTGCTTTTCAGATTCATTGCTATTTTTGGGTTGGTAATATTTTTTTGAGTAAATTATCCTCACACCCTTTATATTTTATTTAAATTACATCAATACTCTTCCTCTTATATTTAAATTACCATTTATCATTATATAATTTGTTTCCATCATTTATTAGAACAAAGTGAACTTAAAAGATCATATATGAATTGTCTCAGAAGTTCTTATATCTTACAATGAAATTGTGAAAATACATAACTTGGATAAATTGATATAGCATTGTGAAAATACATCAATTGGGTAAATTGATGTATTATGTTTGTGGTAGTGATGTCTTTATCCCCCTTCAGCATGGAACCTATCTGATGTTTGACTATATGAATAACGAAGGTGAAAGCGGTACTGAAGCTACAACTCTAAATCTTAATGCACAACCCATGTAATCTTTATTTATTGTTGTTGCATATGTTTGGTTTTTGAGGTTGTTTAATTTGTTTTCACGTTCTTCACCAATTGCCAAGAGGAACAAAGCCCCCTCTCAATCTCACGTGATGCAGCAGCCATACATTGGGCAAAGGTGCTGGACTTTTATTTACACCGACAAAAGGAATGCTTCTTCATACACCATATGTTATTTCTACTACACCATAATTTTTTTAAAATTCCAAAAGTACCCCTAAGCACCAGCTGTGATATATGACTGTTATGGGAGTTCCTAAACCGCATTCACTTTCATTTTTGTTACTCATTTGGATCGGCTGAGCTGTTGTTGACATTTTGGTTGGTGATATTGGTGGGATTTGGTCCATTTCGTCGGAGGTGTTGTGGCTGGCGGAGACCGGCGAGCGGTGGCTGTCGTTGTGCAGAGATAAGTGGCGTTTTTATTGTGTATGAATTCGGCAATCCGTATGGATTACACGGATTGGCCAATCCGTATGACCCATATGGATTTGTGAATCCGTATGAACCATACGGATTAGTTGATCCGTATTGTTCATACGGATTGGTCAATCCGTATGACTCATACGGATTCGTTGATCCGTATGAATCATACGAATTGGCCAATCCATATGACTCATACGATCAACTAATCCGTATGGGCTGAGATTGCTGATTTTTGGGATTTTTATGATTCGTCGAGTTGTTGCACATATTTTTTTGAATAAAATTGAGTTTATTTTGATAAATGAAACAACATAAATGAGTATTAAACATGAATGATAGAAAATTCGGATAGTTGCATATAATAATAATAAGGAAACACCTTCAATATGCTTGCATCACATGACACAGAGACAGGAACATGAAACAACAATAATTAATAAAATGAAAACAACGATGGATGGTGTTGTTGTTTTGTTTCAATCATTGTAGTGAGCATCACAGCCAACATCTGCATCTGTTATCAGGGGTTGTTGGGTAGCTGCTTTGTTAAAAATAGCTAAAATTTCGATTGAACAAAAATGTTTCCAATAGTTGGATTCAGTTAATATCTTTAACACATCTTCATCGGTCATCAACTCTACTATGTGATATTCGATTGTGATCTGTGAATATTTTGCATGACATGGCTTTCAAAAAAATAATTTTCTTACCACTTGTGAGTCGTGAATTCCATTAGGGGGAACCCCTATAGAAGCAACTTGCTTGACGAAATCCTTGAGTGTTTGAATGTTGCATCCTGAAGGAATTTCAAATTTGATTGGATTTGTTCTAGTGAAGGAATAACCCACAAAATTTGATTGTCGTGGTATGTTCCATTTGTCGTTGTAATATAAGATTGCATCATGTGTAGGGACCATGGTGGATCGAAGTAGGTTGAGTATACCATCGGGAGTTCTATAGGGCCAACACACGAGTATTGGTCGCTGCACATTAACATTGTGCAAACATCATCATCATTTCTGAGTTGCAGAGAATGAAAGAAATATTGTTGACTTACATCTAGGGAAGGCTTTCTGTAGTAGATTTCATTCACACATTGGTTATTTGTTAGGAGAAGGGTGTTGTGCATTCTAGTTTTGAGTGATTGAAAAGAACACTCATTAGGAACGCGCATTGGTATTGGAGAGGGACATTCGAAAGAAACACCAGTTTGGTTGTGGTTGATTGATCTATTTGGAAAAATGAATGCTAATTTAGAGTTAGAAATGGTTTGACTGCTTGTTTCTCCTAAGAATGTCATAGTACTCAGATGAAATTTTTGGTTGTGGAGGTCTGTTGTGTGAAAGCGTGTGGTTGTCTTAATGGTTTTCTGTGTTATTTATAGTTGTGTGATTGTGTTTGTGATAGAGCCTTGTTTGGTATGCAACGTTGAGTGAGACATGGCATTATAAATTTTAGTCTTTTATCGATATGGTTGATGGTATTGTCAATATGACTGAGGTGTTATAATTTCACATGGGTTCTATGAAATTTGTAGCATTCGTGATCGTGTTGTCATTGTCATTGTACTCTTTGACATGATGTATCAGGCATGCGTTCTATAAAAATTTGTTGGCAAATTACAGGACCACAAATTGTCATTGTCATTGCATGCGTGTCAGGCATACATGCTGTACCGTGTAATAGTTGTGTAATTATGTTTGATTTTACATGCAGATTTTTATGTTAAATTAATTTGTTATTTGTTAGGATGGACAATAATGACTGGATGTCTGACAATATAATGTCAAAAGAAGTTAATATGGAAGAAGACATTGGAGCAGACGCTAATGCGTTTGAGTGTAATGAAGACAACGGTGTAGACCCCAATGCGTTTGATGATAATGCTTGTTTAATTGATTGTTCTGCAACATTCCAAACGAATGAGGTAATGATATGTATTTAAACGTATTTAAATGTATTTAAAGTTGTTACATGATTCTATTTAGCATATTAAAAAATAATTATCCATATGTGTAGGTGTTTGAATCACGTGATGCAATATTGAAATGGGCTCGTACCGTTGCATTTGAGAATGGTTTTGTAGCGGTTATAATGCGGAGTGACACAAAAACTGGAAAGGTGGGAAGAAGTTCATTTGTGTTAATTGGTTGTGAAAGAAGTGGAAAATATAGAGCATGGAAAAAAGGTTTCACACCTTCTGTGACCAGCACCAGAAAATGTGAGTGTCCTTTTAAGCTGCGGGATAAACCAACCCCCGGAGGACAAGGGTGGATTGTGAACCTAATATGTGGCAGTCATAATCATGTTTTGGCCAAGTCATTCTGTGGACACCCATATGCTGGTCGAATAACTGAGGAGGAAAAAGCGATTGTTGCTGATATGACAAGGTCAATGGTTAAACCAAGAAATATTATGTTGACTTTGAAGGAACATAATGCTGATAATGTAACAAGTTTGAAGCAAGTTTACAATGCAAGATATGCATATCGGACGCGTACAAGAGGCGATAATACTGAAATGCAACAGCTAATGAAACTTCTTGAATGCGACATGTATATTTATTGGCATCGAGTCAAGGATGACAATGTTGTACGTGATTTGTTTTGGGCACATCCAGATGCAGTACAGTTGAGTAATGCATATCATATGGTGTTTCTCATAGATAGTACCTACAAAACAAACAAGTACATACTTCCTTTACTTGACATTGTTGGTATCACTCCTACTGGGCTGACATTTTCAGCTGCATTTGCCTATTTAGAGGCTGAACGCATCAACAATCTTGTCTGGGCCCTTGAACGGTTTAGAGGAATTTTTTTGAAAAGTGAATTCTTCCCGAAGGTCATTGTTACCGATAGAGATTCAGCGTTGATGAGTGCTGTGAAATGTGTTTTTTCAGATTCAACTAATTTATTGTGTCGGTTTCACATTAACAAGAATGTAAAGGCGAAATGTAAAACTTATGTTAGGCAAAGCCATGCGTGGGATTATGTTATGGAGGCATGGGGAAGTGTTGTTGACTGTCCTAATGAAAAGGAATATGATCAATGTCTTATGAAGTTTGATATTGCATGTGCACTGTGGCCTACATTTGTTGATTACGTGAAGGACACTTGGTTCAATCCTCACAAAGAAAAATTTGTGACAGCATGGACAAATAAAGTCATGCACTTTGGAAATACAACAACAAACAGGCAAGTTTGTTATTACCACTTTACTTACATTGACATTTCCATAAGTTTATTGTATTTTAATTAATTAATTGTATGATCCATATGCAGGGTGGAGTTTGCACATTCGACCTTAAAGCGCCTACTGCAGAATAGTATTGGAGACTTATGCACTATTTGGGATGCCATCAACAACATGCTCATCTTGCAACATAATGAAATAAGGGCATCTTTGGAGAAAAGCACGCATGTTGTAGGGCATGTTTTTAAAGTTACTTTATTCAAGCGACTTATTGGCATGGTATCCAGGTATGCTTTAAACCAAATTGCTGTTGAGTATGAGCGAGTCCATTATGCAGGAAAAATTTTTCTTGGTGTGGATGTGTCATGAGAACAACACATGGTTTGCCTTGTGCTTATGAACTTGCTAAGTATGTGGTTGGGAGCATTCCAGTTAACAACGTTCATTACTTTTGGCGAAGATTAAACATTTCAGATGAAGGTATGCATGGTTATGAAGTTTTCATAACTGAAGAAATGGAAGCCATATCCAACCGGTTCGACAAGCTAGATTTTTGTGGAAAAATAACGCTTAAAAGTAAACTTAAAGAAATTGCGTACCCGGATTTGAATTCCATGTGCCCTCCTCCTGATAAAGTAAAAACTAAAGGTGCTCCAAAGAAGAAGATGACAAAGCACGAAAGGTCTACGATAAGGGATCCATCATACTTTGAGTATGTATATGAGTTTCATTCAGTGCAGAATAGTTGCTCCACGCCAAAACAGTCACATTCATCATGTGATGTTAAGGTGCAACACAGGATGGTTCCAATGTTAGATCAATTTCATCCAGTTATGCAGAAGTACATCTTGGATGTCATCGATGTCAAAGCAGATGGTAATTGCGGATATCGTGTAATTGCTGCCTTATTAGGTTATGGTGAAGAATCTTGGTCTTTGGTACGTAACCATTTGCTCAGAGAACTTGGAGACTGGATTGATGGATATATAGCCTTGTTTGGTGGTAAACATAGATATGAAACCCTGAAGCTGTCCCTTTTGGTTGATGGATTATCCGGGGTAAAATTTGATTTCTTTAATCATTATATGCCTTTAATAACAACCCAATTACTACATATTAATTATATTAGAATATCTATTTTTTTTACAGATTACTATGGATAAGTGGATGGATATTACGGATATGGGTCATGTCATTGCATCAAGATATAACGTCATTGTCGTGTCCCTTTCACTTCAACAAAGTATTACATTTTTCCTTTACGAAGCCAACCCCCTAGAGATCCCCACATTCATCGCATTTTGTGTGTTGGTCATGTTTTCAGTAACCACTTTGTGCAGGTATGACATTTATTTGTTTATGTTATGAGAATACATGAATCTGGAAAACTCATCATTGTTTCATGTTGTTATTTGTAACAGGTTTTCTTAAAAGACAATTGTCCTTTGCCGTTGACGGCGTTTTTGTGGGATAGACACTGTACCAGTGAAGCAAAAGAATGGCCCAATTATTACATTAGAAGAATACAAATGTATAATAACAGTATGAATTTTCGCACTGAGCATGTAGACTTACGAGATGTGTAGAAACTTCTGAAATACAATAAATAAAGTGTTCTTTTGCATAGTTGTGTGAATGTATAAATGGGCCCATCGGTTGTCAACATCGTCTGCAGAGGGGACTCCCGACACAGGCAAGTCTGGAATATGCTGAATCTGTCCAAACTGCCTAACTACCCGGTCTGGCAAGTACCTAACCACGTGCGGACCCCATCTGATGAAACCTCGGAATAAACTGATCGGTTCAAAATCCCTAAGGGGTCGGTGCTCAGCATACGGTGTCCAGCATATGTCATCAGGTCTCAGCCTCTCTATGCGGGCACGGTAGGTCATCAACGGCAACGCCTTCGCACTCTTCCAGCGACAGGCACGTGGCTGGGTCTCGTCATAACTATCCTTTGCCGTCCTGCTGCCTACAGTCGAAAAATGCTCGTATATCCAGCACTACAAATGGAAATCATGAAGGTCAAAAATAATTCAAAACATAAAAGCCCAAACGCATAGAAAGAGTCCCTGACATTACCTGTAGTATAGTAATGTACCCGGCTAGATGCTTTCCGTGGTGTTTTGATGCATAACTCAAATGCTCATACATATGCATCAAAGCACCAGCTCCCCATGCAAAGCCGGCAACCTCATTGATGTCCCGGAAAGGCTCTAAAAACTGAACGCCTATATGTGTCACACTCTTGTTGGCAAACAACATGCAGCCAACAAGATACAACAGATATGCCCTGGCTGCCAGTAACCACTGCCTAGACTCGCACAGCCTGAAATAAATCTCTCAAAGCCAGGACAATCGGACATATGCCCCGTGGCACTGTGTGATCTCGACTTCAGCTTCAGCTACACTGACATCCAGCAAGTCAACCAGCAGAGTAATAGCCTCTCCGACATCTATCTGCTCATATGAATGGAAGACTCCCATGACAGGGATGTGCAGTGGGGAAGCAACGTCGTCCAAAGTAATAGTCATCTCGTCGACCGGCAGATGAAACGAGGAAGTCTCAGCATGCCATCTCTCCAAAAAGGCAGACAGCAGTCCCCAATCACCTGTCTCCACAGAGCACCGGATAAGCGGACTAAGGCCAGTAGCGGCGACTAACCCCTTAATCTCAGCAGCCAGCTTCCCGAATTTAGTTACCTTACGTTCATGGGAAGCCAACTTTAGCTCTGGCCGTTCCTACAAACCCATAGATGAACCCGTTTTACAATTAATAAGAAGCAAAGATATTATCCTAAAGTACATGTGGTTGTCTTATAATTACCTCTCCTGACCAGACGCGTACAGCCACATGGTCCGCATAAGCAGTCAACACGGAACAGTCTTCAGGACCTCCTGGAAACCCTCAGCACCTACATCATCCATCACTGGTACATCCGTATCTATATGTGTTTCCTCTACTGGAGGATCCTCGACTGGAGGATCCTCAGAAACACTAGCACCTGCCCGTTCTCGACGAACGGATGCTGTCGGCCTAACCCGCTCATCAGGTGTACAAATAGGCCGCTGCAAACCTCCTCTAGTCCTAGCCATAATCTAATTAAAGAATCCCATACCGGGTTCAAAAAGTAAGATTCACATGCATCGTGAACTACCATGTCCAATTCTAATCAAACGTTCGATTCACAGCCATAACAACCAATCAACAACTTCTACAATTATCATTCAAAGCCTTAGTGACCGATAAACACCAATTCTTACAAAAGCATCCCATTTCGGGTTGAAAAGGTTCGATTCACAGCCATAGCAACCAATCAACAACAATTATAGCAAAACAATCTCATATCGGGTTCCACAATTATGATTCACATGTCCAATTCTAATCAAAGGTTCGATTCACAACCATAGAAACCAATCAACAACAATTATAGCAAAACAATCTCATACCGGGTTCCACAATTATGATTCAAAGCCTTAGTGACCTATAAACACCAATTCTAACAAAATCATCCCATTTTGGGTTGAAAAGGTTCGATTCACAGCCATACAAACCAACCAACAACATAGCAAACAATCCCGTACCGGGTTCCACAATTATGATTCAAAGCTTTAGTGACCTATAAAGACCACTTCTAACAAAATCATCCCATTTCAGGTTGAAAAGGTTCGACTCACAGCCATGCGGGGTTCAACAAGTATCATTCACAACCGTAATCACTTATAAAGTTTTATTCACATGTTTCTTGTTCAAAATCACATGTTAAGAAGCACATACAATCAATACCATATCATCATATGGATAACAATTCAAAAATGTTGTTCCTAATTATTTAAAAAACATCCCATCATCAATAATTGGATACAAATTGAAAAAGCATGCCTCAAATGCATATTAAAACCCTTTTTTTAAAAAAATTACACTATATGGATTAGGTAATCCGTATAAGCTATACGGATCATCCAATTCGTATACCTTATACAGATAACCGAATCCGCACGACCTCCCTACCCCATTCCCGACCAAAAACCACCACCACTAACCTCACGCCGGTGCCGTCACCAATCGCGGAACCTTCGAACACCAACAATTGCACAGCAGGCACCAAATGTAGACCCAAATACTTGCACAAAATCACCAACGGAGAAGAGAAGCCGAAGGAGCGAGAGCGGAGCGGGAGCGGAGGAGGGAGAAGAGGAAAATCAAAAGCTTTTTTAAATTTAACAAAGCCAAGGGTATTTATGGAATTGCACTATGCCCAAATGGTGTATAAGAAATACCCAATGGTGTATGAAGTTGGACTCCGACAAAAGTTGAGAAAAAAATGCCCAAAACAGGTTTTGGCCCAAATCTTTTATATGGAGGCACCGTTCACAGATGCCTGGTAGGTCGAAGAGAAAATAAAAATAAGACTTATGAGATAAGAAGAAATAGTGGAGGATACTTTCGAAGTTAAAATGCAAATCACAATTGCCGCACAAAAAAAAAAACGAGCAAGCTAGAGGTGGCGATAATAACACATTCTTTTCCACCATGTCCTTATTGCCAAAAACTAATCTCCTACCAAAAAGATGTTGGCGGAGGCAGTTGCACGTGAGTGTCTTGGAGAAGGACAAAATGTGGTCAATTAGAACATATGGAGAAGATAAGTAAGTCTCATCAACATCTAGAGGTCAAGGTTGTTGACCATTAACAATAAGAGAAAGAGGAACAACTATTTGCAATGATATGTTTTATGACTGACAACTCAAAAAAGGTTTGCCTTATTAATCGCAGTTGTAGAAACCACATGACATACAACCGAGAGCTTTTCAAAGAGATCAACAAAACTTTTATTTCCAAAGTCAAAATTGAAAATGGAGCACACATTTCATTAAAGGGCAAAGGAGCAATTGCAATTAAAAAATTTCGAGTGTCACTTAAGTTTCAAATTGATTTTTGATGTTTTATATGTTCTTGGAATTAATTAAAATCTTTTAAGTGTTGCTCAACTGTTGGAGAAAGGCCACAAGGTGTTGTTTGAAGACCAAAATTATGTGATTAAAGATACAGATAACATGGATGTTATTAAAGTTAAGATTAAAAAAAAACAAGGATTTTACATTAGATTTGATGAAAGTAAAGTAGACTATAAATGGAGAAGATAAAAAAGAAGAACAAAATGCATGTCTTTTTTAAAAAAAAAAAACCCAATGCCCAAGTGAACAAATATGTAGTTGAAGAACCACCTTCTGATATTCATGAAAGGTTCAATGTTGCTACCATGGAACCCACAAGAAACAAATTAGATGAAGTTGATAAAAAAAAAAAAAGCTAAATGCACCAAAAGAGAAGCTCGAGTTGAATGAAGAAGTCATCCGCAAATGAAAGATAAACATAAGAATTACAAGCAAAATAAAAGGAAGAAAGCAAACATGAGAAGAAGAAAGGCCAAATTTGAAACTTGAAATTCAAATTGGATCTGAATAGATATTAATGCAAGGATGGCGTGAAAAATAGATGCATAAATAATTATAAGTTGAATTTGAATAATTCAAAATTTTTGGAGTTTTTGTTATGTTTCAAAACTTAGGATATTGTTTAGATAAAGATAAGGATTTGATCTTATCATTTAGATTTAGGAGGTTAGAAGTTTGATTTTAGGAGGTTAACAAATTTTGTTGATATGACACTATATGATTATGTGGATGATATAGTTGACAAGTTATTTGGCACATACTAACATGATTTAATTATACTTTTACTTCCTTAAATATTGTATCTATAAGAAATCAAAAGTGCAATTAAGTCACATTCATATATGTGTTAGGCAACATATTAGATGCTATATCACCTTCTAGTGTCATGACAATAAAATATTTGTTCAATATTTAATGAAAGATTGTCTAAAGGATCAAAATAGCACAATTTTGATACATGAAAGATCCAATTTGCACACTTGAAACTTAAAGAATCAAAATCGCATAATTTCAAACTTAAAAAAGAAAAAGTAATTAAGTTGTATTTAAAGATAAAAGAAAAATAAATAAATAAATTTTTAGTCCCTTAACTATTCAAATTTTTTGTTTTTAGTCTCTTAACAAAAATTTTATTGGTCATGGTCCTTAAATTATTTTTCCATTTAATGCTTAGTCCTTACCATCAAATGTCTTTGTTAAATGCTGATATGATAGTTAATTTTTAATTATTTTAAAAAATTTGTTGGTGATAATTTTTCCTGGTGGCTAACAACTACAAGAAATTACGTCCTTAAAGACACATCCAAACAAAAAGCAAATAGCACAAAAAAAAAGATCCTAAGTTCCTAATTCTAAATATCGTCAAAGTTGATTTGGAAAACAAAAATTGGAGCATTAGGATGCTACATCACTACACCTAAACCATGCCAATCAAAGTAATATAGTCTAATTTCGTCAATATCGATTTGGAAAGCAAAATCTCCACTTTCTAACTCTTCATGAAGTATATGCAAAGATCTCTATCCCTAAAAAGTTTCAGGCATCAAGTTAAAGATCCCAAATAACCCAATTTCAGTCACTATCGTGAGTCTCCATCCCTTCATTCTCGAACCACCACTATGCTCCATTGCAAATCCCTAAGTCCCCCTTTCACAACCCCTCCCTGATGGGGGGTTTTGTCAGAATTTGAAGAACAAACCTTGGAAGGTAACTGACACCTTCCGCCTTGTCAATGACAAAAGGCTAGTGTCGCCACCAACACCACCACCATGCGAAAGGCACCGCCTCCTCAGTCTCTCACTCACCGTCTCTTGACTCATGCTCATGTGGTGGTTGATCTTACCTTCCTCAACGGTGCGATCGATTCTTCATTGTGGATATGAATCTGGATATAGATATGTGGATCTTGTCAAAACTCAGTGTTGAGAATTTTCTTTTTTGTCGTCAGTGTTGCTCTTGAGAAGTGGTTGCATTTTGTTGTTGCCATGGATATTTAATTCACTAATACAATAAAACTTTGGGAATGCCATTTCTTACTGTTTTTAACCCCTTAGAAAATAGTTCAAATAGGCAAAAAAATTAATTTATTACTTTTTAAAAAAAATTACAGATTTGTTGCAATTTTGAACTTATTTACGCAAGTATAGCAATTAATTGCGCCCCGGGAAAACACAATCGAACACATCCCCATTAGGCGCGATTGGGGCTGAGTCGCACCCCCACCAAGCGTGACCAGTCGTGTCCCACCCAGGCATGACTCTACTCCCTGTTGCACCTCCCCCAGGCACGACTATACAGTCCCTATAAATACCCCAAATTAGGGTTTTTACCTTCAGTTTTCAACTTTTGCGTCTCTCTAGGTTTAATTTTTACTTTTCTCTGACTTCTCTCTACATGTTGCTGGTCTTAGATATCTAAATATTTGGTTATTTATACTTTCATTTGTAGTTGTTAGTCATATATATAAAAATGTCTGCAGATGCTGATTTTGTTCGTATTGTTATATATTATAATGGTAGCAAAATTGAGGGCTGACGTGGTGTTATTTTCGAAGGTGAAAAAAGGCCAACACGTATCAAGCACAACTCAACCATTGACGAATTACATCAGAAAATCAGTCAAAAGTTAGTTCTCAAAGGTAATCAATCTATCACTATGGTCACTACAAGAATATAATGCGATGATAAATATATTAGCATGAAAGTAATAGACGATGAAGACGTAGAATTTGTAATAGGAGAATTCTTCAACCAATCAAGGAAAAATTTCTTAGAGTTGTACGTGGATTGTGCTAAAGCAGAGGATGTGGCTTTACCAATGAGGTCAGTTGATTTCAATTTTTCTCGTAATGCATCAGCATCTGCTGCTCCACTTGTTAATTTGTCTATGGAAGAGGAAAATGACCCTACTTGGGTTATGGATGATGATATTAACGATGATGATGATGATGAAAATATCGCAATGGAAGATCGTCTTCTTGCCGAGAATGCTAGTGCTTTGGACAATGATGAGGATGATGGTCGAAGCGCAACTCAAATACAAGTACATTACTCAGTGGTGGGGGAGTTTGAAATCCAACCACAAAAGGATGCAGGGGAGTCTCAATTACCACAACAATGTCAAGGGTGTTACCAAATAATAGATACTTACATATATGTTTGGTTTTTGTTTATGTATTTTTTGTAATAAAAATGGGAAATTGCACATCTAGACGAGGGTGATAATACTTTTTGGGATGGAATCCCACATTACACATACATTGATTGGGATCATCCGAGTGAACAAGATTCTGACACTGCTTCAGGTTCAGTTGAGGGTCCATGGATATTAGGTAATAAGTTGTTTGTGAAACAGGAATTTGCATCAAAACAAGATGTGCAAATGACAATCAAGCGGAACCTCATGAAGGAGCATCAGGAAGCTGTTGTGGTTGAAAGTATGCCGACAAAGTTAAGCATGAAAACATGACCAGAATTGTCCGTGGAGGGTTAGGGTAATAAAACCAACGTACGGTAAAAGATGGGTGGTTACCAAATGGGGTGGCAACCACAATTGCTTAAATGTTCACATTTCTCAAGACCACAAACAACTTGATCTTTATGTTATTGTTTCAGTCGTACTAGGTACGTTATTGGATGACATGAAAATGATGAGAATTATTGATTTTATTATTATTATTATTATTATTATTATTATTATTATTATTATTATTAATGTTAACGTGACATTTTTTATTATTAGGGATGATAAAGCATGATCCATCATGTTCAATTTGACTAGTCCAGGAAAGGATAACTCATTCCTATGGATACAAAGTTTCATATAGAAAGACATGGTATGCAAAGCAGAAAGCAATGACAATTATCTATGGTGATTGGGAGGAATCGTACGCATTTTTGCTGAGGTGGTGTGACTATATGCTTTGCTTTTCACCAAGTTCTGTTTATCATCTTCAAACAAACAATTATTATGTGGCTCATAGAATTGTTCATGGAAAATGCGTGTTTCACCGCATTTTTTGGACCTTCAGACAATATTGCAAGGCTTTCAATTTTTTAAGTCGGTTATTCAAATTGATGGCACTCATTTATATGGCAAGTACAAAGGAAAATTTTTGATTGCCACAGCTCAGGATGGAAATAAATTTCCTTAGTCTATGAGGCCAATTTTCTTGGGGTTTACCCCGAAGGGTATAATCATGCACTCCTTTCAATTTCCTAGGCTTGTGAGGTATCAGTTGATCCCGCCCAAATTGCCTCATGCATCTATCAGGCTAGGAATACTCAACAATATGAAAGCAAATAATAGGTGTCCTAGACATCCACAAATACTTTGTGTCAGCAGATGCACCCAAGAATCCGTAATCTCCATAAGGTTGCCAGACCACCTAAAAGATTAAAACATATATACGACTCAATGGCATATTGACACTAGTTTAAATAAAAGATATTTGATTCAAAGAACATACCTCATCTCTGCATAAGGTGTCTAGTCTGTCTCGATACCAACTTAGTGAGTTAATTCTAAACCAACCTAGAGCATTAAACCTAATTTCCAGATTCAACATTCAAATGTTAATCATAGTACACATAAATAAATTGTGACTTAAGTAATACAAAATTAACATACCTGTGCCTGAAGTGTCGGTCCAGCTCATACGAATCAGGCAAAGGGGGAGCGATGGGTGGAAATCTGAGCCACACCCAAATCTGCAGCAAAATAGTGCAACCACCAATGTCTTTTCTATCCGAGTCTGTACAATCGCACAACTGTCTAAACATGTTTGCCAAAACTGCAGACCCCCAGCTATATGATCCAATGTCAGCAAAACCACCACCAAGGCGATGTAGCGACATCCTACTACGCTCCTCCCGATCTGTCGCATAGGATCAAAGATCCTAACATCCGTGCAATGTGACCCTTCGTGAAGTATATCACATTCTGAGGATGACCAGCAACTACATCCTATGTTGGATATACTCTGTCGAAATATGAAAGCTTCAAATTGCCAGAGGATAACTCAGTGGCCATATCAGGCCTATTGCCAAAAACCTCATTACACACTTCTGCCCAATCCATGCAAGTCTGCCCGGTAACAACTTGCCCATCAATAGACAATCCTAATATTATTGTGACATCTTGCAAGATAATTGTCATCTCACCCTGCGGCATATGGAAAGTATGTGTCTCTACCCTCCCTCGCTCAACCATAGCGCTGATAAGGCTAGCATCAATCTGAAAAATATAGGTCACTTATAAATTTATAACTTCAAAATACACTAATTTCAACACATTATGCATAACAATATTGTAAGTGCTTACCTGCATATATTGCATGCAGGGAACGTGTAAGAATTTAGCTTGAGTCAAATACTGTGCGACTAGGTTTGGAATATTGTCAGGTCAGGGTCCACCGCTAGGTTGACCTCCGCAGCAAATGTTTAGCTCTCTTCGTGTTTCATCGTTCCAAATAGCCTGTGAAATATGAGAGTGTTGTATGCGCCTCCTAAGTGTATCCCATCTATATGGACCAGGAAGAACATGTGTTGTGGGATTGATAGACTCAGACTCATGGTCAGGTCCAGAACAAGGTGACTTAGATGATGATGACTCGGCCATAATAATATTCTAAGTCAATAATTTGAAACAAATAACTAACTATATCGTTAGAATTTAATAATCATATTATGATAATTTATTTAAAATTTGAATTAGAAATTATTTTCAAGAATAACCTAGCTCACTAACTAATAATATTCTAAGTCAATAATTTGAAACAAATAACTAACTATATCGCTAGAATTTAATAATCATATTATGATAATTTATTTAAAATTTGAAATAGAAATAATTTTCAAGAATAACCTAGGTCACACTAACTAATAATATTCTAAGCCAATAATTTGAAACAAATAACTACCTATATCGCTAGAATTTAATAATCATATTATGATAATTTATTTAAAATTTGAAATAGAAATTATTTTGAAGAATAAACTAGGTCACTAACTAATAATATTCTAAGCCAATAATTTGAAACAAATAACTAACTATATCGCTATAATTTAATAATCATATTATCATAATTTATTTAAAATTTGAAATCATACAAATAATTTTCATCAATTCATTAGGTATATCTTACGTAGGTTTGTCCTTAATCATAACCTAGGTCATCAACTAATAATATTCTAAGCCAACAAACATGTTACAACTAACTAACTTAGCTAGGTATGTCCTTAATCATAATCTAGGTCACGTAACTATTTATAATACAAGTCACTAACAATTTCATATATCAATAACAATTTTCAAAGACAATAATATAATATATTTCATGTAATATAAAAAACAAATATTCAAACACTTACTTGACTGAAGTCAAAGCAAAATGCTAGAGAGAAGTCAAAGCAAAATGCTAGAGAAACGGTAAAAGTAAAAAAGTGAAAGGAAATAGTGAATTTGGGGTATTTATAGGGAGGCACAATAGGGAGCAGAGTCGAGCCTGGGTAGGGCGCGACTCAGCCCCAGTCATGCCTAACGGGGACATGTTCGATTGCGTTTTCCTGGGGCGTGATTGGTTATTATACTTGCGTAAAATAAGTTCAAAACTGTAGCAAATCTGTAATTTTTTTTAAAAAGCAATAAATTAATTATTTTGCTAGTTCAAATATGTTAAATGTTCTCAACCAGCAAATTCTAATGGTTTTCAACTGCAAGAAAAAAGAATTGCCACAAACTCACTGTCATGTCATTATTTAATGAAAAAACTTAGATGATAGGGACTAAAAAATTAATGGAAAAATAGTTTGAGGAACAAGATCAATCAAATTTAGTTGAGGAACTAAAATTCTATTTTGTCCAAGAAAAATTTTAAAAAATTATAACAATTTAAAATATATTTAACATTATTATAAAAATGCCCATGTGTTACATTTTTTTAATCAATAGTCATTTTTGTTCTTGAATATGTAGAGCGCTGACAAATTCGTCTCCGAAAGATAGAAATTCAAATCTTAGTCCTAAAAACTAAAGAAAGTGCGATAAATCTATACATGCGTTAACTTCTTATTATTTTTAATCAAGTCTCACGTTATCAGCGCCAATCTCATGCTACCAGTGCCACTCTCACGCTATCAGCTTGAGATTATTTTTTTTAGGATCCAAGGGTTATTATACTAAGCGAGAGTTCTATTGAGCAAGAGGAGATTCACATTAAGTGAGAATAGTTTCAAAGAATAGGTATGGAAGCCTTATATTTCACTTCTCATTGAATTGCTATTTATTATTCTTTCTTACAACTAATCTATGTTACCCAACTTATATCTCACTCTTTCATAAGATATTTGTCCTTACAAGTATTTCTCAAATAGATTACCATCACCATTTCACTACACTATACCTTATTCTTCTCTCCAGTACTTAGAGTTAACCTCCCTAATGCCTAAAGCATCTGAATCTCAATCATAAGCATCGATCCTTCCTTATGGTCTTACTCACCTATCACAATGAAAGAGAACATGTCTTTCCTTTTTCTTTAAACTTTCATACTTTCCCAAATCGGGTTTACATAACATTTCCATAGGGCATGGCCCCTTTACACACCCTTTTGGATAACATACAACATGCACACATCCTCATTTAATGCATATGTTTACGTAGTATCTCTCACCCAATGACAAGGCCCACAACTCATCATAAACCCTAATACAACAAAAGCATATATCTCAAACAACTCATCTTTGTTATTATCTTTCACTTAACTCTCATCTTTTACTTAGTTGAGCTCTAGCCATTAAGAGGCGTTCCTTTCGAAACAAATTGTTATTAAACTAGCAGTCCAAGTGGTTGCACAATCTTCTGTTATCAAGGTGGTACCCTCAAATGTTCTTCTCTTATGAAGTTTACATTCTTCCCTTACTGAAGAATGTTGTTTTTTCCCCTATGTCAAGACATTGGACAATACTTTCCTATGCTTAAATTGTTCATTCTTTGCTTCACAAAGTTATTCCATTGTAGCTCAAGTGTTTATCTACTCTATTGAGTGATTTGAATCTACGATTCATTCAAACATTTGTTGTTTGTAAAGCTAGGAGTAACTTAGTGTTAAACAATACTTAGGTGTTCTTAAATTCAGGGGGAGTCTAAAGATGTGTCAGAAGTGCTTAGAGAATATTGTGGTAGTCAAGAGTAGCAAAACAAAATACTTGTTGTAATCAAGTTTTGAATAGTTGAGTCATTTACTAGTTTGTAAATGAGAATTAGATGTAGTTCTGTTTGAGTGAACCAGTATAAACCTAAGTATTTCTACTTCTTTATAAAGCTATTTGATTAGTATTCTCTTGTGCTACCCTTTGACACATTTTTCACACAAGTCTACACTTAAAAAGCTTTGTGAAAACTATATTTATTAGCATTGAACGATAGTCCTCGTTAAGTTTTAAACAAGTTGTTTTTGCACTCATTGGATGATACTCTCTAAGTCCAATATTTCAACATATTTGTTTACGAAAATCATATTCTTTGCAAAAAACTTTAAGTTTTATCTAACACATTATTCACCCCCTTTCTAGTGTGATACTCCCTCTGCACTCATATATAAGTAAAAAAGTAATTTTTGTTTTTTGTCTTAAATATAAGAAAATCTAATTAACTTTGTCCTATTTAATGCTATAATTCCTAAAACACCCTTCATTTAATTCTATTTCTATTTGCAACAACTCTTTTATTCATGATAATAAATTTCAATGAAGAATATTTTAGAAATAACCTTATTTTTTATTTGAGATTAATAAAATTAAATGATTTCAACTTATATGTTTTCTTAATTTGTGTAAAATTAATTATTTTTAGTTATATATGAGTCTAAAGAAAGTATTTGTTATTTCAATTAAAATACTAATTGATTTAATTACTCAATAAACTCCTCAATAAGCATAATAATCAAAATCTCTAAATCTTTAAACTTAGTGTTGATAAGGGAAAAGGGGATTATGAAGTACATGGGGAAGCATTTGTTGATTCAAGTGAAGCCATGTACAAATAAGCAAGGAATCAAGGCTTAAGTGTTTTGTGCTTTCAACATGCTCAAGGATAAAAGTTTCAAGAAAGCTTGAAGACCAATTTGATTAATGAAAAAGGGAGTTTATGATCTGATAATCCTATTGAGCATATCATGCATGAATCATTCATCTAAGGTTGTTAGATTAAAGGTCTTAGTAAAAGCAATTAATTAGAAAGGCATTTAACAAAGTAAAGTTTTTGGAAAAATAAAGTTCTACTGTAGTAATCGATTACTTAAGTATTGGAATCGATTATTTTCTTCTTCGTGCCTTTTAGAAAACAAATCAAGAACATAGTAATCGATTACATATCGAATTAATTGATTACATAGGCCAAAATAGGAAAATCACACTGACTGTCTTAATCGATTACAGATGGTCGTAATCGATTACATTCGTGCCTATGGTAAACATGTTCTACTGAGGTAATCAATTACGTAGTTTATTTAAAAAAATGTGTCTGATTGTCTTAATCGATTACCATAGTCAGTAATCGATTAATCAATGCATTTAGAAAAAACATGTCTGTCTGGCTTAATCGATTACTTCACGGAATAATCGATTATATTGTTCATAGCCTAAACCCAGAACACATCAGGAGCACTTTAATCGATTATATTTTTGAATTAATCGATTACAAATGCGAAATAATCGATTACAGAAGCGTGTTTAATCGATTATTTTCAGTTAGAAAGTTGTTATAAATAGAATCCACTGCTCTGTGTTTTTATTACTTGAGAATTTCGAAATCTGAGCATTCACAAATATTCACAAGCTTTCATTAATGATTTTCTGAGTTTCAAAAGTATCTGGGCTTCACAAATTCTTATGGGTTTTTGATTCAAAGAAGTGAAGCATCATTGTTCATCAAAAGCATAAGGAAATGAATGCATTGAGTTTGTAATCTGTCATTCAACCTGTGAATCATTCATTTGCATGAGTTCTTGCATTATCAGGTGATATCTTTTCTTATTCTTTGAAGATGTAAAACTGTTATTTGATTTTTGTAAAGATTAGTCTATTGTAAATGGGTTTCTTACATGCTAAGAGATAGTGTTTCTCTAACGACAGCTGCGTAGTGTTCTCAGTGTGGGTTTTGGTCTCTAAGGGTCTAATAGGGTTTTAGACTCCTGAACTTTATCTAGGGTTGATAAAGAGAGGCTTGTGATTGCTTGTAAGAATATTTTTGCAATATTGGAACTCTACTCTAGTGTTGAGTAGAAGAACTGGATGTAGCTTCATAGTGTTTGAAGTGAACCAGTATAAAAATCTGTGGTTAATCTTTCTTCTCATCTATTCATCTCTTAATTGCTTTGTTTGTGAATCAATCTTATTGCACAAAAAGTTATACCCTGTTTTTCTATTCTTCTTGGAAAAGGAATTTGATTGAATATTGATTTTTGGTTTTGAAACAATTTTTAAAGTGATAAATATCCTGTGGTAACTCTGATTTTAAATTTTTATTTACCAAGATTCAACCAATTCACCTCCCTCTTAGTTATGTTGAAGTATTCTATTCATTTTCAGCATTGACCATGGGGTGACGTGTGAAAACAAGGTATGGGCTTTGGGTACCTTCTAAGCTCTCTCTCTACTTCTTTTCTTCCTCATCTTTTTTTCTATTATCTTTCTTTTCTTTTCTCTTTCCCTCTCTCTCCCTCTCTTATTTATAGAGGCGCACGTGTGTGAGGACTCAGGCCTCTGGGCGTCTTGGGTTTTAAAGTCCCACTTAGGCCCTATTATTGTCCTAATATTCCTATGATCGAGGTTCTATTATAAGAGCATTATAATTAATAATACCAATGAGCATTTCTAACCATTAATACATACTTTTTTATTATTACTCAAAATTGAGGTTGTTACAACAGTCAATAGAGAGAGTAATATGCATATTTATATATAGCAGTTGCACGTATTCCTAGTGAATTATGATATTTATATTCACCTTAATACATTAAACCATTTGTAACTTTCGAGTTACAACTTTTTTATCTATAAATAGACTGCCTTATACATATATTACAAGAAAATGTTCATTCTCCATTTTCATCTTTTCACTCTATATATACTACACACATATATATCAATTCAAATTTTAAACAAATGCAATATACGTAATTATACAATTTTATGGTTAATTTACTTTTTTTTAAAAGTATATTATTTACTATTTTAAATTAATTTGAAATGTAAATTAGTTTTAAAATTTTATAAAGTTTGTAGACTTCATCTATTTAATAAAATATTTATTAATTCAACAGTTGAATTTTTATAATAAAATTGAATTTATATAAAGAATTATTAAAAAAATAAATTATTACTCTTAGGCTTACTTTATATTTAAATACAAGACCAAAAGCCAAAACTTTAATATGTTCATTAACTTATTTTACAAAGTAAGACTAACGAAAGCCAGTGTATTAAGATGGAAGTCTTCCTTGGAGTGACCGTAGACTTCTCATAAAACTTTACCTCTCAGACACATACAGACACATATATATGCTCACCTCTTCTTCTGGCAAGCAAGCCACATTTGCTATTTGATTATTTAATTTGACAACAATATTAAATGTTCAACTCTAAATCAACTGAGTAGTGTAAGGCTGATGAGGTTGTATTGCAGGCATCTTAGAACAAGGGTCATAACCACCACTACTCTTACTATGTAATTGGCTTTTGCTATTGATGTTGTCCTTCTGATCAGGATCTCCAGTGAGTGAGGAAATGGCTGAAAACAATGCAGCCTTGAGAGTAGGATCTTTGTTTATGGCCTCACTGACAACATCCACAAGGGCAAGGTTTTTCTCTGGCGCTAACATGCTTGGAATTGGAACCTTAGACCACAAGTGCATCAACCCCTCAGAATAATTTTGAGGGTTTCCATGCAATGGCAGAGGGAAAAAAGATTGTGTATGGTCTTGTGAAGAAGTGGTGGCATTTTGGAATTCGAGATAGTTGTTCTTATTTGGATGGGTTAAGTCCAGTGTTACTGTGGGGCATGTTGCATTTTGGGAGAAAGTGGCGACAGCAGTACTTGGGGAAATAGTGGATAGTAATGAGAAAAGGGGTGAGTTTGGTAGAATGGTGCTGGATTGTGAGCTTGTGATTGAGCCAGAAAGGAACATGTTCAGTGCGGCTGATGTTGAGCTTGCCAAAGGTCTTGCTGCTGGTGGGAGGGGATGGTTGTGGTTCCCTTCATAGGTTGTGGTGAGAACAGTCTCATCCTTGAAACACCTTTGCACCTGTTACAAATGTGAATATACCACCATATATTAAGAGAGATGTGCAAGAAACTACCAAGACATCTGCTAAAAGAGATTCTTTTTATTTTATTTATATGAATCCAATACATATATCATGAGATGGATAACAATTAATTTACAGATTATGTTAAATTAACTGAGTTAAATTTCTCGTTATTAAAGGAGAATTTATTTATACATATAGAGAGGCTGATGTGTGGTCAATAAATCTCACTCAGGCAAATTAGAATGAAGTTAATGGGTGACAGGTTATTTGCTTTAAATTTTTCTTAACCACAATTTTTTTGTCATCAATATCGGAAAAACTAACTATTCAAGATGCAATATAATGCTAGTATAAGGAAATATAATCACTAGTGTCACATTACTCCAAACCTTCTACCATATATTATTAAGTTTATTTGACACCGACAATGTTACATAAAATTATATGTGGCTTGAAGAATAAGGAGCATGATTATAAATGAACAGAAAAACTTTTGATATCATCCTTTAAAGTTATATGCATTTTTACAATAGTTTTCTTTCTTTTTCAAAACTGTAGTCATCAAATTTATTATCTCCTTTAAAATTCTTTTTGTTATCACTTTAATTTTCTTAAAAAAAAAATTCACCCAATTTAATTACTTCAACTATTACCTAAATAAATTTTCAAATATCGTGGCTAATAGGGTTGCATGTTCTAACTTATACCAATTAAACATGGGGCTAAAAAACCTCATAGACAGTTTGTATAATTCTTAATGTACTAAAAAATAGTTGGTACAATTTTCTTAATTGTACCTATTATTTATGATGGAGTTGTTGAACCCTGTGATTATATATAATTTTCTACAAGGACAAATATATGTTACCGATATCAAGCCTCCCCGGCCATTTTAATCATTTGCATGATCTTTGAAGAACTAATTTGGTAATAAAATCTTTAAAAGGCTAATATTGGTGACAATTAAATTTTTTGAAAGATTGATTTGAGAATCAATTTTTTCAGGGTCTTATTTACTGATGCATAAGAGTATTGATTAAAAAATTAAACGTGAAAAGATTTTATTTAAAATCATCTAGAGTCGAATTTTATTATAGAACTTATTTATCTAATGTTCTAATAGAATTAGGGCACTGACTAGTATTTTTTTTTAAGACTATGGTAAATGTACATTTTAGAGGATGAAGGATTTCGGCTGATCAATTACATATTCTCCCTGCTCTCACAGCAATGAGACAATGTATATATTGTATATATGTATTTCACAGGATGTAATCATGTTGCAAAGTGCAACAAACTATAAATTTATATCCACGAACCTGCTTACGAACCGGACATGCAGTTCCCATGCTACAACGGTAGTAGGCTCGAGGACAAGGGTTGCCTTTCGCTGTCTTTTGTCCGTACTTTCTCCATTGACACCCATCAAACATCTGAAACATTAAAATAACAATTTCATATGCATTTAGTCAAATGCAAATTCCCTTTATCAGAAGAGTCACTGACATTAATTGGTAGTATATAAAAAAGAAACGAGTTTTTTTAATTAAACATAATTTAACTTCTTTTGTCTAAAACACATTTTTAATAGCTTTTACGAACATCATAATTTCACACTTCTATTAATTATACTTATTTTACTCCCTTTGTCTTCTTCTTTAACACACGTGCTATGGTTTTTATAATGAATAAAAAATACAAGTTGGTTCACAAAAAAATTCACCTTTATGGGAGAGTGTGAGAATGCAGAAATATTTTATGCGAAATGATTATTTTTTGAGCTTTTATATCCTGATGATTACTATATATTGTTATATAAATAATATAGTTAATCTATTTTTAATTTTGTACTATTATTGGATTTTTTTTTTGTCTTGCATGATGTATTTCACATACATATATAACTGTTGATTAATTAATTCGTAAGTTGTGTCAGACTATTGGTTAATTAAGGAAATTCTTCTTTAGACTTATAACTTTAGAATTCAAAACTTAAATATTACAAGTTTGTTTAAGATGACATATCACTTTCATTTTAGTTAACTAGTATTAAGTGAATTGCTATTGATATTATGTAATTAAATATTAAAATTAATATTTCAGTTCAGATTAAGGTATATCGTCAATCAATCATCAACAGACAT
>PYAF01003480.1:1058833-1097536 GCA_007407185.1 Glycine tomentella
CAACAGACATGTATGATAAGAATGTTTATTTTTAAAATAACTATTTTACACTTACATTGTATCAAAATTAAACTCATTTTTTAAAAATTATATTAACTTTTTACATGCATATTTTAAATAGAAGATTTGTTACTGTACATCCTTTTACTTTCTTAAAAGTAAGTTAACGATCTATATTATAGGTATATTTTAAGATTATTTTTATTTATAATTAACTTGTTAACATAATCCAACTTAAAAAGAATTAAATGTATTTTATCAAATCTCATAAGCATTTATTAAAATATATAAATTTGGTTTTCAATTGGAGTTATAAACAAATTACATTGTGGATATATGTGAAGATAATTTATAGTTAAATCTTGCTAACTTACTCCAATTATAAAATAAGTGGGTGTAAAACTCTTTTATAAATAATATGAAACTATGAAATTATAGGGTCTATGAAACGAAAAATAGCATTGGTTGATTGCACACATGCCGGTCAGGGAGGTATGATTATAAGTCAATTATTATTATTTTTTACTATAATCAGTCATTTATTAAGTACATAAAATAATAGACAAGGTATCATATATATTATTTAATAACAAAACTTTAAGTACGTATGAATTAGTACAATTTTTTTAAACTATAAATAAGTACAAATTAAACTTAGTAAAAAATTGTAGTAAAAAGTTCTTTTTCAAAATTTGATAAATTCTAAAGTTTAATTAAGGATTATGTTCAACGTGTTTCGCAATTGTTGCGTGTGAAACAAGCTGTTTTCCAGTCGTATACAAAAACCTAACACTAATAATAAATAATAATAATTACAAAATGAGATAGAAATCCGTACCGAAGAAAAATCTGATCTTGCTCTTATGGACACTCTAGCTCTCCTGCAAGTAACCCCAGATACTAGATCTTCTGTGCTTTTTGCTTCATGAGGTGTTATTTGACTGTTGATTTCACCTTTAACATTGTACTTATTATCATCACTTGCAAGGTTTTTGCCCAACATTTTATTTTCAACGTTTTCTGCTATTGCACATGCTTTTGTGTTGCCGTCTAAAATTGATGAAGACTCGCCAATATTCAAAAACTGCCGGGTGTGTAGCATTGGTAATTTCTCTGCATCTTGTTTGTTTCCCTTCAAAATTTATATGAAGATTAATTTGAAACGTTTACTTCTTTGATCGCACAGACTTATAAAGGTATCATATGATATAGTACAAAGTTTATATTATATATGAAGATATCAAGCTAATAATCAAATAACAAAATATAGTCCAAAGACCAAGCCTTAGAGGTTTAGTTGACCACACACACACATCAAAAATTATTTTTAATTCAATATTTTAAAAAATGGTCAAAAACTACAACTGGGATTGTTCAATTCAATTTAAAGATTTTTGGAATCTTGACGTTCACATTTGTCCTACAATATTTTTTAGTGCACAATGATTACACTCAGTTTAAAACCTATGTTCATTCTCATGTATACCTAAATCTCTTGACAATAATGATTTATTGAGACCGATTTTGTTACTACATCAAGTGCATATGTCAACAGTTTTAGTTTTTCATAATATTAATGATTGCATTGAAATTCCAATTGCAAACTCCAATTTAAAAAATCCTATTTAATAGCCACAGCTACCAAAGACTACCACTAGTCCTGATTCATTTTTTCATTTTTTTCCACACTAATTTTACTGATGTTTCTACTTCTCTATCTTTCTGTGACATGTATACACGTCACGTAAGTTACAAGAACAACAAAAATATATTTTTTTTTTCTTTTTCTTTTTTTTTGTGTGGGGGGGGGGGGGGGGGGGGGTAATATATAATTCTGGCTTATCTGTTTGTCTTTCATTCCTGGCATAGCTAGCAGATAGAGACCTCCTGGGCCGGGCATTATTGCTGGCACTAAAAATATATGTTGAGTTGCTGTTGACCAACTAGAACTAGATTAAATGTTTTCAGGCAATAATATAAAATTTTTAATCGAAGGTGATTGATTCAAAATGGAAAATTAACTATATTGATCAAAACAAAATTTAAGTCAAACTAAATTACCTGCGAGTCATGATTATTATTATCATTTCCAGGTGATGATGAAGATAGTTGATGCTGCTGCATCTCAAAAAGTATGCGATTCTGAAGAGCAGTGCAATGTTCATTAACCTGATTCAGCATAGCCTTCAAAATCTCATTCTCTTTCTTTGCTTCCTCAAGCTTGATTCTCAGCATCCCCATCTAAGAACCGAGATAAATAATTATTGATCATCTTCAACATAAAGGTGCATCAATGAAAATTTATGCATATTAATTAAAAATAACATATATTATTGGCTTATAGGGTACCCCAGAAATTAATTAATTAGTATGACTCACTTGGTTAAGGGGTTGCCCTGAGTTATTCAGGCTCAAGCTTAGAAGAGTAGATCCCATCTGCAAATTTTTTTTGTCCCTAATTAGTTAGCAAAAATCATTTAATAACACAAAATTATGTTATATTGTTAGAAAATCTTCTCATACATACACCCCATCTATATGTTTGATTTATCTAGAAATTTACGGATATAAACGAAAAGTATATATGAAAAATAAATCGAATTAAGCAAGGAGAGACCAAGGTCAACCGCAATTATAGTTGCATCGGTCATATGTTTTTTCTTATTTTTTTGCAAAATTGATGTTTTAAAAGAATTATGATTGCAACCACAATTTAAAAGCTTGTAAGAAATTAAACAATAACAAATATCACATATATTAAAACTTACAGTATTATCATATGGCTTTTCCTCATCTTCCAGCAATTCTTTTATCACAGCTTTATCTTCCATTTATGTAAAGCTTGTTACTACAACTCAGTTGGTTTTCCCAGACTGACACCAAACTTTTGAAACATAACTATATAGTGGGTGTAGTCTGCAGCGTTTATGGACGAAATTTCTGCACTGTACACACCACCAATATAAGTCCTTGCTAAGTCTATATTTTTCTAGTAGTTTGTTTTTCCACCGATACGAATATTTAATTCCGTTTGTTAAATTAATACTTTTCTACATAAAATATAGAAAGAAAAAAAAAAGACCTCGATAAGGGGTGGAGAAAAGAGATATAGAGATAAGAGGGAGAAAGTAGCAACAATTTTAATAAAAATAAGTTTATGTTTTAATTATTTTAAAATGGAGGCTCTAAGACGTGGTTGAATGAAAGACTAAACCCTAGTTTTGAGACTCTAGGGATCAGGAACTTACTAAGGACTGGACTAAGTAAGGAGCCACGTACTAATAAATTAATGGATTTGATTGTTGTAAAGTAAAAGATAAAATAAATTATTTTAGCTGTTAATGATAAAATCATTAATCGATATTACATGTACGTAAGCACACACATACCTAACAAATTATGAACGTAATAAAATATAAACTGCTTTATTTTCTTATTAACTATTGAGACTATTATTTTTCCTAACTCACTTAAATCCAACAAATCTAAACTATAAATATATTAATTAGCATAGTGAGGTTTTTATTTATTTATATTTCTCAGTATTTCATTTTTTTTCATGTTAAATTTTATTTATTTATTTATCCTCAAATTTCCCGTTTCGGAATACAAGTAGTAATTTGTCTGTTTTCTCCACTTGTTTTTGAATTATGTTGGCTATTAATTTCCACATGCGTACAAGCTGTAAGCTTCATATGAAAATTTCTACATTTTTACATGCGTACAGAAATGTCAATTAATATGAACCCATATGGCAATATATGTTCTATATATCTAATTCAAAAAGAGTGCGTGCCTCACGATCTGATCAGTGACTCTTTTTATAATGTGTTGTATTTATTATTAAGACTCCTTTAATTTCTGGGACAGTTTGAATCTTATATTGGATGTCTTTAGATTATGCAAAAACAATCATCTTGTAATGTAAGTCAACCGTAGAAACGTCGTCGTTCTCACCAACAACAGTGAAAGGGACAAATTATGATTCTAGATTACATTGTTTCCCTTCATTTAGAGAAAGGAAAATGAAGGAAAAGACGATAATAATTCAATATCCTTCCGTGACTCAGGCTGCAACAATAAGCCTTGCCTTCTTTTCTATTAAATTAGAAACCAACAAACATGTGCTCAAGGCGATTTTGAAGGGAAATTTCGCCTACATTTTAAAAGCAACTATAGTTTAATCACTATTTGGAATTTGCATATATTCAAATACAATATAGACAATTTAAATTTCGTTTAATTCAAATGAAGCAAATGTCTCTATGTAATAGGACAAAACTCTCTTAATAATTTTTCCCCATTTACTAGACTTGAATCTTAATATTTTGGCTAGCTTAGCCTAGTTTTTTTTTGTTTTTTTTTTTTTACATATATACAAAATATTTTGTCTTGTCACCCTCACATTTGTGTTGAATATTCAATAATTTTATTAATAATTAATTTCTGTTAAAAAACTTAACTAATCATTAGAGTCTTTTTTCTTAATCATATTTTTTTTACTATAAAACTAGAATCTTATATTTTTTTAAGTGATATCCGAGTTCAATTTCTCTTGGACTAATGACATATTATTACATAAGACAGAAGTTTTAAAAATAAATTAGAAGTTTTCTCACAGTTTAACTTACACGTTCATTTTAAATTAAAAATTTCATTCCATTGTCTCACATAATAGTTTCATATGAGAGCTAGGGAGAGAGAGGTTAGGATATGTAGCTTATTTTTAAAAGGTAATTCGGTTATTTTTCTTATAAAAAACTGTTTTTTTTTTCTCTTTTATCTTTTAAAAAAATAAGCTTATATAATTTCTAAAAATAGTTTTCTCCAATTGTGTTTGGCTCAATTTCTAGTTTTAAAAAAGAAAAGAAAATAAGTCTAGTCGTTAAGGAGAATTAAGGTCCTTTGTTCTTGAACTAACAGATATTAAGTACTTAGTAATCACATAGAAGTTATACTATTTTTTTTTACCGGCCGGAAGTTAGCGTCATGTTCATGTCTCCGAACAAGTTATCGTTCATTATTTTATTTATTCTTCCTAATAAGAGTTACACGCAACACTTTATATATTACTACTGTCATGTTTCAGCATTTGGACACATAGGACTTGATTGAGTGTCATACATGTAGATAAATATTCCGAGCTAGATATATGCTGATAAGCTTTAACTTCAGGGAAATAATCCTCAGAATAAGGTCACTTTTGCTGTGTTAAGCTTAGCATATAAATTATCTATAATTAATGTTTGGTATGATATTTTTTATTATTTTTATTGATATGTAATATTTATGGATTTTGTTAATAATTAATTTTTATCAAAAATTTAATTAATTGGTCATCTTTTTTATTTTTTTAATTATTGTTTTATCTACAAAACTTAGATCTAAAACTTTATTTAAAAAGATGAAATAAAAAATATTACTCAAATCAACGATTATGTTGTATAAAAAAAATGTCTTTCTTTTGATATTTTCTCCCCAAGGTTTTGACAGAGTTAAATATAGACCAAGCATCAACCCCGCCTTGTCATGATGATAAATATGTGAGCATAATCAACTCAATTCTCTGCTGTTTGCGTATAGATTATTGAGCACGAAGGAACACTGAAACTTCCTTGATATACTGTTCAAACATCAAACATTAACTAGGTGCTATTGATAATATCATTCCTGGTACACGGTATTACCCAGGAATTTTTTTTTTAAAAAAAATCCAATTTAGCCTTCAAATTTGTGATTGACGAGGCGTGGTCCTTACAGTAACACAATTAATTTGTTGAAAGAACATATGACTAATAATGTTCTGGAAGGAGACTTTTGGAAAAAGGATTCTTTGCGCGTCTACCCCGTGTTTGTGAATCTTGACTTAATATTAGACTATGTAAATCAATTTTGTTCTGCAATAAGCGATGAAAACGTTAATTATAAAGCGTTACCCGAGGCAAATGGTAAGAATATTCCTAACCAACGAAAGTGGCCAGTTAAAGATAGTAAAGGATGATAGATTTTGAAAATGAACGAACCAAGAAATGGCTACGCGGTAACATTTGAATCTTGAAATCTTTCAGATTTTAATTTATGTACTTTTATATATTAAGACAACAAATTATAAACTTTAGAAAAAAAAATCTTAAATTATATATATATATATATAATACATGAGACATTGACATTTTGGTATTCTATGTTGATTTCTATAGAATCAATCTAGAATACACTTTATAATTAAAATTAGTTGTACGGATCAATCAGGAAAGTATTTCTAAATCGGTTGATCTAGCATGTTCACGTCCTTTTTAACTTTTAAAATTTCTAACAAGATATATCTAGATTAATTGTATAATGAATAGATTTATGAACATTTTCTAGATTACTTCTTCGTATAACCAACCAATTTAGTTTGTGAACACCCTTCCTAAACAGTTTAAAATTTATAAGATTTTCTAGATATTTTGTACATACCAATTATAATCACTAATTATAATCAATATAATTTGGGTGATATTTGCATAATTAAGAGGATTAACGAAAGGAATGACATTTTGGTCTTTGTTAGAGGTAAGGGTGTGAGTAAGTAATTTGTTGGATGCATCCCCTGTCTCATGTTAAAAGCTGAGAGCATTTACGTTCCTTCATTTTTCTCTTCTTCCTTCTTCTCTCATTTTCTCCTTCACACCTAAGCTCATTTTCTCTCCACTTCTACTTGTTTGGTGGCTGAAAACTTTAATCAAGCAAGAGAGAAAGCTCTTCTCCTTGTGCTTTTGTGTTGTTGAGTTCGGTTGTGAGCGATTTGAGGAAAAGAGTGGAGCTGGGAGCTGCCCACTTCGTTTGAAGCAGCTGGGCCGAAATTGGAAACTATAGAGAGCTGATCCACCTTCCATTTGATCAATTGAACTCTAAGGTTAGTAATCTCCTCCTTTTTCTCCTTGATTCTTAAGGTTAGGGTTAGGGTTTGGAGTGAGATTGATAAATGTTGAGTATTAGGAGGGTTGGACAGTTTTAAAGTATATTTTGGAGTGTGTAGAAGTTGTTTCAAGGTTGAAATGGTGTTTCATGCATAAAACATACATGCAGGTTCATGACAGCAAAGAACACCAATCTGATCAGCCCTGATGTTTTGTGCATAACAGGAGCTATCGATATCCAAATGGTCTAAAAATGGTGTCATTTGAAAGCTAAGAGATTTAAGTAGGTTCTGGAATTTTTGTGCTATTTTTGGAGGTTCCTAGAATTTATTATGCAGAGTTATAACAGGCTATTATACTCTGTTTTTAGAATATTTTACTGGTGCAGAGGGCAATCTTGCATAAATTTTATCTCAGTCTACGATAATCCAAATTGAGTGTTTTCAGTGGCAATAGAAAGATGTGTAGTGTAATTTATACCTGTAAAAGCTTAGGTCATTTGGATAAGTATCCTGGTGCTGTCGGGCATTTGAAAATGGCTGGTTGGACTGATATGTTACTGTCAGCACTGATATAGTACGTGACATTTCTGGTATTTTAATTGTTACAGAGGTTGTGGTTTATGAAATTGGATGAAACCAGTTTTGTTTGAAAGATAGGAGATAAATATAGATGCCTTTAAATTCCCTTGATTTTTGGATTCCTACAGGGATTTATGATTTTTCTAAGTGGGTACAAAATCAGCATAATTTTATGCAGAAAATTCTGTTTTTCTGTGTTTTGGTATAATTAAAAACTTTGTACGGATAGGATGATTGTTGATTCATGCTTGTGTGTCTTTGTATAGGGCGTGACACCGAGTGTGTCAGTGGCGGAGATCACAGTTCAGGGATTGAACAGCAGAGCACGGCTTTGCCAGGTAAGTTCGTGGTTCTTGGGAGTGTTTCCCACTGCTTGAGTTCCACCACACTCCGAGGAAGTGATGGTTGCATACATGATTCATATGCATTGAATTGGATGTTACAGCTTTCCTCATGATAATATGTATGCTTGTTTTGTGCTTTGTGTTTGGTTGTCTTTCGGATAAATCTTCTGGCCAGTTAGATAGATATGGACCTCCTTAGGAGCACAGCACAACTCTTAGTCGGTTTGCTCACGTAAAGGGTGTATGATCCCTTAACACCAGAGATAGGTGGTCCCGCCGTGGTTGAAGCCTATTCTCGGAGATGCCATATGCATGCATCCATGCGTAAAGGGGTAGCTCCCGATGGGATGGTACGGGTGTGAGTTCCGGCCTCACATTGGGGACTGAGAGTCCTGATGCTGATGATGATGCATCTTTGGCAACGTAGTTCCGTAGATACACATTAGAGCTAGAGAATGCTATGTGTTATTGTAAGGGCCAGGAGGTCTGGGTTGTAATGCCTTTGATGATATGTTATCATGGAAGTGAGACAGGGAGAAGGAGAAGCCTCCAAGATCTTTGAGCTCACTGATATTGTATCTCACCCCGTGTGTGGGGGTTTATTTTGCAAGTGATACATCTGGCAGATATGATAGGTCCCAGGGCTGGAGGCCTTAGTAAGGACAGACTCTGGGTAGCTGCTTGGCAGTATTTTGAGAGCATTGTGGCTCACTTTGTTTATGTTATGATGTATTTTGTACCCCTGGGAGGGAAGATGTGTGTGTACACATATTTTGGATCCTGTATAAATGTGATGTATAGATGATGTACATATTGTATGCCCTCGTGTGAGAATGTGATCTATGAGATCATGGCAATGGATGCCTATTCTTTTGTATCGCCACATTGGTGGTTGAGCTGATGTATATATGTTATACCCATATTGATATATGTGGTTTATGTTTCTTCTGATATATCTGCTGGATATTATTGTTTATCTGCCTTTCTTTATGTTATCTGGATCGAAAAGGCTCATTGTGGTGCCTTGGCATTCGTAATAGGTAGTTGGATGCTTTCCATACATAATGAATCAGGAAATATGGTTTCGAAAGGAAATGACCATGACGTCATGTTTTTTTATTGAAAACGCTTCCGTTGTTTTTACTTAATTGGTTTTAAATTATAGCTACGTTAATCTGATTAAGTAAACTGATAATACACTAGATGCATACGGGGTGTTACATTTTATGGTATCGGAGCAGTTTCCTGATGAAAGCATTATGTATGGTAATTGTGTGTGGCTCTTGACTGTTCTTCGAGTTTGCCATGGCTATTACATGTGTGGACACTATTAGTGGCCTGATCAACTCACTATTTTGGTGTACATGTGCAGTGACATGACGAGATCCCGAAACAACAGTGGGGCGACGAATGCCCAGCTTGATCCAGATGCAGGAGACTATGCAGTGTGAGATGGCTGCAAATCGTGAGATGAATGAGACCTTGATGAAGGCTAACCAACAGTTACTTGAGGAGGTGAGGATCTTGAGGAGAGATGATAGAGTATCCTCTCCACCTCTGACTCACGATAGCAAGGGTAGTCGCCATCAGGTTGGAGGTAGCCACTTGAGAGGGGATCAAGTGTCCTATGTTGAGGCTGATGATGATGTTGCAACCCGAGGGAAGATGCTTATCACTTTCGTAAGCATGACCCTCCAGCTTTTTGTGGAGGATACTATCCAGTTGCTGCAGCTAAGTGGCTCCAGGCACTGGAGAAGATTTTTACGGTGATGAAGTGTCCTGATCACCAGAGGTTGTTGTATGCAACCTATCTGCTACAGGGAGATGCCCATGAGTGGTGGATCACCACTGCTCAGTTGCTTAGAGGCCAGGCTAGGGAGATTACCTGGCAGATGTTTGAGGCATGTTTCCTAGATAGATACTTTCCCAGGGATGCTAGAGAGCAGAAACAAGTGGAGTTTGACAGTCTTGTTCAGGGGAGCATGACAGTGGACGAGTACTTGGCCAGGTTCAATGAACTAGCCAAATATTCACATTTAAGGAGGTATTTGCCTGATGCTGATGTTCTTGCTGCTAAGTTCCATAGGGAGCTTAGGGAGAGCATAGAGGAGCGAGTTGCGGGCAGTGGATCCCGTGACATGGAAAATGTGAAATTTTCATGCATGGAATAACTTTATGAGTATCACAGAGTTATTAGATGGATCAAAGTTGAATGAATGCAAGTCGCATGAGCCCTTCATATGAGGAAGGGGTTGAACAGTTCTTAGAATTTGCCTTGAAAAGAAGTCCACCGAATGAGGATGAAAAATATTCTTGTCCTTGTATAAACTAATTGAATGGGTGGACGACATACGGGAACATCTTTTATGTGATGGGATTAAGAAGAATTATACGACATGGATATGGCATGGTGAATTGATAGACATGTAATGGGGGTCCCAAACTAAACCGATTGATGTAGAAATGGGAGATCCATTAAAGGATATGATTCGTGATCTTGGACAAGAGTCTTTGCAGCAAGCACATGTCCCTATGTATGATACATTGGAAAGTGGTTTGAAGAACCCTTTGTATTCGGGGTGCAAGAAGTCATTGACACTGTTGTTATCGGTGTTAAGTCTGGTTAATGTGAAGGCCAGATATGGGTGGAGTGACAAAAGCTTCACTTCATTGTTTAAAGTAGTGCAGGGTATGCTTCCAGAGGAAAACATGTTGCCAAAAATTTACTATAATGGGAAAAAGATATTGTGTCCGAAGGGTATGGAGTATCATAAAATTCATGCATGCCATAATGATTGTATATTGTACAGAATGAGTTTGAAAAAATGCATAAATTTCCCAGGTGTGAGGTATCACGGTACAAACTGAAGGATGATTATGAGTATAGTAGTGACGAAAGTACAAAGAAAGGCCCCCCAACGAAGGTGTTATGGTATCTTCCTATCATTCCAAGGTTTAAGCATGTGTTTGATAATGGAGATGATGCACAAAACCTTACATGGCATGTAGATGAGAGAAAGTGTGATGCTCTGCAATTCGGCTAATTCTTCCTAGTGGAAGAAGATTAATCATTTGTATCTAGATTTCAGGAAAAAGGCAAGAAATCTTATGCTTGTACTTGCCACTGTTTGAATGAATCCATTTGACAATTTAAGCACTAAGCACAGCTCGTGGCCTGTTTTGCTAGTAATTTACAACTTGCCTCCTTGGTTGTGCATGAAGAGAAAATACATGATGTTTTCTATGATGATATCGGGTCCAAGACAGTCAGGAAATGATATCAATGTTTATCTCATTCCCTTGATTGAAAACTTGAGAAAGTTGTGGGATGGGGGGTTGACGTGTTTGATAGGTATCGAAATGATACATCCAAGTTGCATGAATGGTATTTTGTACCATTAATGACTTTCCACCAAATGGGAATTTGAGTGGATACAGTGTTAAGGGTCACCGTGCATGCCCTATCTATGAAGAAGACATGAAGTACGTACAACTAAAACATGGAAGAAAAATAGTGTATTCCCGACATCAACGTTTTCTAAAACCTTATCACCCTTACTGGCAATTGAAAAAAGCTTTTAATGGAAGTCAAGAGCATGAAATTGCACTGATACCCTTAACTGGTCAGTAGGTTCTTGAGCGGGTTGAGGACATCAATAGTATATTTGGAAATACCCAAAAGAAGCTCACAAGTAAAACTTACATATGGAAGAAAAGGTTGATATTATTTGATCTTCCACACTGGTCCGATCTATATGTTAGACATTGTATTGATGTTTTGCATGTGGAGAAAAATGTGTGTAATAGTGTCATTGATACACTTCTTAACATTCAAGGCAAGACAAATGATGGTTTAAATACTGGTCAAGATCTAGCTGAGATGGGTATACGTGACTAGTTACATCAAGGTTTGATGGTAAGAAAATATACTTGTCTCCAACATGTAATACTTTGTCAAGAAATGAGAAGACAAGTTTCTATCAATGTCTACGCCATGTGAAAGTGTCACAAGGATACTCTTCAAATATTAAGAGCCTTGTGCATGTGAAAGATTTGAAATTAGTTGGCTTAAAGTCTCATGATTGTCACGTCTTGATGCAACAACTGTTGCTTGTGGTGATAGACATCTTTCCTAACAAAGTCAAGCATGTCATAACTCGTGTGTGCTTTTGCTTCAATGTCATATGTAGCAAATTCATTGACCCTGTAAAATTAGATGACTTGGAAAATGAGGCTACTATTATCTTGTGTCAGTTGAAGATGTATTTTCCTCCTTCATTTTTCGATATCATGGTTCACTTAACTGTTTATCTAATGAGGGAAATTAAATTGTGTGTACCCATTTATTTACGGTGGATGTACTAGGTTGAGCAATACATGAAGATATTAAAAGGGTATACAAAGAACTACACCGTCCAGAAGCCTCCATTGTTGAAAGGTACATTGCAGAATAAGCTATTGATTTTTGTTCAGAGTACTTTGAAAAGGCAAAACCTGTTGGGCTTCCCGAGTCTCGGCATGACGAGAAAGTGGGAGGTAAGGGTTCACGAGGGCTGCATGTTATAACTCCGAGTCTAGAGGAATTGAAACAAGCACATCTGTCTATATTGAATAACAGTAATGAAGTTGTGTCATACATAGTTCATCACGAAGCCTAAGTCAAAGAAAGTAACCCAAAAATGACCAAGAATAAGATGTTGAAAGAGCATAACAAGACTTTCCTAGATTGTTTAAAGATACAATCTTTGGTGACAATAATGCTTTTGAAATGTTAAGAAAGTTAGCAAATGGACCTAAAAGAAATGTTAGAAGTTGGCAGGGATACAATGTCAACAAGTATTCGTTCTTCACCAAATCACAAGACGACAAAAGTACATTGCAAAATAGTGGGATTAGTCTTAGGGCTGAATCCATACACTTTGCTATTGTAAATGATGACAATCCTCGTCTAGCGTCCATGCCTTACTTTTGACTCATTGAAGAAATTTATGAGCTTCATTATGTTAAATTTACTATGTGTGTTTTTAAGTGTAAGTGGGTTAATAGCAATATCGGTGTGTGAACTATGATTTTGGATTTACTTTGATCTGAAGAAGTTAGCTTATCAGAATAAGCCTTTCATCATGGAAAAATAAGCTAAACATGTGTTTTATGTTCAAGATCTGATTGATGAAAGCTAGTCAGTGGTTTTACAAGGAAAAACCATTGGTCTCAATGTTGAAGATGACTATTCAACTCTTGATAGTTGTCACACTCTTTTCTCTATAAACATGCCTAATGGAAATGGGGAAGAAGAAGTTGATGACGTCCATGCAAATCGTAATGATCTTAGGGAAATAGCACATGATGGTTAATGTCTGAACATCTTTGTTATACAATTGTGGATTTTGTAAGTAACTTTACATTATAGTCGATTACCTAATTAGTTGTAAAACGATGCATAATTTACTTTATTTTAACAACAATAGGCATATGAATGAGTTAAGTCTGCGATCGAGGAATGTCTCTGTGTATGGGTTCCTTAAGCCATAGTCCATACAGAGATATGGGCAATCACAGTTTGAATCTGAGGAGTATATTAAGAAATGGATGAAGAATTCACAAGGAGATGTCTACCTAGGAGCCTACTTGCATAGGTATATAAAATTGAATAAATCAATTTAAACAATGTATGCACTATAATAACCTAATGTTCTCCAATGCAATGGACATTGGCAAATGGTCGTTATATGTCCTATGAATAATGTTTTCGTCTGGTTTTATTCCTTGCACAATAAGTCCGACAACTACCTGAAAGAAATTATTAAGAGATCAGTTGTAATTTGTAAGACATTTACCTTATCATTAGTATTTGACATCAATATTTTCATTGTACAATATGCATGCATGTTTCTCTTAACCAACGCGTTGAAGGGATTGAACGATAATCAAGTAAGTAAATCCAATGCAACGACTAAATGAATTACAGTTAAAGTAAGTCATTTTTTGTCAGTTTATTATTGTGTACACTAAATGAATTACAGTTAAAGTAAGTAAATCCATCCAATGCATTTTTTTGTTTATTTCTTATTATACTACATCGGTTTTCTTAAAAACAAATGTTGTATAGTGTATTTCAACATTGGTTTTCAAAATCGATGTCAAAATTGATACTTTTAACGTCAATAGTTTCAACATTGGTTCATAAACAATGTTGAAAGTCCATTATAACCAATGTTAAAATCCAATTTTCTAGCAGTGCAAGACAGAGATTAAAGCATAAAGTAGAAATCAAATGCATTGAATTTAAGAATAGATTTGAAGATACACAAAAATTACATGGTTTGTTATCCTATTACATGTTCAACTGCGAAGTTTTGATACTACAAGCCATGGAGAAGATGAAGATCCAAGAAGAATTGGTGGAAGATGTAGAATCAGCCATGGAATTAGAAGAGGGATAAATTGTGCTTCAGAATAGCCCCTAACTGGAAAACGAATGAGCAAATGACAATCCTCCGAGTCTCTATTTAAAACTAGAGTTTCTATTAAAACTTGTCATGTTGAATTCTCCCTTAAGTGAAGATGAACTCTCACTTAGGCAAGAATATTTGTGCTATTGATATTGTCTCTAAAACTTGTGTCACTTAAGTGACAATGCACCCTTATTTAAGCACTCTTTTAGATTTCTCTCAAAGAGTTTGTTGGCTTAAGCGATAGGAGATTCTCGCTTAAGCACTCTTAATGATAGCTCTCAGATCCTTTTCTCTCTTAAGTGAGATTGAGGACTCACTTAAGCAAGCCTTGCCTTAAAACTCTTCTTCTCTAAAAGCTTTCTCGGTTAAGTGAGATTGATGACTCACTTAAGCGAGTCTTGGCTAGAACTTCTTCTCTAAAAGTAATCTCACTAAAGCAAGACTAGTCCTTTAGTTATTGTAATTCACAACTTTAATCTTGATTCCTTTACATCTTCATTCCTTCATGTAGAAACTAACCCAAAAATCAGTTAAGTTGTCTCAATTATCAACCCTACGCAAACTCTTAATTTTTTACAATTTTGTTGACAATTCAGGAAATTTAAGAGTTAAGATAAATTGCTCACAAAAATAAGTGAGTTAAAGTTCAATATAATTAATTTTTTTATTTTAAATATTCTCTCATTTTTAATATCACTCCAATTTTGAAACTTTCATTCTTTGTAAAGACACCTTGAGGGCATAACATTCAATAAGACATCCCAACGACATCAATGTTTGCCATCTATTCATTCATATCAGTATGACTTCTTCGTTTTCTCAATGTGTTGTTTGTTTTTGTTTTCAATGATATTGATAAAAGCCTATGGTCTTTTTCACTCAAACAAGAATTTATCTCTCTTTGATTATGGATGTTCTTTGTTTCTATTTGAATATGACTTATCTTGTATCTCTCTCTCTCTCTCTCTCGTAGATGGCATATTGTAACATCCCTAATTTTCTATTTAGGATTTACTTGTTATTTTTTAAATTCATAGAATAAATTAATATTTAATTATTAAAAACAACATTTTAAATGGACTTTTTTTATTAAAATACATTGAAACACCAAAGTCGGTTTCCTTTCTCATTAGAACTCATTTAAAAACATTCATAATTTATTTTTAATTATTTGGGCCCAACTACCTCATTGACATGTTGTCGTAGAAGTCTTGTATCTTTCATTTATTTTTTTGGGTGTCGTTGCAAGAATACATACCCTTATCCTAGTACTACGAGCAGGCTACTCTTCACCACGATCAGTTATGCTTTAGGTGATTGTTGGGATTACCAAGTCGGCTACGTGAGTCCCCCAGCCTCGTTGAAGTATCAACTTGTCATCATTTTTATCCCTAAGGACCCATGGTCCTCACCTCCATACCTCAGGTACCATCTGTGGTCACCCACTCACTTACAGGTTCAGGCACTCTCTTACTGTCACTCCTCACTAGATTGCATTAAGGGATGTTTCCTTTTCACGAACATTTCTGGAGGAGTTCATAGTTGGCTAGTACAGTGACGTGGTTACCAAGGCATAAACTTTAAGCCTCTTGAGCTCTAAGCTTCTAAGGCTCTTAGTCCCCTTAGCTCTAAGCTCTACAGGCTCTAAGCCCCTTGAGCTCTAAGCTCCTGTTGGAGGTTTCCCTTCCAACTTTAATATCATAAAGACCATCATCACATCGCTTATAAGGCACATCCCAATAGGACATAGGCCATTTAGACAACACCTCTACGCATAAAAAGTCACGCTATCTCCATGCATCATTGTGCACTATTATGCTTTATCTTATGTCGGAACTCGAATCCTTTCATAGTCGGTGTCCATACATGCTTTACACCCCACTCGTTTTGTAACGAGATAGGCTCCACAAGTTGTTACAAGATTCATCACACAATTACCAAGTAATGATTTCAATCATTACTTATCCCATCACACACAGTTTCACTTCAAGCACACAAAATCATTGTTTAAAGAAAAACTAGAAGTAATCAATATCCTCATGCTTCCTACCATACAATTATCGCATTAGTAAGTTATTAAAGTCTTATGAGATTATCCAGTCCTCTCCAAGTTCCTTATTCTCGCAATACTACTATCCATAAACTATAGAATCTTGTCCTATCGACATTACGCCTCTACATTCGCACATATTCAAAATTTCTTCCATATTACTTCCACTTCAAGTCTTTTATAATTGTCTTGCTTGTCTCAAGTTCATATTTCACTTCTATTAATGATGCCCACACTCTATAGTGTTGTAAGGTTGTCCACATAATCTCACTTGAAAAAGCTCAAGCTAAGTTGTTATGTCTCCATCGTCCTTTATTTGATTGCTTCTAATTAATTTAGGATATTTAACTATAACAAAAGTAATGCTACCATTTTCCTTTAACATAATTCCTCTTAATCAAACTCGTCTTTTAATTAACATTTAGGGGTTGGACCACAACCCTCATGTTTCAATATATAACACACAATGTGGAAACAAACAAGTGCATAAGCAGTTTACATAATAGTCTTATTTAGATATCTTTAGCCTCACCAAAACACGAAAATAGAATGTATCATAAGACAACTACGTTAGAATTATAGAGTTCATACACCATCATCATACCATTCATAAATAACAATCACACAATCATAGAATTAGTCTCCATTTTCTCAACAAAACACCTACCATATCATATTACCACAATAAAAGTATTATAAGATTAATCACAATACAATCAACAAAAGATATATCGTATCATGTCTCGATAATTATAAATCATAGGGTTCATACACTCAATTCATAATTCACTACAAATCATAATGCATAGAAGCAATTATTTCATTTACTGCATCATCATTCACTATCTCATCATAATTTATCACTTCCCTAAATGAAATTTCATATCAACTTCTCTTAATAATTTCAATGTATTTTAACATTAATCAACAAGCTTTATGAGTCAAATTCATGTAATAACATCATAATGCACAAGTATAAATCTACATAAAGAAATAAATCACCTAATACCACATACCCTACTTTACTTACAGTACATTAACACAATTTTAAAAAATCAATAAATCCTTCGTTTCTCAGTGGATTCTTATGAAACTTAACAAAATACAAATATTTATGAATATATTTTTGAAATTGGGTTAACACATTACCAGAGGATCACTACACAGAGATAACTAATAGTTTTACCAACACACGTTTCAGTAGAATAATAAAAGAGTCCCATGCACATGCTTCTTCCTATTTTAATTAGTTTCCTAACTTACACAGTGAATTAAAATAAGATTGAACCCATATTTTAAATCTTAATATGTGTATTTTCCATAAATTTTCACCACATTCACAGATTATTTCCATATCATTATCAGTTTAATAAACAAGCATCAAAGGTCACAACATGACATTCAGAACAAGGGTCATTTTGCACCATTTATAGAAATTCCATTTCTTGCTCAAAAATTACATTTGATACATGAAATCATAAGCCTCAGATATGTAATTTCAAAATATAATTTTATTTTCATCACACAAGGTCCCAATAATTACCAATACCAAATTTTGTGAGACATGTCACTGCAAAAATTATCAAACAACTTGTATGCATTATTTATGCACTCAACCACTTAGCCAATCAATTTTCTAAAAACCTAAATCATTACTTATGACTCCCAACATGGGATCCAGCACCATAAACAAACAATAAGCATGAGAAAGAGAAGAAAACCCCTCATACCTTGAATTAGGATTCAAAAATTGCAAATATGTAGAGCATTACCACAATTACTTCTATCCAATGAGTCTATGCACACATGAGACATATTTGGGAGAAGAGAATTAGAATTTTAACTTAGAAATTAAAAAGTTTCCATCAAGAAATTACCTCTAAGCTTCACAAAAATCTCTTCAATCCACACAACCTAGCCTCCAAGGGCAAGAGAGGAAATAAGCTCTTCCTCCCACCTTTGCTCTCAAAATGGTGCACACCCCTAGACACTCTAGGGTTGTGTTGCCTAATGTAGTGGGTATAAATCCCACTTGGATTAAGGTCCAATTAGGTTAGGTGTCTTAATCAAAACCCTAAACCCCTATTAAGTTTCATAACACTTAATCCTAGCCTTAACTCCCTTTTTGAGTATTAATTATAACTCTCACTAAGTCTTTTTATTGATTAAACTCTCTTTTTAATAAGTTTTGATCATATTTACCGATATGTCATTAATGAGTTGACTGAGTCAACTTCTTCCCATTGACTCCAGTAGTCTTTGGTTGATTTTGTTGACTTTCTCTAATTTTACTAGAAAATAAGTCTTTTTCCTCATTTTTTTCATTTTTCCTTTTAATTATAATCTAATATATTTCAATAATTTAATTAATTATTTTTCTATATTATTATTACTATTATTTATAATAGTTATATCATTTGATTTATAATAATTGAAATCTTCCCATGGACTATAGTTGACTATAGTTGACTTTATTTATTTGAAAGAGAAAATGGATTCTTTTCAATTTCTACTATTATTTCCAAGAATTCCTAAGCTACAAAAAATTAACATTGAATTCATCTATTTTCTCCACGTATTTATTTCGCTATTTTTATTATTGTTGTTGTTGAATTTCTAATAGTTGAAATTTTTGAATGCTACATGTATTATGGTACTGATGTGTGTTTTGTTAGAGGGGAAATGACAATGGCTCAAAGGATTTAAATCAACCCAAACAATGTCATCAAATCACTTAAGGTATGATTCCTTATTCGCTACTACAAGGAAAACATTTAACATTAGTTCTAGAATGCATACTACATCGATTCCATAAATGATGTAGAACAATGCGTTGTAGAATATAAGACAAGTCCTATTGTTGAGAATGTGCCTTTGAGATGTTGTCAAAGTAGTTTTAGTTTGAATTAGTCAAACTATTAGTGTATAAGTTAGTATTTGATTTCAAGTTAGTTTTATTTTCCCATTATCGATAGCAACTCCTAAAATCATTCCCTATTTAAACATAAATTACACAATAAAATATATGCTTCAGTAGTGCCCAAATAAACTTTTACTTATGTTGCTTCTTTGCTACTTTCCATAAGAGTAAGACGCACACAAGAATATGGACGGGGCCCTTTCCCAATGGCGGCACCACCTATAGGGACAATAACACCAGCGTCCAGAGGAATCGCAACACTACCAACGTCCAAACCACCATGAAGGTGGGCGGGGTCATCATTGGAACTCTCCCCTATAGGGTGGACCTCCGACGACAACATGGATGAGGCCGAATCCCCTCAGCCAAATCCTCCTCAGAATGTTATAGATTTAAACTTGAAGGCCACAACTATTCAAGTGCTTCCACGTAGGTCATTTGTGCCCCCTCCTCCTGCTCTTAGAAAACATATTTTGGCTAAGGGGTTTCCTCCCATTATTCTCCTAGGTTACTCCTGGGTTCATGAGGAAATTGGATTCTACGCAAGTAGTTTCCTAACTTACGAGTCTGTTGTCAAGTTCCTTGAGTCAGCCAAATTTTGTCATGTCGTTCGCTCGGATGTCATGTTTGTCGAGTATTTTCGAGAAAGTAAACATGTTTTAATGCATATTTTTCCATATTAGACTTATTTTATGTATATGTACTTGTCTTTTTTCTCCAAACTTCATATTACTTTCCCCTTTGACTAGTTTGAGGTTAATGTGTTAAGAGAATTGAATGTCGCTCCTACCCAGTTGCATCAAAATGTTTGGGCGACCATGTGTGCCTATAAGGTGTTATGTGATTTGTTTTCTATTGTCCCAATTGCCTCCAAATTCCTCCATCACTATACTCTGAAGGAAAATAAGAAGGGTGATTGGATTTCCCTTACCACCATTTCCAGTAAGGCGGTCATTGGACCTATCCTACTTCATACAAAAACTTTAAGGGTTATTTCTTTCAAGTATGCCCTGGACCCAAATCTATGCCCATTTACTTTACTAGGCAACGAATTTTGAGGTTTCCTTTCTACTGGACTTTGTCTCCTATGAAGTTCATTAAAAAGCTTGTTGTTTACATGTCCAACTTGTTAGCTATGAGGAAGATGAAGATATGGAATCAAGAAGAATGAAGATTGCAAGTTTTGATGTTTTACATGCCCACTCAATTGATGACATTTGTAATTTCTTGCTTGAGCTTGGTTCAAGTGGTTGAAACCTCATAATCCTCACTAACATTGATTAATTCATGCATTCATACATACATTTAATCATGTTTAATCATATGGTAATAAGTATTTAGATATAAACTCATAAAGGCAATTAGATTTTTATTAAAATTGTTTTTCACTGATTTAATCAATTACATATAGGATATAATCGATTAAATGCATGTGTTTCAAACTGCATATTGCCTTATGAACATTTTAATCGATTACCATTGACTTGTCATCGATTAAATGTGCTTAACAATGAAATAGACATTGTCTGTGATAATCGATTACTTCACGGAATAATCAATTATCTGTCTCTGCATATTTTATAAAAACATTTTCATCTGCTTTAATCGATTACCAGATATTCGTAATCGATTAAATATGCATTGATGTGTTTTTAACATTGTCTGTGTTAATCGATTATTTGGGAATTTAATCGGTTACACATGTGTATTAGAAAACTCAGGTCATCTGGAATAATCGATTACAAGATGACTTAATCAATTATTTTATTCTTGACAAATTTCCAGATTTCTGATAAACACTTTAATCGCTTATCTGGTTGAAATAATCTATTACATCAGTAAAAATAATCGATTACTTTGACGAAATAACCGATTACAGTTAGTTAAGTCTGTTTTTTAATAAATAGAACAACTAGGACTGAGTTTCAATAACAAGTATTTTGTGAAATATTCGTACAAGCCTTGAGAAAAATACTTTCTAGAGTTCTTAAAACACAAAGGCAAGAGGGAGGAGAGAAAATCAAAGATGCTAAGTGTAATGGAGTTTTACATGATATGTTAGTCATTATTCACATGGTGTTAAGAGTTGTTCAAGCTTTTTGGTTAAAGAAGTCATCAAGAAAGAGTATTTGCATACATTCTCAGTTTGGTTAGATCATTCATTTCATTGAATTTACTGAGGATTAAGAGGTTATATCTTTCTTGAACTATAAGCTTGGTTATTTTGTTGATATTTGTGTTGTTTGTGTGTTGAATGTTCTTATAACAAATTGTAATCTTTAAAGCTTTTTCTAGAAGGGTTTCTAGAGGATAGAACAGAGAGGGGATCTCTGGTTCTAGATCTTTTGAAAAGTTTATAGGGTATAGATTTTGAATTTTACCTAGGAAGGGTAAAAGAGATCATTGTAAGCTTGTAAAGAACTTATATTTGTTATAGTGGAACTCTGACCAAGATTTGGATAGAAGAAAACTGGATGTAACCTCCGGGGTTGAGAGGTGAACCAGTATAAATCCCTTGTGATTTAATATTTCAGTTGATGTTCATAGTATTCATGAAATATTAGTTTTGTTCATATCACAAGATTGGTCACAGCACAAGAGAGATTTGATTGGTGAAGAAAAATTGTTTTCTTTGTTGTTTTAAAAGATACGATCCTTCTTGAAAGTCTTCCGCTGTTACATTTTTGAAAGAAAATTTTTTAAAACTCTGAGGAAAAACCAATTCACCCCCCTTTTGGTTATTTGCATAAGTGTTCATTATTTCACAATTCGGATCAGAAAGACATGGTTATTCTCCACAAGCTTCCTTGAGGCCTTTGTTAACAGTTCGGTAAGCGCATCGAATTGTTCAAGTAATAAAGATCCGGTAAGACCAAATGTTGATTTCCACAAGGACTTTGCTTGTACTCAGGACTAATGTACGTTTGTTGTTAAGTAATTAATGAATGGATTTAATTGGTAAAATGATTGGCATAAGATTAAACTATACTTAATGTAAACTAAAAAACATAATAACTACAAGGAAAGAGACACAAACAATCAAAATTATGTAGGTGGTTGGAATATGATATGACGGGTGTTGAAAGTTCATTAACCAGAACTAACTTTGATGTGATATGAAAGGTTTTTCTCTATTCAACATTAAATACGATCACCTTCATCTACTAATATAATCTAACCTTGATTCCCCAAGTGCTAGACCTAAATCACTTAAGTTCGCCCTTAATCCCTCAAGAGTTACATTAACCGATTTGCATTACGATTAGAAACGATGACGTAACCTAGGCTAAACAAAATCATTCTATCCCTAGACATGATATTATTTAGAAGCGATTTTCAATTCTAAGGAATTTAAACATTTTCCAATGCATTAAAACCTATACAAAGCATATAAATGGATGATCAAACCACAAGCATGAATAAGGCTTAGAAAAACAATAATAATGTGCAAATAACATTGAATAGATAGTTGGAATCTTTACATCAAAGTGTTCGGTTGGTGAACTCCCACTAATGGGGGTTTTAGCTCCTCATTTCCATGAGAAGCTTACAACAATGGAGGATTAAGGTATTGGAAAGAGATGGAAGGAGGGAAATGGGGTGGAGAGGTAGCTCCAATGGTGTGGAAAGATGTCTCCTTCATGACCTAGCAGAGCTCCAAGCTTCTATTTTTCTTCCCAAGTGAAAGTATCAGCCCAGAGTCGTGGTGCATGCTGAGTGCGCCTCAAAATGTCCAGCTAGATAAGTGAACACGTGTTGAGTGAGCTGGTCGCGTTGAGCGGGCCTTCGCGTTGGGAGAGTCTGTCGCGCTGAGCGAGTCGCTGTTGTCGCGCTGAGCGAGCAGCTCCAAACTTTGAAATCCATCTTCCATGCCTTGCAGTGAATTTCTACAAAAAAAAAAAAAAATACAACCAACACTTCATAAATTAACTAGTTAAATCATCCACTGGAAAAAGCTCAGAAGAAGCTAATTCCTATATTTTAATCACAAAAAGAAGCACTAAAAGAGGAAAAGAATAGATAATTGTTAAGTACATTACATGTAACTTTACGTATGCTTAGCAGTTATCAGCCTTCACTGCAAAACCTTGGTGGACCTCTCCTTTTCCAAGACTTCAGATGCGAACTTGGACTATGAGTTTTTATTCAGCTTTTTATCATTATTTTACTTTTAGTTTTGTTAATCCACATTGCTTTCTTTTTCTTCAGTGATAATGGGCAAGTTTGATTACCATACAATTAGGAAGGCTCAAGTTGAGAAGGTTCCTACAAAGAAGGATAAGGGGAAACAAAATAAAAATCCCCAAGATGATCGAGTGCCTCCTCATCTTGTTACTGTCGGTGTCATTATCCGGGAAGGTCATGGGCCTTCTGGTGGGCGTCCTTCAAAGAAGCAGAGGCTAGAGCTAGTGCTGGTGGTTGTTCCCCCACCATCGAGAGCCATCCTGCCTTTTTGTTAATGAAAAAGGGGGTCACTTCTTTATGGGGGAAGGACTTCAACCCCAGGGCTCTTATTCAAGCCTCCATGCTTAGTCAACCCAACAGAGATATGATAATGGACATTGGTCCTCATGCGTCGATGAATTTCATCGCTCACTTTGCTACAAGGTCTTGGGGCATCACCAAATTCTAGGGTGATGAGTTTGAAAGGCCGCAGCAGAGTCCCAAAAGGTGCGTGCAAGCCAATTGTGCCAAGGCTAAAACATGCTTTAAAGGAGGCCGCCCATGCCAACAAGACACTATTGAGGTTGACTGAGGAATCTCGAGAATCTCTTGCCCATGTTGAGACCAAATTAAAAGAGTGTGAGACCCAAGAGGAGATGCTAAAGATCAAGTTTACTGCTGCTGAAAATTCAGCTAAGGCTCTTTAAGAAGAAATCGAGGGTCTTAACAAGGAGCTCGCTCTTTCTAAGGTAGTTGCTGATAAGATAGAGGAAAAATTGAAGACCGAACTTGGTGAAGTCGAAGTCGATATTCTAAGGCTTGATGAAGTTGGTTTCAACAAGGCTCTTCGTCAAGTTAAATATTTTTTCAAAGATATTGACACTTCTGATTTTAATGTTGTCAAGGACGTCACTTGTCAATGGGAGTTAGTCGATGAAGTTGATATGCCTAAGGAGGAAGTGCCTAACTCGTCTTAATTTATTTTTGTTTTCTTTTTTGTAAAGGCCTAGGACCCGACCCATCGAATAGGGTCCCTTTTTTGGAATAAAAATGCTCTTCATTCAATAATTCCATCGATGAAAGGTTGTAGTCGGTTGTACTTTCGGGTAGCAATTGTACTTCCATGATTCCATCGATGAAAGGTTGTAGTCAGTTCTTTGTGTCTGCTATTTTGTAAACTAATTGTGTGACTGACAACATTCCTTCTCTCTATGTCTTATCGGCATCATCAGTTTCACCTTGGTGGTTCTGATGCACGGCTGCGAAGATCAAAGGTGTTTGTTGAAGCCTTTGATATTGCTCCCTCAAGGCGATGTTTTCCTTCTGGAGGCTATCCATCTCTTGAGTGTTCTTTTGTTTAGTGTCTCCATCTCCCTTTATAGGAAGACGATCAAAGCATGATCATCAGGCACCTGACACAGGAGGTCCGTCATGGTTGCAAAACTCCTGTTTCTGAGGGTCCCTATGATAGGCGTTCCGAGTATGTCAAACATCTACCCTTGTAGTGGTTTTCCTTGTTGGGTTGTTGGTGTCTTGTCGCCATCTACAGCCATTGATGGTGGTCGAAGGAGAAGTTTTCCCTCACCCCACAATAGACACCAAATGTTCTTACCAAGTTTGGAAGAACCTTTTCACAGTGCTGATTCTCTGTGAACTCCTCCACAAACAAGGGTGGGGATACCTACAAAGGCACTCAAACGCTCAAGTTAGAAGCGTAGAGATAAACAGGTATATAGGTATATGGGTTGGAATGAGAATAGAATATCTGAACTGTGATCATCTTTTTTTTATAAAGAGGGAATTGGGTGCATAGATTTCAATTCCCCTTTGTAATAAAGGAAAGATATGATTTTGATCTTATCTTTCCTTAAATAATAGATATTTTTAAATTTAGAGACTATCCATTATCTTTTGGTTGACAAATAGAATTTTCTTCTTTCCTTATTTAAAACTACTAATCTTTGTTAACTTGATCAAATATCAAGTATGATACTTTACTGAATCCGATTAATAAATTACCCATGTCGAGTAACAACTTGTGAAGTTCGAGTAGGAAATAAAGTTTATGTGATTTTTGTATTAAGATTCGACTATGCATTCAACTATGGATTTTGATGTCATTTCCTTCCTATAATTGTTACAGAAAACAAAGGATATTTTTCATACTCAAAATTAATTTTGACACCTTTATGTTATTAAAATACTTATTTTTAGCCTCTAATTATTATATTTTCCCTTATGCAATGATGATATGTTCAGGTTATGTCACTTGCATGTACAAGATTCGTTTATCATTGTTACCAACTTGATAGTATAAAGCTAATAATGGTTGCAGCTAAAACTATAAAGTGTTGAAAGTGGGGATCAAACTTCCACCCTTCAAGTTTAATTACCAAAAATAGTGGCACGAATCAATCAGTGTGATTTTTTTTTTTAAATAGTAATTTTGAGTTTAAGTTCAGAGTATGTAAATATGTGTTAAATACACCAAAAAAAAGAAAAATATCACTCAAAATAATCTTACTTAAATAGAAATTTTTCTCGTTGAAGATATACTTAAAATCTCTGTGAAAAAAAAAGTAACATCATATATTTCAATAAAATAAAGAGTTAAATATGAAATAAAAGTAATATGATTGGAATTTAAAATATTTAAACAGAAAGAAAAAGGCTGGTTAATGGATATGAGCCTGTATGTAATGGTAGCTAGGCATAGGCGGACGCAGGGAGCGTCTCTCCTAAATTTTTATTAATATAAATTTTATTTATATATATATATTAAAAATTAAAAAAATAATTTGACAATAAAAAAAGATGTGATATTGTAAATGTGCATGTCGAACAATAGTTCATAATCATCTTATCTTATCTTTGGGTTCAAAAATAAGATATAATATTTTTAATATTGCATTAAAAATAGGATAAAATATTTCTAAAATTGCATTGTATAATATAATAGAATATCTTTAAGATTACATTGTATAATAAGATAAGTATTTTTTAAGATTGCATTTAAAAATATGATAGAATATTTTTAATATTGTATTCAAAAATAAAATAGAATATTTTTAAGATTGCATTGCATAATATGATAGAATATTTTTAGGGTTGTATTAAAAAATTAGTTAAAATCATATGCTTAAATTAGTATAAATAAAAACATATGCATTTCATTTCAAATAATATTAGAGTTTTAGAGAGTTTATGTTTGCATCATTGAGAAAATTGTTGTGAGATCATATAGAAGCGCTTAGCAAGTCTGATTCTTCAACTCTCCATTAAGATTTAAAGGTACTTATTTGCTTAAGGAATAGAAGCGTAAAGATAACCATTTTATTGTATTCTTCTTTTTGACTTTGGAAGATGTCGTAGCTGAGAAACTAGGATACTAGTTTTGTCTCTATCCTTGGTGAATTGAGACATGCGACTTCTAGCTGGGAAACAAGGATATCAGTCTGTCTCTGTTCTTAGTGAACTAGAGTTTTTTGTTGGGAAACAAGGATATCAACTGGGATAATTGTTGTGTAAAGATAAACTAGGAAACTAGGAACTCTTAGTACACAAAATTATCATAGTGGAGTTGTCCATTAAATTCATTATCTAATTTGAATGTCATGGTTTTTTACCTAATTGGGTTTTCCACGCTAAAATTGATTGCGTCTTCTTTATTTCTTATCTCCATATTATTACTTTGAGTTTGATTTTAAATTGTGAATTATTTTATTAAGACTCACTAAACTTTGTCAGCTTGTTCATCAACTCTCCTATTTGCAATTTGTCTGTATGTGAAGATAATCAAGATCAGACTTTAAAATATAATTAAAGATTAATTTCTTGATGATTATTTGATTACATACATTGAAAAAAAAATTATTTTGAGTTTTAGCACAGATTCAATTATAGATGATTTTAACAATATAAAAACATGTAGAGTAAGAATCAAGTGAAGTGATCTTAATTTTGACAATAGATTTTTTTTAAAATTTTATATATTAAATTTATATTATCTTCATAATACTTTTATTTATGATATAGTTTTTTTTATGTTTTGCTCTTAATAAAATTTTCTGCGTTTGTCATTGTAGCTAGGCATGAGTCAACAAATTAATCTTGATCTCTCAACTTCCAACTAAGACCAGACTCTCGTTTACTCTGCCGTGCTTGGTTGTATAGTATGATCGAGGAATTATATATTGTTGGCATCATAATTCAAATGAGTGAGAGTTTACTCCTGAAAACGATATAAAAACAAAAGACTTGCATGCGTCAAAGTCATATATCCAAATCCACAAGTAAAAGGATGAAGAACCAGGTGGTAAAGGAAAGCTGCGCTGGAATATACCTTTCATACCAATTTTTGTTTAACGAAAACCAGAAATAATAATGTGCAAACCCCAATAACTTGTGCAAATTAAACGAGTGAAATTGAGCTATTAGAATTAGTACTTTCTCAATTGAATCCAGCTACCTTTAATTACAACGGTGCAGCCAAAATCTAGATTGACTCATTCTACAAAATTAATAATGAGTTGTGGCCCCCCAATCAATCACTCTTAGAGATTGTGGCATGATACGATTTGGTCAAATTTTGGTTAGTTTTCCACACTTCATTGCCCACACACGGACACTACTCACATGATATGATAGCTCAATCCAAAAAAATTTAATAACAATTGGAAATTGTAAATCGTCTTGACCAAACTTTTAATATATAGTTTTATGTTAAGTCAGAGAAACAAAAATGTCATACCATATTTGGCTAAAAAGCAAAGAAAATATTATATTGCGCTTATTATCCTGAATAGATGGATCATCATAAAGAAAAATTCAATCTCTAAATGATTATTCAGTGCCTGCGTTTTTTAACATATTAGGGAGTGAGTGGGGATCAATTTTTCTTTTCTATTAATAAAGTTAGCATGCAATATGGATATATAGCTACTATTTCGGTATTGGGTTCACACTGTATGAAGAAATTCTATATGGAAAAAAAAATGTAAGAGTCTCTTCCGTTGATACGAGACTCGAGAAAATTTGATTTTGGGACCTAGATTATTCAAAAAGATATGAAAGGGATACATAGTTAGCGAACCTTGGATATAACTCAACAGATGTTACGTGAAAGTTACAGAGTTAATGAGAAAATATACGTTTTTATTTTCAAGTTAGCTTTTGAAGAAAAAATACTACGATAAAAGAAATGAAAATCCCTGATTTTAACTATATTTTTATTTTTTAAAAATGTATTATAATAATTAGTCTAATGTTATAGAGTAAAACAGGTATAAAATTAATTAATGTATTTTCTTTTATGAAAAGTGACCAAAATAGACCAGTTGAATTAGACATTGAACTTGGCTTGAGTGAAATAATTAGACATATGATTTTGGGCTTGTGGACTATGATATTGGGAAACCAGCCATTGCTTTCTGCACCCCCATAATTTTTAAATTCCAAAATTGACTTTACTATATAACAATTCAGAGTGAATTTGAGATATCTATGATGAGAGAATTGACATTTTTTCTTGGACTTCAAGTGAAGCAATTGAAGAATAGAACATTTCTCAGTCAATCAAAATACTATTTCGAAATGATTAAGAAATTTGAAATGGAAAAGTGCAAAGATGTTGCAACTCTCATGACTACATCAACCTATTTTGACTTAGATGAAAGAGAAAAAAGTGTTGATGAGTCAAAGTACAGATGAATAATTGGATTCTTGTTATACTTAATTACAAGTAGACCAGATATAATGTTAAGCATTTGTTTATATGCAAGATATCAAACAAATCCAAAGGAATCTCATCTTATCGCGGGAAAAAGGATACTCAAATATCTCAAATCCACAAATATAAGCTTGTGGACATATGATTTTGTTTTTTGTTTATTCCAGGTTGGAGAATCTGAAATGATAACTAGATCTGAAAAAAAAAAAAAGAAAAAAAAAAAGCAAAGGATATTTTTTACCATTCGAGATTTGTATTGGGTGCATGATGCAAAATATGGGGGCACAGGAAGTGCTTAATTGCCTAGACAACAACAAGAACGGGCTAAATCTTAAAAGGATTAGACCCCAAATGTTAAACTGTTCGTGGACGAAACTAGATTCGGTAATAATAATGATTAAGGATAGGTGCATTGATAGAAATTGAACATGTGTGACTCAAAGATTATATGTTCGCATTAGTAAAAAATAGCTTACAAATAAAATCAAGCAAAAGATTAGGAAATAATGACTCCATTTATCTTATAATTACTTTTCAGCAAATTTATTCTAAAAAATTTGATTCTGATTATAATCAATTATGCATATAATTTATTTTTGAGGAATCTAATTTTCACATTTATCCCAGTGTAAATGGAATGATGCTCAACTAACGAGGAATTGGCATTTGGATAGTAAAAAAAAATATATGTTGGTCAATAAAGCAAGGATCGATAAATGATAAAAAAAAAAAAAAAAAAAGCAAGGATGGATAGTCAGGATTCTTTTCTTAATTAATGGTGAATTGATGGAGAATCCGAGGATTAGTGGTTTGGGTTTTGATGATTAAGGTTGCATTCTAACTAAAACTTTCTTAATTAGTGGTTACTTAACAAAGAAGCCAAGAAGCCTTTGAAAAAAACAATGAAGCCAAGAAGATTTAGAGTAAGCTAAAAGTTTCCATTCTTATTAAGTTATGTTCTTAATAAGAATTGATGCAATTTAACATGGTCAAAGATTAAACATTATTCACTATGGACCAATCCAAAAATATCCTTATTAAGTTTAAAGTTGACCTTTACCTCACATAAACTCTCCCTTTAATCTCAACCTTCCTCATTGTCTCGCATTCAAAATGGCTATTGACTATGTAATATTTTACAAATAAAATTTTTGTCATAAGCTTATATTTACTAGAGTAATACTATATTTTCTCACACAAACAAGTAATTGATCCAAGTGACAATAAACTCAAGTATTTTAAGTAAGAGGTTAAGATTTTGAAAAATTTTAACTCTTCTTTATAAAGAAAACTTAGGAGTGTTTGTGGTGTGATTTAGTGCAGTTTTGACTTAAAATTAGTTTGAAATAAACAAGAAAATTAAGTATGGTGTGATTTGATTTGGTTTAAATTATTTATGAAATTTGAACTAAATGAAATCAATATTTTGCAGTTGGATTTGATTCGATTTTTGCGGTTTGAGAATTTTGCTAGCAAATATTAAAAAAATGCTAAAAAAAATTGTTATTAATTGAATAAAACTTAAATAATAACTAATTCAACAATTAAGGTTATAAATGGACATGAATTTCAACAATTGATCTTAAAATAAAATAGTAATTATTTTCAAGTGAATAACATTTGAATAATAACCATTCAACTTAGAAGTATAATAGTAATTGTTTAATGTGATTTATCACTCGAGGAGAGCCACTTAGATCAAGCAAGTTTCTTAGCACCCTCCTTTAAAGGATTGGGTCAAATGCAACACTAATGGGGGCGGCAAGATTCTCTTCGGACATAACTGGTTCCGGAGGTATCTTCAAAAATCACCTTGCTGGTATAGTGGGTTGTTTCACTTTTAATGTTGGAGTAAAAAATGTCCTCTTTGCGGAGATCATAGCGGCCATTAAAATCCATTGAGATAGCTCATGAAAGAAGTTGGAACAAGCTATGACTTGAATGTGACTCTGTCTTAGTGGTTCAAGCTTTCAAAGATGACAAAAATTGTCCTTTGGCGGTAAGGAATAGGTGGAAAAATGTTTGTCACTTTGTTTAACTATATATCATTTATAGTAGATTTAGGTCACATATTTCGTGAGAGAAATACTTATGCATATAGTCTAGCTTCTCATGACACTAGCTTAGACACTTTTTGTTTTTGGGACTTCATTCCCGCATTTGTCACTAAATTTTTTGTATTGAATAGAATAACTCTACCTTACTACCAAGTTTAAATAGAGTTTTGTCTTGGCCTACCAAGGGTTTGGCCTCATGTCCTCCCTTGGTTCTCTGTTTGCTTTTTTCTTATTACTTTGTTGAATGAATTGGGGTGGTGCAGGTTTTGCTAGGGGTTGTTTTGGTGTCAACATTGGTTAGGATGAAAAAAATCATTAGCTTCTGCCATAGTCCTCTTTTGCCTTATTAAAATAATAATCATTCCACTTAACAAGATTGGTTTGATTTGGTTTGATTCGATTTTCTTGTGTCAAGTCGTAAATCAAACCAAACCGTGCGGTTTAAAGAAAAAAAAGCTAAACCAAATCTATGATCAACAGTTTTTAAGTGATTTTCAGTTTTTAGATCAATTTTTAGTTTTAAATTCAATTTGATTCGATTCTGAAACCTTGTTAGGAGGAGACATTAATCCACTTTGAGTATCTTCAAATCTCTCAAAAGAATATTATTAGTCTTGGTGAAAAACAAAGGATACTCTTTAGTATCACACCTCACACGTGTATAAAAATTAATAATGTATCCTCTTACAAATTCATGTAAATCCTCTTAAAACAAAATATTTAATGAAAACATAAATATATTTAATGTCTTAAAATATAAAACTCATTCAATATTTATAGTAGAAAGGAAAATATGCGGAAACTTAAAATTATTCTATTTACGATCATTACAAGGATTTAACATTAGAATGGCATCAAATATTACAAAGTAACTTTCATTTTGATTCTCTTCTCCCCGTACAATTTATTCATTAGGATTTAGGATACACGAGAACAACGAGCTTATGTATGTAAAGTCAGATTTAATCAGGTGTAAATACCTAATGGCTTAGGAAACATAGAGATTCAATTAATACATTCGGAATTTTTCCTTTGTTCTTTCAAAAACTTCTTCAGCAATGTTAGCCGCTTTGCCATCAGCCCTTTTAATCTCCAATTGTGCTTTCTGGTAGAATCCAGTGCCTCGCAATGCATCTGAAATGAAGTCATCGAACCCAATAGCAATTGCTGCCTCTGCCTTTGCTCCATAAACCAACCTCTATATAAATAAAGTGAATATTGTAAGAAAGTGTGCCGAAAAGTAAGCATTGTAAAATGAATTTAATTTTCATGTACTCTATCTTAAAGATTTTTAAATAATCAACTAATTAGAGATTAACATAAATTAATTTTTAAATAACTATTATAAAAATCAATAATTATTTTCTTTTGATTCATAAGATATAAAAATAGATATTAGAGAGCTTATAACAACTCAACACCTACTAAACAAATTAAACTAGATTCACTTAATTATAAAAGTTAGTAATCCTACAATACATTATTATTTATACATAAATAATAGTGTGAAAAAACTTTTACACTATTAATATACTTTCCATAGTGGTTTGTGATAATATGTATGAAATCTTAGGTTATAACCTTAATGGAACTATTGTACACAAAATTGTACTTTAATTAATTTCTTGTAAAATTAATAAAAGGTAAAGATAAATTGAGAAGCCTAGAAAAAAAAAGGGCATTTCCAACCTTAACTCGTGAGAGGTGGATTGCTCCAAAGCACATAGGGCAAGGTTCACAAGAAGCATATATTTCACAGTCTGAAAGTTCTATCTGGTTTAACTTTTCACAAGCCTGCAAAATGAAATCATTGAGTTTAAAATACAAATCCCGATAATTGCACAAATTATGTTTGCTGCACATACAGCTGAAAAAAAAATGCAGAGTAATGTACAATCAGTTCTGTTTTGATGGAATTTAAGATGCTATAAAGTTTGACTGAAACCATAGCTCAGAAGAGTAAGGCAAGAAATTGATAAATTCTGGTGGTGAACTCTTCACAAAGATTAGATATTAAAATTTAAATTGATACAAATATCCTGAAGTATGCATAGAATTGATACCATATGCATAATATATTTGCCTGTCAAATCCTGCAGCAGAATATAAAATAAAATGAACAAAATATTAAGATTTCTAGCCAACTTGCCAACTGGAATCCACTGAAACAATATAATAAGCAAAGACAAATGATGCTCAACAAATATCTCCATTATGTTGAACATCGTAATTTCAAAGCTAACAATTCTTAACCATTAACTCTCAAATGAAAATATTATAATATTGTCATAGTAGAAATCTCTGATAGTGTTAATTGGGGAAACGGCCCAGATAGATGATATTAAGAAAAAGAAACTATATACTGATATTGGTATTCAATTATAAATTACTATTTATAATAAATTTATTAATTTTTATAATAATTATTTTTAAAATTTTATCAACAATAATTTATTATTAAATAATAATATAAAATTATTTTACATCATCATTCAACTCATAATATATTATATGTGAACATCCATTCATAACATTACAAGAATAAAGAATTGCAATTTGCACATATACAATCAATTGCCAGAGAAAGCAAGGCAATGACATATCCCTCTTGTGTGGTGATGAATGCTGAGTCAGACAGAAAAGCATGAATGTAAACACCAACATATACTACAAGAAAATATGTATTTTAAAGCAATTTAAGGAAATTATGTGGCTATATGCAATCATCTAACCTTTCTTATAACAGTGACTTCTGCATGAGCAGTAGGGTCTGTGTTCCTCAGAACCATGTTGTGACATCTAGCAACTATTTCATCATTACATACTATAATAGCACCAAAGGGACCCCCATCTTCACAGTCTACCCCTTTATAGGCTTCTTCAACAGCAATTCTTAAAAATTTGTGGTCCCTTTGCTGTATAGCTAATTAGCCAATGCAACACCAAAAGCTAATTAATAAGATGCTAGCACAATTTCATAATATGACATTGAAATCTCAAAAGGGAACCTCAATGTATCATTTAATTTTAACTTGTATAAGACATTTAATTTATTTTACTTTCTTATTTTTTTTTATTCTAAAAGTACTAATTGAGACATCAATCAAACAAAGAATGCAACAAGAAAGCTATTGTTCAGAAGCAATACCTTCCTTGTGTCCAGCAAACGCAGAAGCTACTGCAACAGTTCCATTCTTGGTTTGAACCACTGGGATGATCAAGAAAGCAAAAAATATAAAGAATAGTAAAAAAAAAAAAGATTGAACAATAATTATTACCCTTTGTGTGGATTGGGTTGCCTTGGGAGAGAGGAAAATAAGAGGGAGTGAAATAAAAAGGATTTTTTTTTTGTGTGTGTGTCTAGTTAGAATAGAAATGGGATAGAGAAATTACACAATTATGGATTCAACTGTAAAGTAAACCCTCTTCAAATGAGGTGAAAATAAGATGATTTGTGACTTTTTTTATTTAACTTGTTAAGAAATTGAATATTTTTCTATAACATTTTTTTAAAAAATAATAAATAATTTTATGTTGAGAAAAAATAATGAAGTAAAAAGTGTTTTTTAATTACCATAAAAATATTTTAATTTATTTTTATTTTTACTTTATTTTTTATTGATCTTTTTCACTCATCTAAATAAGTTGATAGAAAAGTTTTCCACTCCTTTCTTTTCTATTTATATCTATCCAAATAACACATTTTTTTTACTTTATTTATCTTATATTTCTATTTGTTTATATTATTCATTTTCATTTGTTTCATCACTGTTTTGTTATGCAAAAAATTAAGGAAAGAAGGTGGGAGGATGGAAAGAAAGTGGAACCATGTTCGTTTCATTTAAATAAATATCTTTAGCAATTGAGGAGGAAATATTAAAAGTGAGTGGTACCTACAAATTTATCAACCTTTCCATACTAAAAATAAAAGGAGAGAGAAAGATTTTTTATACATTAAATATCTAAAATATCATTATTTTTATATTTATATTTTTGAGAGATATTTATGATATTTTATATACATACTAATTAACTTCTTTTATCTTGTTTTCTTTTCTTTTAAAGAACTTATAAAATAATCTTACTTCCGTTCACTTCCTTAAACTAAACATATATACCCTTAATCCAAAGAAGGCATTAGGGAATCTGGGGGATGCACCAATCCACTAGACGTTCATGTTTAATCTATGGGGGTGGCTCAGTTTATACACTTTTGTTATACTACCAGTGCAAATTGCAGTCTTGCAGAAGCCTTATATGACCTTGTACTAATTAATATAAGACTAATGGACAATTAAAATTTATAAGTACATATGAGAAATATTAACACTTGTTCAAAGCGAAGTATAAATATTGGAAATGTTGAAATTAGAGGAAAGAAATTGACTGTGAGGAGAAAAATAAAATCAGAATCCAGGTATATATAAAGAAAAAGAGAGAGATAATGAGAAATTTCTCTCCCCTAAGAAAAGGCACATACCATTAACTTCCTCCATGACTTTGTTGATGTCAATAACTAAATATAAAGACCAACTAGGTACACTTAACTGAGACTCCCTTGTGTGAACTCTGATAAATCAACGACTTTGTTGGGCTATATATAGTAGTACATTGGTGATGGCAATGAAGTACAAGATCAAGACTCCAAGTGGATGATGACCATGAGAGAGAAAATGCGATCCACGATAAATGCAGAATGAGGTTCCCGTACATATGTCAATAATAAAAAATTATGCTCGATCATCCAATAATTTAAATAGTAGTATATTATTCTCTATCTCTCTTAGTTAAGTTAGTCATCTTATTCCGTCAGCGCAAAAAAAAAAAAAAGTTAGTTATCTTATTTTATATTTTCCTTTCTTTCTACGTATTTCATTGTGAGTATTGATAGCATATTTTCTAACATGCATATAGTCCAAAACAGTATGAGGTAATGATTTCGATTAATTTTTTTTACACGTAGGGACATTATTACACATTTAATAGATTGGGAAAATGAAAAATAAAAAAAATGATACATGATAAAATGAGCACAAAAAAATTGAACGGTAAAATTTACAAAACAATTATAATTAAATGATAAAATATACAATTAAGATTACATAAAAAAATTATTATATATCATGTGAAAATTAATCGTGATGATTGAAGACCAAGTAATAATTTATTTTCTAATGCATTTTTTAATATTGGTTAAATGTTGTTAAATAAGAAGTGAAATATATAAAATTTTATATTTCTTAATAAAATTTAATATACAATAAAGAATATGATAGAAAACATGTTAATCTCATTTCTTATATTTTACTATATGAATATAATAATAACAAGGGTCTTCCTAAGATGACGCTATCATGCAGATGCTGAACGTTGGAAAGAATTATATGCGAAGTTAAACAAATAGCCATATGGGACAAACAAAAAGTCTTTCCACACTTATGTTAGTTATATATATCTTTAAAGAAAGAAGGAAAAAAATAAAAGAAAAAGAATATAATCAATTTGATAAATGATGTGATTAAAAAAATAGAGTATAAATTAAACTAAATATATAGAATAAAAATTAGAGTGTGAAAAGGCATGTGAACGGGACTGGAGAATTAAGATAGGAATCACGTGACTCGTCCGATATCAACATATATACTTGATGCATACTGTACTGTAGTTATTAGTTATGGACATCATGGTCTACAGAAAGGTGGGATGTGATGATTCTCGATCTCGTGGCTCACACCCACAAAGATTGTGAGCATTCTCATCCAATGTCTTCACAAATTTTGATAAGTTGTCAACTATATCATATAGGAATTGGATTGGATGATGCTTATTTTTGTTTTTATATAGATAAATGTTAGTTGTTAGAATCTTAAATATAATATTAATTTAAATATATTTTTAATCTCTTAAATATAATAGATTTTCTTTTTACTCTTCTAAATTCAAAGTTATTATTTTTAGTCTTTTAATTTCATAAAGTGTTTATTTTAGTCTCTCCATGTATGTGTGACATATTAAATTCATAATTTATAATGACTTTTGATGGTTAAAAGTTGTCATAAATTATGAATTTATTATTATTTCTTTGACATTCTTTATTGTCATATGGAAAAAGAGACTAAAAAAATAATTCTCAAGTTTGAAAGACAAAATTTGGGGACTTAAAAAGGATCTTACTAATAAGTATCATAAAAATACTAGTTAAAGAAAATAAAAGAGGTAAAATTTTATGGGAAATCATGTGGGCACACATTTTAAAATCATAATGAAGCATATTTTTTCGTCTCCCAACAAATATTTTTCTCTTCTACTTCCATAACCATTATCCTTAGCGTATTGGTTAGTATTTTGCAAAAAAATTGTAGCCTTAATTTGAGGGATTAAAAATATATTTAAGCATATAATATTTTATTAAAGATTTAATTTTAGTTTTCTATAAATAAAAAAATTCATCTCTCAAAAAGCTAATATTATGTGACACATTTTATCTGTTTATGTGTTTAGTATAAAGTTAATGACTATCTCAAGCAACACCCGCTAGTTATGTGATGCCATGTCAATGAACTCATGTTAACATCAGTTTTGAAAATATTGATATTAACGAACTCATGTTAACGTCGATTTTTGAAAAATCGATGTTAATGAACTCATATTAACATCGATTTTCATAAAAACTAAAGTGTTTTTCCTTTTATTGAATCCCCCTCTTATCACACTTACTCTGATCCACTTTAACCTTCATCTCTCACTCTCAGTCTCTGTGGCGGCACGACGACTCCTCAGTCCCACTCTCGCCCTCACTCATAGCTCTCCACAGCAGTGAAGAGGTCACGAGGTCACTAAAGGTCATGAAAGGTCAATCTTTTATAAATTTTGTTTTAAGATGCGTAGGGTGGTTTTTCGATATCGAAAAGTAAAATCTTTGTTCTAGGGTTTCAAATGCTTGTTTTTGTCTTAGTTAAATGCAATGTGGTCATATAACAATAGGAACATTGTCTTTAGTTTTGATGGTGATGGTATTGGTAAGCGAGAAGCTAGGGCGGTGAACTCTATAGATGCTATGCTGATTGTTGGTGCTCTCTGTCTTTTGAGTCATTTTTTAATACTTTACCAATCTCTGAGTGATACACATGCTTGAATGTTTTTGATTAGTGTGCCAATACTCCGAGGAAGGAAGTGGTAAATGATGCTGAGTGATTGAGTGTGTTGTCCAAGTGAAGTGTTTCAGAGATTCAGTTTAATCAACGTTTAAGTTGGCACTGGTGTCATTTGATGTGGATTATTGCGTTGAGTTTGTGCCTGCATGTTGTAACGCCCCAATTTACTAACCAGGGTCATTACCAACATACATCACAATCAAACATACAAACAGTCAGAGTTTAAGCAGTTTGGAAGCAAAACTAAGAGTGACATCATCAATGTCAGCTGTATAGCACTGTACACTATAGTATGGTGAATATACATCAACGTTCCTCTGTACAATACAAAACTGTACAATTAAC
>PYAF01003480.1:1097636-1141429 GCA_007407185.1 Glycine tomentella
AAATTGGCTTTCTGGGCTGTTTCCCACGCCCCAGGCGTGGGATCCCACGCCTCAGGCGTGGCACTTCAGAAAACTCATAAATCGGCTTATTTCATCTTTTCTCAAGCCTTTCTCCTAGGGATTCTCAAGTATCCCTATAACCTTTATCTTAGGCTTAATCTAAGCTTAAACACATGGTTAAAATTCAAGGTATTACACATGTTGAGTCTCTTTCTTTAAATGTTAAGTCTCTAATTATTGTGATTTGATAATTAATTGAAGACCTTGCCATATATGTCTTGAACTATTTTGCGAGAGGTATGTTTGTTGTTTTGGGTCTGGAGGCCATGGTTAGTTCCCAACAACATGCACTATAATAATTAATTTTCTTTTCAATTTTTGTTTTGTGTGGCTATGGTTAGTTCCCAACAACATGCGATGTTGATGTTTTTTTTTTCTGATAGTTGAGGTTGTTTGTTAAATCTATGGTTTGGTTGATAAGGGGTGGCCTTTCATGATTGGGGAAACATATAAGCATAGCTTTGTCAACTTCAAGTTTAATACCAAACTTAAGAAAATGAATGAAAGGCTTGGTTGTGCTTGAACTTGAAGTTGACACTGTATAGGAAATAAAAGTAAATGCATTTGTACTTTAGATTTTACAAGAAACATTTTAATTAAGAAAAAATATTTTTGGACGAGATAATAGATTGATAAACTAGTAGTAAGTAGTAATTATATGTGATAAGAAAATAGTTAGAGAAAAATTGAAAAATATTAATGGGTATGTGTTATACTATTTGAGTGTCTAGTTAATATGTGATAAGAAAATACATATTTATAATTAATTTTAAAAAAAGCTTACTCCAGTTAATATGAATACTTTTGGGGTATTGACTTTGATGACATGTTCCATAAAAAATATAGAAATCTTGACAATATGTGACAAAAATATAAGGGATAAAACATAAGTTTCTCAGACAAAGACTTACTTTTATGAGGAATGGGCATATGACAGGGGAGTTTGTAAGCAAGTAAGCGTTGGAAACCAAAATCCCAATAAAATGGAAGATACACTAGCAATAGTTGTTCAGAACTTCAGATATATGAATTTAAATTCAATTTTTTTACCATTTTGTTAACTTGTTTGGCAAGTGCACCAAATTCGTCCAAGTAGTAAATAAATGGTAAGATCGAGTGTTGAGTTCATATGGACTTTGATTATACTCAGAGTTCGTATAGGTCTAATTGTAAGCAATGAACATAATAATTTAGGATTTTCAAGTGATAATGTATGTAAATATAAATTCAAAATAAAATAAATAACGAAACAAATTATAAGAAGGAGAAAGAAAACACAAACACTTGGAGCGATGATTTGAAGGATCATGCAGGATTATGAGATATGTTAGGTGTTGAGCCTACCAAAACTACTCTTGATGCAATATTAAGGATTTTCCACTATTTAACATTATTTTTCATATTACCTTCATCATCTAATTTATTCTAATCGCGATCCCTCATATGAAATAGCCTAAATTATCTAAGTTCACTCCTGATCCCTCAAAAAGCTACATTAAATAATTTACATTTAAGAGTAGAGATATATCTTTAAGGCTAAACAATGTCATTCTATCCCTCGATATGGATTGTCTAGATGTTCGTTTCCGGTTCTCAAAGTATAGACATTTTCCAATGCATAAACTCTCATAACATTACATGCACATGGATGATCAAACCACAAACAAGACAATAGATTCAGAAAAGAACAATAATATGAAAACATCATTAAATAGATAGTGAGAATTGTTACATCAAGAGTGTTTGGTTGATGAACCCCAACAATGAGTGGTTTAGCCTCATTGTCATGAGAGGCTTACAAAAACAAAAAGGGAACAACAATTAATGAAAGAGAATGAAAGAAAACTGGTAGAACAAGAGCATAAGTCAACTTCTGTGGAGTGGATTCTTCTCTCCTCTGTGCCTTCGGTTTCTCTCTAGCTTCTTATTATTTTCCTCTAACTGCTCCCCCTTTTTATAATCAAAATTTTACTTAATTGAGATTTTTCGATATTGGATGCACGTTACTCCAGATCCTTGATCCATCTTCCAAGTCTTTAATGTGTAATCCTACAAAGAAAATACAACCAACACACTATACATCTACTAATTTTAGCATTTATTGGATAAAAGCTCAGGAAAAGCTAAATTTATACATTTCAATCACAAGAAAAACATTAAAAGAGGAAAAAGAAGATAATTGTTATGTAATTTAAATGTACAATTTACGTATAAATAGCAATTATCACATTTTAATTTCAATATATTCGAACATTTTCAGTCGTAACAAAGACAATAATTAGCATGCATAATAGATTGATTTTTGAACAACGATGTATATTTAAAGATATTATTTTATGAAATTGACAAAAACCTTTTAGTATATAAATGCAATGGCACATATCAAACTTGCGATATTTTTTTCTTGATCACCCAATCAATCTTATATAATTGTTTATTTTAATATTTTAACATATGCATGGCATAAAATTAATATTTATTTTATACAATTAAAATTTCATATATATGTTAAATATCATAGCCATATACGACTTCTACTTCTACCTTTCGATTGTTAAAAAAAGAGTACAATTATATCATGTCGTGACAAGTTTTTTGAAGGTTTGAATACAACATGTTAAATGTTCAATGTAATTTGAAGACACTTTTGCTTTTCCTGTTTTCATCATCATCACAACATTGATGGTTGGAGATTGTTAGTGACAATCTTCACATGCACGAATGTCTTTCATACTTGTTTTAGCCTGTTTTTTGTTATGAGTGCTTTTATAACTTGTTTTATGTGACTAATGATTATTGCTTTATATTCAATTTATGTTCATTATGAGTGAACCTTAGCTTCCCATTTGAGATTCAATACAATGATTCTTCCAGATAGTTTGGATTAATCGTTGTATTGAATCTTGAATTGTCCATTTGGACGGTTTGGGAAGAATAATTTTTTATAGTAGTTTCATACGTATAGTTTAAGTCTCTTTGTTTAAATTTGATGAAATTTCGGTATAGTGCATTTTACTTTGTTCTCTGAGTGCATACTTGATTGTGGTGGAATTCATGTCACCACTTTAATGAAAAAGTGATGTTTTTATGCATGGAATCACTAGCTTTGTGATTATCACATAGTTATTAATTAGATGGATCAAAGTTGGATAAATGCAAGTCACATGAGCCCTGCATATAAGGAAGGGGTTGACCAATTCTTGGAATTTTCCTCCAAAAGAAGTCGATCGGATGAGGATGGAAAATATTTTTATCCTTGTATAAACTATTTGAATGGAAGACGACAATTACTAGATGACATACGGGAACAAATGTTATGTGATGGGATTAAGAAGAATTATACGACATGGATATGTCATTGTGAATTGATAGACATGCAAAGGGGGTCTCAAACTGAACCATGTGATATATAAATGGGAGATCAATTAGAGGATATGATTTGTGATCTTGGACAATAGTCTTTTCAGCAAGCACATGCCCCTATGTATGATACATTGGAAGTGATTCGAAGAAGCCTTTGTATCCGGAGTGCAAGAAGTCATTGACGATGTTGTCAGCAGTGTTAAGTCTGGTTAATGTGAAGGTCAAATATGGTTAGAGTGACAAAAGCTTCACTTCACTGCTTCAGGTAGTTCAAGATGTGCTTCTAGAGGAAAACACGTTGCCAAAAAGTTACTATGAGGTGAAGAAGATATTGTGTGCGATGGGTATAAAGTATCATAAAATTCATGCATGCCCTAATTGTTGCAAGTTTTTACATCTAGCAGAATATTGGCATAATACAACTCATCATTTTGTCATAGGGATGACACCCTTCAAAGTCCTCTATGGTCTCCCTCCCCTAGCCATTCCAAAATATGTAACTGGTTCAACTTCAATTCTAATTCTGATATTAGATCTCAATCTGGACCAGCGTAAAGACATTTTCGATTCATTAAAGGGGAATCTTCACAAGCCAAGACAATGGATGGTCGATCAAGCAAATAAGCATTGAAGGGATTTTACCTTTGTTGAAGGGGATTAGGTATGGATCCACCTTCAACCCTATTTCCAATCATCATTCCATCGTCGATCCTCACAGAAGCTAGCCAAAAGGTATTTTGGTCCTTTCTGGTTCGCAAAAAAATTGGCTTGGTAACTTATAACCTCATCCTCCCACCAAAATCCAAAATTCACCCTATGGTGCATGTCTATGTACATCGACCCTACCACGGTCCAATACCTCCCTTTGGCCACCTCTAGTCACCACGAACCCAAAAACTCTCCCACAACTCTAGACTTCACGACTCTTTCTTAGTCGACCACAAGAAGCCAACCCAACCCTCTAACTTTCCTTCCTAACACTTTTGAAGTATTAACTGAAATCCCAAGAACAAAAATCTCTTTGAGTTCCCCTCCTTCCTCAAAAGTTTCACCCACATCCCCATCGCCCAAATTGACAGCCCTTACCCCACATAATTTGACCACTTCTCCTACATTGGATAATCTTTCCCAATCTCCAACATCTGCCACATTGCCATGTGACCACTCACCATTCTCACCAATTTTCCTAAGGAGACATCAATAACTCTTTTACAACTCACTCCCACATCCAACGTCTTTTTCCCTCCCACCAAGACAATACCACCCTTCCCAAACCAGTAGCACCCATGGTTTTGAACTCCAACACTTCTCTCAAGGAATCACGTGCTACAATCAACCATCTATTCCCACCATCCACATCAACGATCTATGGCTCACCATCTCTTTCAATGAACCTTGAGGACAAGGTTCTCGCTGAATAAGGGAATATTGATAGTCGGATTGCAAACTATGAGACTACTAGGCTTATCAAAATTACTTCTAATCCATACTAGATGAAGGATTTCTACCAGAAGTGATTTGGGCCTTTTATATTCAGTTGTTATTTAGGGTTTTGTTTTTCTTTTCCCTAAAGTTACGCCAACTTAGGTATATTAATGTTATATTGTGAAGACTATGTCATGAATTAATTAATGACCTATTTTCTCTATAGTTGTAGTGTAGTGTAGTCTCTACTATTTTTACCATAGTTTAGCCATTAGCACTCAATCACACTAACACAAAATTCCAATAATAGACATTATAATTACACAAAATATAAGATGAAATCAGGCTAAGGTAGTAAATTAAAAGAATCACTTATTATAAGAATCAATCACGACGATCGACATAAAATAAGACCTCTGGTGTGGTGGCACACACTTACTGACAGAGAGCGGCAGAGTGAGATAAAGAGAAGAGAGAACGAAAAGGGGGAGGATGAGAAGACACTTACTAGTGGGGTGACAGCAAAGTCATGGTGGTGTGACACTTGAGGTTTGACACTGGTCATGACAATGTCGGTTGTGGTGGGTTTTTCGGTGCCTATGTGATCATAGTTATGAATATAGGTTATTTGGAGGGAGAGAAAGGGAGTAGAGAATTATGGAGATAGAGGTTTGGGTTCATGGTGGAGATGAGGTTGTGGTAGAGACTAGGTGGTGGTGGTTTGGGTTTATGGTGGTGGCAATCATATAGTCATGGTGGTTGTTTGGGGTCATGGTGGAGGCAAGATGGTGGTGGAGGGTTTTGTTAACTCCTTGGCAAGTGCACTAATTCGTCCAAATAGTAATTAAAATGGTAAGTACAAGTGTCGAGTTCACAAAGACTTTGACTATACTCGAAGTTTGTATATTTCTAATTTTAAGCGAATAATGAATTAAATTTGATATTTTTCTAATACTAATACTGATGCGAAAATATAAAATTTAACATAAATAAAGGTAATTAAGCAAATAACATTAAAGAGATAGAACATAAACACTCGGAGGGGTGAGTTGTCGGTTGATGCAGAATTATGTGATGTGTTGGGTGCTCAGCCTATCAAAACTACTCTTGATGCAATGTTTGAGATTTTTCACAATTTAACGTTATTTCAAGTATTATCTTTATTCGCTAACCTACCCTAACCATAATTCCTCATATGAAAGAGCCTAAGTTACCTAATTTGACTCCTAATCCCCTAAGAGCTACATCAAATAATTTACATTAAGAATAAAGATGCATACTTTAGGATAAATAATATTATTATATCCCTAGATATGGATTAACTAGATGTACTTTTCAAGTTCTTAGGATGGAAACATTTCCCAGTCCATAAACCCTATAACACTACATGTGCATGAATTATCAGGCCACAAACATGACAATAAACACATAAAAGGAACAATAATATCAAAATAACATTAAATAGATAGTGAGAATCATTACATCAAGAGTGTTTGGTTGTTGAGCTCCTAACAACGGATGGTTTAGCCTCTCATTGTCATGAAAGACTTACAAATACAAAAAGGGAACAAGAGGAATGAAAGAGAATGGAGGAAAAGGGTCCCAAAGTGAGTGGGTTTTCTCTCTATTTCGTACCCTAACTTTTGTTCTATTTGTCTCTCCTTTTTGCATAGTGCTCCCCCCTTTTTATCTTCAAAACGTTGCACAATCATGTTTTTCGACAATGATTGTGTGCTAAGCCTGCATGTGCTCGCTAAGCCTGCATGCAAAATCCAACTGACTTAAGTGACCACGCGCTAAGCTGTCATATGCGTGCTTAACGTACATGCACGTTACAGCTGACCTCCAAATTGGCTTCTTGCACTGAGCGGTCATTGTCGCACTAAGCAGGCACTATCACGCTGCTCTAGTTCTTCAACATCTTCCAGACCTCCTGCTGTGTCACTTTCTACAAAAAATAGAACCAAAACACTATTAAATTTGATAAATTTAGCATTCATTGGGTAAAACTCAGAAGGAGTCAAATTCCTAACTTTTTAACTAAAAAGAAGCGTTAAAAGAGAGGAAATTAGATAATTGTTATGTGATTTATATATACAAATTACGTATGCATAACAATTATCAAACTCCCCCAAATTTAAAGTTTTGCTTGTCCTCAAGAAAAAGTAAACTAATACTAAGCTAAGTTAGATTAATGGCATTGTCAAGGATGTAACTAAATCATAACAACTGAGATAGTTGCATACTTTCCAAACAATTTTAATTTCCAATCCTCAAGTCCAAACACTTGTTATGGTTTACATGATGGAATCATACAAATAATGCACTCAGAGATTGAAAAGGTTAGCAAGTATGACAGTCATAAAAGAAAGAGCAAACCATGCTTCACTCACAAGGTCAATGTTTTTCTCAAGCGCACAGGTGTTTCAGTTATGTGTATTTCATTCAAACCCGATTGAAGTTACAAATCCCAGCATTGCACATTATCTCATTCAATTCAATTGCACACACATAACATGGATCACTAAGGACTTATTTAAGCTTGTACTTGATGGGCCAAATGCCTTCAAGGTGGCATGAAAGTCATATAGAACACATCTTCCTTTCATTTTTTATTCTTAGCTAGAGACTCCATGAACATCATGTATCCATGAAACGACTTCCATATCATTGCAAGAGAAGTGTTGGTGATCAAGGAAAAAATGGCACTTAAGGATTTATCATGTTCTCCATGCTTTTCTTCCTTGACAATCAATTAATGAGGAAAAGTATTGACTTGGAGAGGGCTTTCTTGTTGAATTTCTACTTATGAACACTTCTCCCATTGTTTTTGTGTTATCTCCTCACTTTTCTCTTATGTGGTGTAACCTCTACAAAAATTTCTTCCTTTCTAACCGAAAAAAGATATTTCAACCACTTCTGTTACTAGCATACCAACTTGAATGTCAAGATTTTGAATTGAGTTTTGATTGGCTTTGAATCTAGCTTGGGAAGTTTACATCAATTGCATCAACACATTCTCAAGATTAGAGAGTCTTTCTTCTTCATATTGATTGTAAGGGTGTGACTCTTGCTCCCACCAAGAATTTTCCATGGAGTAAAGATGAAAACTACCATTGAAATGTTCTCCTCCACAAAAACCACAATTGATAGGCTATGGGTAACTGACCCTTATTTGCATCGAAAACAATAGGAATACCCACAATAACCAAGAGGGGGGTGAATTGGTTGAAATTTGGTCTTTTAAAATTTATTTATCAAATTAGAGTTAAGGATTTTTATCACTTTTAAAACCAAGAATACTTTTACTCAATCAAATTACTCAGCTCAAGAAACCAATAGCTCAAAACAGAACTTGTTAGGTAATGATAATGAAACCAAGAATAAATGAATAAGATGACTTGTAGAGATAGACATAAAGAAAATCAACACAAGCAATTTATACTGGTTCACTTCACAACAGAAGTTACATCTAGTTTCTTCTAATCAACACCAAATTAGAGTTCCACTATTATAAATTTATGTTCTTACAAGCTTTACAACATCCTCTCTTTATCAACACTAGATAAAGAATAGAAATCTAAAACCCTATTAGACTTATAAGGAACAAGAACCAAAGAACACTACTCTGTTCTTTCCTAGAGAACACTACTCTAGCCAAAGCTTCAAGAACCCACTTACAATAACATCAAATAATAAAAATTCCAAAACAAAATTACAATCAAAGATTATGGAGAGGAACAACCTGATGATCTAATGAATGTGAATGCATATGAATTACCAATCAAGGTTGAATAGTAGAAATCATAATTTCAAAACATGTTCTCCATTAACAGAAATTCCAAAACAAAATTACAATCAAAGATTATGGAGAGAAACAACCTGATAATCCAATGAATGTGAATGCATATGAATTACCAATGAAGGTTGAATAGCAGAAAACAGAATTTCAAAACATGCTTTCCATTAAACTCTTGAAATATCTTGCCCAAGAATCATTCAATAGCTCATGATGATTAAAGAGTGGGACAAGAAGTTAGAGAACCCAAAAAATCACTTTCAAACTCTTAGAAGGCTTGTGTATACTCAGAAAATACGAAGTGTTCAAGTTAGAAAACAAGCCAAGCATTCATTCTATTTATAACAGAATTTTGTAACATGTAATCGATTACACGCGCCAAATAATCTATTAAAACACATATGTAATTGATTGAATTGTTACTTACTCGATTAAAGTGTTCAAGGCACATTCTGGGTTTCAACAATGAACAAAACAATCAATTAAACTGAGTTGTAATCGATTAAATAAAAAAAGTTCAGTTTCAGAAAATAGCCTGTGTAATCAATTACAAATAATGGTAATCGATTAAAGCAGCAAAGTAGACTTTTTCAAATCGCCTATGTAATCGATTACGAATGATGGTAATCGATTATCACAACAAGGCACAAAATACATTTTACACTATGTAATCGATTACAATAAGTGTGTAATCGATTAAAACATTCACCAAAGCTTTCTAGTTTCAAATACGAGCCAAATAATTGATTAATCCGATAGGTAATCGATTAAAATGTTCATAGAAGCTTTTCCAGTTTGAAACATGAACTGAATAATCGATTAAAACACTATATAATCGATTAAAACAGTAAAATTATATTTTTCCAAAAACATTACTCAATTAAATCCTTTTTCAAATAGTTAGTAGCTTTGATGTTTTAATGAAAATCATTTAAGCATGTTAATGAGTATGTGAATGCAATGCAATGATCAAAAGGTTGCCTTTTCCTACACTTTATTTGAATTACAATTTTCAAGGCATGTGAAAAACTCAAAACAATCTTCTAAACCATAGGTTTCATTCTTCATGTTGCTCCCCCTATATTCAACAATCTCCCCCATTTTGGCTTTGAACATGCCAAATATTTGATTGACCAAGTGTTAGATTTTGAAGTTCTTTGAGGGATGAAAAGCAGAAGACTTTGAACTTTTGCAAACCTAAAAACAAATCAGCCTCTTTGCCAAGAACAAGTGTTAAAAGATATGCTTGCATAAACATTAATCATTAACTTGTATTAGTTGCTTTCTTAGACTTAATTTGCTCAATTTGCTCCCCCTTAATTAGATAATTCATTAGTTTTGATTTGTGCAAAACTTAGCAGAAAAACAGAGCACAACAAAGTATGATATATCAATCAATATTTCTCCCCCTATTTGGGCTTATCAAAGACAAAAATATAGCACAATAAATGATGAGAAGGAGAAACATAGAAACTTCATTAATCAATGGGGAGGAACAGTACATTAATCATAAAAAGAAAAAAAATAAAAGAAAACAGATGAAAGGCAGAAAGAGGAAATACAAGAAACTTAAAGAAACTAGAAAGAAAAACATAGAAATCCTAAAAAGATTCAGAACCATCAAACATAAGCTTAGTTTCCATGTTTTCTAGCCTAGATTTTATCTCCTCTAATGCTGAATTGGTCTCAGCCGTGTGCTAATGATGTAGGGACAATAGGCCATCCATCTTTTGAATCATAAGAGATTCAAATGGACTGTAAGATAGTTGAGCATGGCCTTCTTCTTCAGCATCTTCATTAGCTTCCTCTTCAATTCCAGCAGCAGTAGGGACTTGTTGGCCAGCCATTTGCCATCCTTGAGGAGTTTTGACCATCCCTCGCTTTATGAAATGTTTCTCCTTGATGAGGCTGTTGCTAGAGTCAATGTTGTCAACAACCTCATTAGAGACATCTATATTGAAATAATCAATAAACCTGAAAACAAGCATAGCATAAGGAAATGGGTAATTCATTAACCTCTTGGACTTAAGCATTATCTCCTCAAGAATAAGAATCTAATTCCTCTGAATTGAATTCTTAAGACCATACACAAGTTGCAGGTCATCATCAGTGGCTTGGGCATGGTTGGTGGCTCTAGGAGTGAGGATGTAAGTGATTATGTAGTAGAGGAGTCTGTTTTCATGGGTCATAGGGTCAGTGTTGAGCCTAAGCTTCAGCCTCATTTGGGGATCAATAAGCATCCCCCTATAGGTCTCAACCCTATTGTATCCCCCAACATCTTCTTCAAATTTCCTTTCCCCTTCAAAGGAAATTCCAGCCACTGCTTCCCAGACTTCTGGAGTTATTTCCATGACAACTCCATTTACTTAGGACAAAAGAGTCCCATCCATGGAACCCCTAGCACAGGTGTAGAACACCTTTACTAAGTCAGGGTAAAATGTACCCTTCATCTCAACAAACTTCCTCAATCCTTGGGTTTCAAGGAAAGCAGGGAATTGAAAACCTTCCCTAATGAACCAATCAGGTTCAAGGTATTTGGGAGGACAGATTAATTTGGTGGCATTGAATTGAAGGTAGGTCATCTTGTCTCTCTCAACAGGAAACCGATGATCTAACTTATTGACGACAGGGTTAGAGGTTTCACCAGCCTTTCTTTTGGAGGTTTTGACTCTCTTAGAGGTAGACATGGCTAAAGAGGGATGAGAGACTATCTGGGTAGAGTTTCTAAACTCAGAGGGAGGAAGAATACAATAGTGTTTTAAGGAAGAAGAAGAAGTTTAGTGTGATTTCTCCCTTCAACAATGGGTTGTATTTATAGAAGTTTTTAGGCTCCAAAGATTCAAAATTTGAAATTAGGAATAGTTAATACAAATTAACCCACTACCATTAAGGCACAGAAGATTCAAATTTGAATTAGGTGGTAGTTGGGCAGTTTCAATTTCCAAGAAAATCTGACAGATTCTGCAGTAACTCCATAAATAATCGATTATTCCCTTCTGTAATCGATAAATTCGTAGGCAAAATCAATTTCTGCAGAAGCTGTAATCAATTAATTCGTAATGTAATCGATTATTTAAGTGAAAACCAGTTAAGGAAGATGAAGTGTAATCGATTATTTTTCCTTATGTAATCGATTATTACAGAGAGTTTTGAAATACATAATCAATTTAAAGCTTGTGTAATCGATTATTCCAGAGAGATTTGAATTTTTAAAACAGATTCTCACTAATTTAATCGATTACCATTCATTGTAATCGATTATTCCAGTGAATTTAAATATTGTAAAAGTATTTTTACACTGTATAATCGATTAATCCGTGGCTTAATCGATTATTACAGAGAAATTCATTTTTTGGAAATATTTTTCTATGAAGAATAATCGATTATTTTGCTTGTATAATCGATTACATAAGAACAGATTTCACTCTAAGTCGTGTTTTAAGTTCTTTTAATCGATTAATTTGATCTCTAATCGATTATTACAGTGAAAACATCAGAATGAACAATGATTTATACAGCACAACTTGGAAATTGAAGACACATTTGATGATGGAACAAATATAAAGCTATTTCACATAGATAAGCACACAACAATCATGCTAATGAAGATTAGATTCATCCAAGGTACCTAACATGTTTCTAAGAGCATAGAATATATCTCTAGCCAAAGGTTTAGTGAATATATCAGCCAATTGATTATGAGTATCAATGAAATCAATTTTGATATTACCTTTTTGGATGTGATCTCTTAGGAAATGATGCCTTATCTCAATGTGTTTGGTCCTTGAGTGCATTATTGGATTCTTTGAGATGTTGATAACACTTGTGTTGTCACATAGCAGAGGTATTTCTTTTAATTCTACACCAAAATCTTGTAATTGTTACTTTAGCCATAAGCTTTGAACATAGCAACTTCCAGCTGAGATGTATTCAGCTTCAGCTGTTGATAATGCAACACAAGATTGTTTCTTGCAATGCCATGAGATCAATGAACTTCCTAGTAGATGACAAGTTCCACTAGTGTTTTTTCTATCCAACTTGCATCCTGAAAAGTCAGAATTAGAATAACCAACAATATTAATTGATGCACCTTTAGGATACCAAAGACCAACTTTTGGTGTTGACATGAGATATTTGAGGATTCTTTTGACTGCTGTAAGGTGTGATTCTTTAGGAGGTTGCTCCACATATATATCTTCCTCAATATAACCATTTAAGAAAACACTTTTAACATCCATTTGAAAAAGTTTAAAATCCATTAAACATGCATATGCAAGCAATAATCTAATGGCTTCCAATCTTGCAACTGGAGCATAGGTTTCCTCATAGTCAATGCCTTCTTCTTGGTTATAACCTTTTGCAACCAATCTAGTTTTGTTTCTGACTATGATTTCACTCTCATCAAGTTTGTTTCTAAAATCCCATTTAGTGCCAATAGGTTTGAGAGAGGAAGGTCTAAGAACAAGTTCCCAAACTTTATTTCTCTTAAACTGATTTAATTCATAATGCATGGCATGCATCCAATGTTCATCAATTAAGGCTTGATCAATATTCTTAGATTCAATTTGAGAAACAAAATCCATATTATAGCAGAGATTTCTTAATGAAGATCTAGTAGATACTCCCTTTGATACTTCACCAATGATATTGTCAAGTGAGAGATCATTTGTAGTTCTCCAATCTTTTGGCTCTTGAACTGGTGTTAATGGTTTTGTTTGGTTCTTCTTTTTCTTTATTCATTGAATCATTGAGCTGAATAAATTACTCTAAATGACCTGCATTTACATCACACTTCTTTTTCTCCTTGAAGGGATTAGATTCATCACAAATCACATGTACAGATTCTTCCATGCACAAAGTTCTTTTTATTGAAAACTCTATATGTTTTACTATGTAATGAATATCCAAGGAAAATGGCTTCATCAGCTTTTGCATCAAATTTTCCAAGTGATTCTTTACCATTATTTAAAATAAAACACTTGCAGCCAAATGCTCTCAAATGAGAAATGTTTGGTTTTCTACCTTTGTATAGTTCATAAGGGGTTTTCTTTAAAATAGGTCTTATTAGCAATCTATTCAAAGTGTAGCAAACTATACTTATAGCATCAGCCCAAAAATATTTAGGCAAATTTGTCTTATTAAGAAGAGTTCTTGCACCTTCTTCAAGGGATCTATTTTTCCTTTCCACAACACCATTTTGTTAAGGTGTTCTTGGAGCTAAAAAATTGTGGTTAATTTCATTTTCTTCATAGAATTTTTCAAAATGTTCATTTTGGAATTCTCCACCATGATTACTTCTTATTGAGATAATTTTGCTTCCCTTTTCATTTTGAGCAAGTTTGGCCAGTTTTCTAAAAGCATTGAAAGCATCACTCTTGAATTTCAAAAACAGAGTCCATGTGAATCTAGAGTAATCATCTAGAATGACAAGCCTATAATAATTATCTCCTAAACTCATAGTTCTAGAAGGACAAAACAAATCCATGTGAAGTAATTTAAGGGGTTTTGAGGTGGAAACAATGTTTTTACTTTGAAAATAATTTTTAGTTTGTTTTCCCTTTTGACAAGCATCACATAATTTGTCCTTTTCAAACTTGAGTTTGGGTAAGCCAATGACTAAATCCTTTTTAATTAGCTTGTTCATATGATGCATGGTAATGTGACTTGTCCTTCTATGCCATAGCCAATATTCATCAATTTTGCTTATTAGTCAAGAAGTGTTGTGAAAGAATGCATGATCTATGGAGAGTAAATAGATATTACCTTTTCTTTTACCTATGTGAATCACCTCACCACTTTGTCCATCACATATCATGCAGCAATTGTCATTGAATGATACTTTGAACCCTATATCACAGAGTTGGCTTATACTTAGGAGATTGTGCTTTAACCCTTCCACATAAAGAACATTTCTGATTTTGGTTTTGGAGCTATCTCCTATGTTGCCTTCTCCAATGATCTTCCCTTTGTTGTTATCTCTATAGGTGACAAATCCTCCATCTTTAAGAGTCAAATTTGTGAGCATTGACATGCAACGAGTCATATGTATAGAGCATCTACTATCAAGATACCATAATGAATATCTAGCTCTTAGACATACCTACAAAATTCAAATCAATTTATAGAGGAAGGTACCCAATTAAGATTGGGTCCATAGGGGTTAGATACTTTCTTCTTCTTTTGCACCTAAATACAATCTCCATTAGACACATAGAATCTCCTAACATAGCATTTATATGATGTATGTCCTTTCATCATACAATAGTTGCATGTTACAGATTTTGATGGATTTCTCAAGTAAGCATTTTGATTGATCTTTGAGTTATTGACCTTCTTTTGATTTTTCTGTTTTGGTGGTACAAATACAGTTTTGCCAAAAGATTTTGAGCCTTGTTTGTATCTCAAACCAAAAGTATCTCCAGTATATTTCTCCACACTCAACATTTCAGTCAAGTTGCATTTACCTTTGTAAAGCTTTCTCAAAAGATCAATTAAATCACAATTCTTGGATAAGAGTAACATGTATTTTTCTGCTTGACTTCCTTTGTAATCATCAAAATCCTTTTGCAACAAATTGTATTTGTCAACATTAGTAGAAGAAGAAGCACATATACATCCATTTATTTTGTAACTTGAAACAAGTTTTTCATTTTCTTCTTTCAAGTTGCAAAGTTCAGTTTGCAATTCTGTAATTTTTGCAACATGCCATCTAAGATTTCCTTTGAGCTTATTATTGGATTTTGCAAGCTTTTGGGCCTCTTCATGCATTTCTTGAAAGCATCAATAACTTGATCAAGTTCAAAATTTACCTCAGTTCCAGCAATTGAGAGATCATCATCATCTTCATTGATTGTGGAAGTGAGATATATATTTGCTTCTTCATTTTTAGTTGAGGATTCAGAAGTTGTTGACTCATTATCTTCCCAAGCTATGTAGGCTCTCTTAGACTTTCCTTCCTTCTTCATCTTATTTTCACTAAGTTGCTTTTTCAAAAAGATAAAGCATTCAGATTTGATATAGCCAGACTTTCCACATTCAAAGCAAGTGAAGTTGTTGTCACTCCTTTTGTTGTTGTTGTTGTTCTTTGTGAACTTTCTGTTCTTGTTTCTTCTCAAGAACTTGCTAAACTTTTTGACAATCAAATTCATGTTGTCCTCTTCATCTTCTTCACTTGAGTTTTCCTCTTTTTCAACCTTTGAGGATGCAACTTTCAAGGCTATGCTTTGGTGTTTTTTCTTTGCATCTTCTGCATTGTTAGTTGTGACATTTCAAGTTCATACTCAAGAAGCTTACCAAATAGTGTAGCCATAGACATTTTGGATAGATCTTTTGATTCCTTGATTACTGTCACCTTTGGTTGCCATGGTCTTGTGAGGCACTTCAAGATTTTCCCCGATGAGGATTCTTTTCACCCTTCCCTCACGGTACTACTTCACTATCGGTTGATGTTTAATTCTTCAGCATCAAAAATCTTTTCAAGACCAAGAAGATGATTAACTATATGAGTGAATCTTGTTTGAAGCTGAGAAATGCTTTCAGTGGTGTTCATCTTGAACATCTCATACTCATGGATCAAGACATGTTTTCTTGATCTTCTTACTTCATATGTACCTTCATGATTTATCTCCAGCATTTCCCACATCTCCTTTGCACTTGTACACCTTACTGTTCTAAAGAATTCATCAGAGGAAAGTGCAGAAATAATCATATTTTTAGCTTTAAAATCATATTGGACAACTCTCTTTTCAACATCTATCATTTCAACCTATTCTTTGGGAATCATATCATTACCAACAGTTTTTATAGGAATCACAGGACCTTTCTCTAGAGCATTCCAAGCACCTGGATCATTTGATTGAATAAAGATTTTCAAACATCGGAGAACGATTGAGGGAGGCACCTTCCTTGAAGGTAATTTGTGTGGTATTCATTTTTTTTTAGAGAAAGATAGTGATCTTGAATAACACTCAAGAACCTGCTCTTGATACCAATTGAAAACAATAGAAATACCCACAATAACCAAGAGGGGGGTGAATTGGTTGAAACTTGGTCTTTTAAAATTTATTTATCAAATCAGAGTAAATGATCTTTATCACTTTTAAAACCAATAATGTTTTTACTCAATCAAATTACTCAGCACAAGAAACCAATAGCTCAAAACATAACTTGTTAGGTAATGATAATGAAACCAAGAATAAATGAACAAGATGACTTGTTGAGATAGAGATAAAGAAAATCAGCACAAGCAATTTATACTGCTTCACTTCAAAATAAAAGCTACATCCAATTTCTTTTAATCAACACTAGATTAGAGTTTCACTATTATAAATTTCTGTTCTTACAAGCTTTACAACAACCTCTCTTTATCAACACTAAATAAAGAATAGAAATCTAAAACCCTATTAGACTTCTAAGGAACAAGAACCAGAGAACACTACTTTGTTCTTTCCTAGAGAACACTACTCTAGTCAAAGCTTCAAGAACCCACTTACAATAGCATCAAATAACAGAAATTCCAAAATAAAATTACAATCAAAGATTATGGAGAGAAACAACCTGATGATCCAATGAATGTGAATGCATATGAATTACCAATCAAGGTTGAATAGCATAAAACAAAATTTCAGAACATGCTCTCCATTAAATTCTTGAAATATCTTGCCCAAGAATCATTCAATAGCTCATGATGATTAAAGGGTGGGACAAGAAGTTAGAGAACCTAGAAAATCACTTTCAAACTCTTAGAAGGCTTGTGTATACTCAGAAAATACGAAGTGTTCAAGTTAGAAAACAAGTCAAGCCTTCCTTCTACTTATAACAGAATTTTATAACAACCTGTAATCGATTACAAGCGCCAAATAATCGATTAAAACGCATATGTAATCGATTAAATTGTCACTTAATTGATTAAAGTGTTCAAGGCACATTCTGGGTTTCAACAACGAACAAAATAATCGATCAAACTGAGCTGTAATCGATTAAATCAGAAAAGTTCAGTTTTAGAAAATAGCCTATGTAATCGATTACGAATGATGGTAATCGATTATCACAACAAGGCACAAAATACATTTTACACTATGCAATCGATTACAATAAGTGTGTAATCGATTAAAACATTCACCAAAGCTTTCTAGTTTCAAATACGAGCCAAATAATCGATTAATCCGATAGGTAACCGATTAAAATGTTCACAGAAGCTTTTCCAGTTTGAAACATGAACTGAATAATCGATTAAAATGCTATGTAATCGATTAAAACAGTAAAATTATATTTTTCCAAAAACATTACTCAATTAAATCCTTTTTCAAATTGTTAGTAGCTTTAATATTTTAATGAAAATCATTTAAGCATGTAAATGAGTATGTGAATGCAATGCAAGGATCAAAAGGTTGCCTTCTCCTACACTTTATTTGAATTACAATTTTTAAGGCATGTGAAAAGCTTAAAACAATCTTCTAACACATAGGCTTCATTCTTCATGTTGCTCCCTCTATATCCAACATGCATGATTTCAGGATGCGCAGACAACATCTCTAATTGGTTAATAAGATGCCTTTGTTGTCTGAGCATACTATACTGCTCCAAATATCTTCCATGGATCAAGTTCTTCAAAGGTTCCACCCTGCAAGCAAGGACTCACAAGAAAAAGGTACTTTTTTATTTTTTATTTTAACACAATTAGCACAATATAACACAGAACTAAAAAACAAAAAACTAGATCACACAAATTAGCACAAGATAGCACAATTTAGAAAATACTAAAGAGTAAAAGAATGAATCTTAGATACGTAGAAAAGGTGAAGTTACCTAGTATTAAGACACATTAAAATTCGATATGTAAAAACAAGGTTCAAGAATTTATTACAAAACATAATTTTTAGACAAAGAGTCAAAGAATAAAGAATTCATGCTTAAAATGAGGATATACACACTACCAAGTACAAGGAACAAAGTCCCCGGCAATGGTGCCAAAAACTTGTTAACTCCTTGACAAGTGCCCCAATTCGTCTAAGTAGTAATTAAAATGGTAAGTCTTAGTGTTGAGTTCACAAGGACTTTAATTGTACTTGAAGTTTGTATATTTCTAATTTTAATCAAATAATGAATTAAATTCGATATTTGTCTAATATTGATGCATAAATATGTGACGTGTTGGGTGCTCAGCCTATTGATGCAATGTTTGAGATTTTTCACCATTTAATGTTATTTCAAGTATTAACTTTATCTGCTAACCTACCCTAACCATGATCCCTCATGTGAAAGAGCTTAAATTACCTAATTTCACTCCTAATCCCTTAAGAGCTACATCAAATAATTTGTATTAAGAGTAAAGATGTATACTTTAGGCTAAATAATATCATTTTATCCTTAGATATCGATTACCTAGATGTTCTGTTCATGTTCTTAGGATGTAACATTTTCCAATGCATCAATCCTATAACACTACATGTGCATGGATGATCAGGCCACAAACATGATAATAAACTCAAAAAAGGAACAATAATATCAAAATGACATTAAATAGATAGTGAGAATCACTACATCAAGTGTGTTTGGTTGCTGAGCTCCCAATAATGGATGGTTTAGTCTCTTATTGTCATGAGAGGCTTACAAATACAAAAAGGGAACAAGAGGAATGGAAGAGAATGGAGGAAAACAGTCTCCAAGTAAGTGGATTTTCTCTTTATTTCGTGTCCTAGCTTTTGTTTTATCTATCTCCCATTTTTGAACAGTGCTCCCCCCTTTTTATTTTCAAAATGCTATATAGTCATGTTATTCGACAATGATTGTGCGCTAAGCTTGGTTGTGCGAGCTAAGCCTGCATTCAAAGTCCAGTTGACTTAAGTGACCGTGCGCTAAGCCGTCATATACGTGCTTAGCGCGCATGCACATCATAGTTGGCCTCCAAATTGGCTCCTTGCGTTGAGCGAGCATTGTCGTGCTAAGCGGGCACTGTTGCGCTTAGCGCGCTGCTCCAGTTCTTCAACATCTTCCAGACCTCCTACTTTGTCACTTTCTACAAAAGATAGAACCAAAATACTGTTAAATTTATTGAATTTAGCATCCACTGGATAAAACTCAGAAGGATCTAAATTCCTAACTTTTTAACTAAAAAGAAGCGTTTAAAAAGAGGAAATTAGATAATTGCTATGTGATTTAGATATACAAATTACGTGTATGTAGCAATTATCTGGAGGCAAGGTGGTGGTAGAGTGTTTGGGTTCGTGGTAGCGGAGGGGATTGAGAGAGACTAGGGTTTGTGAAGAGCAGATATAGAGAGTGGGTCGAGAGTTTGAATAAGTATGAGAAAAGAAAAGAATTCAACATTGGTCCTACTTTGAATCAATTTTAGAATTCAATTTCAACAATAATATAGACTTTATCTTATGTTAGATTACTAGTTCAACATCAGTTAAAACAAGAATCAATAGAATTATGTTTTCTACATCGGTTTATAAACAATCAATGTCATATAATTGGATTTAATTGCCAAAATACCTCCATGTCATCTACTACATCGATTTTCGAAGAACCAATATAGTAGCAGCGACATAAAATGTATTACGTGTAGTAGTGAATTTAACCTAATAAAAAATATTACTCCTTTTTAAATTATGCTAATATTTTTTAATTAAATTGGAGTTTAATTACACAAACTATCCTAAGGTTTTGTAAAATTATACAAACATCTTTTTTCCCTATTGCTACACCAACTCCTTAATTTCTTAAAAATATACATCGTTTCACCCTTATACATTACACCAATCTTCGTGAATTGTTTGAAAAACTTACACTAGATGACTCTCCTAAATAAAAGTGATTGTACATATTAAAAAATAGGAGAATTTTGTGTATTTTCATGAAATCTCACATATAATTAGTGTAATTAGTTGTCTGTGTTGGTTTCTTTTTCTATTGTTTGACTAAGTCAAAATCACATAAGGTGGTCCACTCATCTTATCTTCTTAGGAGTTATTATTCTTATCCCTTATCTTTAGCAACCATGCCCAAGTTTTATGCATATCAAAAAACAATCTCTTTGATAGGAAGAAGTTATAAAAGGAGATGTGCACCATGATCAAGGTCTATGTGCTTGCTATATAAAAAATCTCAATACAACATCAGTGAGTTATAGTGAAAGCATAGAAGATCCTTCAGGCAAAAGTCAGATTAGTTTGGAGACTCATAAACTAATTACAGATTGCTTGACTCACGGACAACTACAAATCATCTTTCGAGTAAATAAGAATAGCAACAAAAGGAAATATTTATTATCTTAATTTTTTTACATTTATTCTATAGCTTCTGATATATATAAGCGTAATTAGATCATTGAATTTTTCTTACAATATGCGATATAACCAAACCTGCCCTTGCCTTATTGTTTCAAATAATATAAGATATGTGCAAGTTGAGTCTCAATAATTGGAGCATTGTTTAGTTTAGAGAATGACATTTTAAGAATGATGTATACGTCAACAAGCGTTAATCTTCTATTAAAATATAATAATACTGAGGTAATAAAATAAGTCACGCATGCCACTCTGCTAACCGTTTGTTGCTACGTAATTGATGAAATCGTTTTCATTGTACCAATTATTTCTCCATGAATGCTTTTTGGGACAAATCAAGATTTTTTTATTAAACAAAACAAATAAATTATTCATGCTTAGATTCCATTTAATTTCAAAGGTGAAAAAAATTAATTAGTTATTTTTTGTTTTGTTGTGTATTAAAAAATAATGTTAGAACTTAAGACAACATGTAAACTATATTCAAAATCTTCCACTGTTATGTTAGTGAGTAACATTCAATTAGTGATGTCACATTATGGAAAATATTTGTTTGAGTGGTGGATGCGGATTGGGTTTGTGGAGGTTGGTGGTGACCTGTGGTGGTCCGATGGTGTTTGGGTTTGGTAGATATTGGCAATGCATTTTGCAAAATAAAAGACTCGTATGAGCTTTTTAAAAATTGAAGGATCTAATAATTGGTTACCAATAAAATATCATAGAAAATATTTAAAATAATTCAATAATTAGAACTTGTTAAAGATTTAAGACAGGTTGTTACACGAGTAAAAATGATAAATATAATCATTCACTGAAGAATAAAAAAAAAGCTTACATAATTATAACTTATTAAAATTTAATCATAGTTGTTGGACAAAGTAAAGCTCTCATATAAGAATATATAGTAATTAATAATTGATCTGAATTGCTGATTCAGCCTTCCATTATTTAATCAAAGAATTAAACTATCTTGTACTTTCCTTATTAAATTAACAGCGTTTCCCCAACTCTCAACTTTTAACCTAGAAAAAGTCCAATCTTTATCTCAACTTGCATGTCATTGCATCGTCACCTGGCCTGTTTTATCCCATGCTACTTCATCTTTGCTTAGCTTCCATTGGATCCTAATCAGCTTCTCTTATCCTTATCTCCATGGAAATTCCCCATACACTTCCTCTTCTCAGTCTCCACCTACATCTCTACTTGTACTCATTCGACTTCCTTTCAACACTTATCAAATGCTTTATCTCTCATTCTCACGTGTCTATCCCATCTACAACGAATCCTAGAAAAATTATTAGTCCCCACTCTTTCTTCTTCCTTCTCAAAAGATCGTTACCATCCAATATTTTGAGACCCCACAAATTATATGTAAGTCTCATCATGATTTAATTGCACAAACAATTAAGAAAATGAGTCTATAAAATTGGACTCACATTATCCATGAAATTAAAAAAATATCAAATAAATATATAAACTTAACTATAAAATTTTGACCGATGATGCATGATTATCACTTAAATCGTACATTTTTTTCAAGTTAGATTAATGTGATTGTTGATTTATATTTTCAAGGACTTCTTTTTTCAATTTCTTTCAATTTAAAGACAAATATGACAAGATCTTCGAATTCCAAAGAATAAAGTGGTTGTGTACCTACTCTGATTTTAATATTACTAGAACATCTTGGAGCAAATACTTGAGGACAAGAGAACTTTTATGGCTGCGATTAGTGCCCACGATTTTGGTGACGTCAAAAACGTTATACTAATGAATAACGCGCTCTGAATTTTTTTAGAAGCCCAATCTGGATGTACGCGGCGGCAGGTCAAGAACTTATGTACTAGTGATGGAGATAAAAATTTAAATATGATGATAATTGATAACGATAATTAAGGTCACAAATGAACATATGTAGTCCTTCTTATATAGTCTCAAATGCTAGAAGGATATATCACTTCCAAGTGATTTTAATTTTTTTAATGATAAAGTTTATCTTATAATAAATACAATTTTAAGTCATGATAAGTTTGACCAGATATTCACATATTATTAGATAATTTGTTGGGTCTCTTGATTAGTAATTGATTGTGAACGTGTTGGATCAGAAATTATGTTTCATCTAATACATGAAATGTTTATTTTGAATTTGGACAACTTTTTTCAGAGATTATGTCTCGTCTATTTTTATCTTGAAGCTCTTATTTCTTTCTTTAACGTTTAAGTTAAAATAAGGTTGACTCAAATATGTGTTAATCTTTTTTAAAATTACAAGTATTTTTTTATTGAAAGTAATTATGACTTTGCTGGCCTTTTTATTGAATGCAATTATGAACGATTAAATTTTTTCTTTAAATATTTAAAACTCGAACTCGAGATTTTTAATTCAGACCAATTGATTTAAGTGCTAGGTAATATTTTTTATTATTTAACATTGTGTTTTCACCTAACATGTTTAATTTATTAATCATATCCTTAAAACTTAACTGATTAATTTACTGTTGAGAAACATATTTATTTTACATATACAAATGTCATGAAAAAAATGTTTGTTTTTAATAATAACAGCATCGATAAGAAAGAAGTAGACAAGATGTGACAATTGTCAATGAAATAGTTCCTTTAGGCCTCAAATTATCTAAACCGTAAAAAATCATACTCAGTAAACAATATTTAATATTAATGTCACTTATTAAGTGATAAGTTTTAGGATAGAATTTAGATGTGGTTCCTTTGGTGTTGGTTCTCAATTAAAATAAAATTAATTATTTAAAATGAAATTTCAATTCTAATTGAAGAATCTAATAAAAAAACACATAAGGGAATACATCTGAGTTTTGTCCTAAATTTTATTATGATATTATTGGTTACTATTTTTTTAATTAATTACTTGCTACTATTTTCACTGGTAAGATTATGTAGTCTTAAGATTGTATTAATTGTCTAAAAAAAGGATTGTATAAATTGAACAATTGTAAACTTTGGATGAGGAAGGATTGAAAAATATTTGTATTAATACTAAAAGGATTTTAAGTTCTAGTGAGTAATATAACATTGAAGATGTTGATTTATTTTTAAAATAAAGATATTACATGAATTACAACAAAAAAATTAACTCTATTAAAGCTTAAAAATACGTTGAAATATATATATATATATATATATATATATATATATAAGAACTTGATCCGACCAACTGGTACCATTGACCACACAACACTGTCCACACTTATGGATATTAGAATTATAAATTCAAATCGGTTGTGTATAGTGTACCGTGGTCAGGATGTGTCCTTATCCATTTTTGGGTTGTGTCCTTAATCCCTTATCTAGTTGTTGTTATGGACATTTTAGTGAATAAAATATGGACAAAGCTTTGACTTCCTTTTAGACTTGGAACGGGTCGCGGCGAACGCAGCAAATTATTTAAGACTTACCATTTTTATTTTTTTAAGCACGTGTATTCTTTGCTGGCCTTTTTATCATTTTAGATTTCTTTTTTAAAAAACTATTTACCTAAATGAATGGGTCAACAAATAATTTATCAAAATGAGTGATTCTTATCATGTAGAATACATAAGACATTAGTCAAATGTGCTCTAACAGAAGGAGTCACCCTGACCTATGTCATCTTTTCAAGTGGTCTGTCAAAATAGTGGTGTCACGCTTGACGTCTCCCCCAAGGAGGCGCTACAATGCATCATGTCTCTAGTGGACTCCCTATGGTGCTTCAACAAGTGGCACCATAGTGTTGACTACTACAGGAGGTGCTACATTGTAATACTTCAATAACTTTTACAGTTTATGACTTATATAGTGTTCTGTGTAGGGCTTAAGGTTAGGGTGCAGTGTTGAGGGTATAAGATTTAGGGTTGAATAATTGTAATGTTATATGTAATTATTTTTATTTTGTGTTTACGGTTTTAGTTTAGTGATTAGGGTTATGGTTTATGTGTTAGGATTTAAGGTGTAATTGTTAATAATTTTAATATTGTATTTAGTTGTTTTTTATTTGAGACTTTATTTGAAAAGATAATAATATTTAAGTATTGTTCATGTGTTTTTTGCATTTTTTGATATGTAATTGTTTTTATTTCGTGTGTAGGGATTTAGTTTAGTAATTAGGGTTATGGTTTACGTGTTAAGGTTTAAGGTGCAGGTGTTAATAATTTTAATATTGTATTTAGTTGTTTTTATTTGACACTTTATTTGAAAAGATAATAATATTTAAGTATTGTTTACGTGTTTTGTATTTTTTTATATAATTTATTCTATTTTCATTTACAATACTTAAAGTAAAGATATTGATTCTTTTTTACCAAAAGAAATAAAGATATTATAGGTAGATTTTTTCAAAAAATTGAAAATAGAAAAAACTAAGAACAACAAAATGCGTTAAAATTATAATGGACAAATTGATCTCAATTCTGTGGATAATTAGTCCTGTTGTGGTCTTGATGCCTGCATTGACTACATGTTTGTGTACGTTGAGATTTTGTCAAATTCATTTCATTCTTTATGCGCGTAGACTTTGGTCGACCCTTTTCACATATTTTGGATTCATCCAGAACAACAATAGATCCACTCTTTTTAGGGTGGTTTTTTCACAGCCAAGGGGATTCTAGTTGCCCAAACTTGAATGATGATTTCGATTTTGTATACTTTATCTACATACTAGTATGGGCTAATGTGGACATGGGCTCACACTACTGGGAGCAGTGATATATGTAGGCTTGAAAAGCTCCATACTCGTAGTAACGTTCGTTTAATATAACAAACCATGTTTTTCTTCCTTGCTGTGTGGCATGATTGAACGACTCCTCAACATCAAATTTTGTCCTTCTGTTTCAACGTGGTAAGCACAAGCTTCAATGTGATTTTTTTCAAGGGCATCCAGCAACCACTTGAAATAGTGTTAACTGGCATCATATTCTGCTTAGGCTTACAAACCTCTTTGCACAAAATATTTAACCAATCTGTCATGCGTGACCTTAACCAAAGCAGTTATAGGCATATTTCATGCGCCTTTGAAGTTCTTATTGATTGCCTTTGACAATTTGGTTGTCATATATTCATGCCTACGACCACCCTGGTCATGTGTCAAGCTCCATTTTTCTTTCAAAATGCCCCCAATCCAACGCTCAATTTCCTCATCAATCTCCTTAAATTTTTAAAGTCTCTGCAAGCATGTTGTATAATCTGTAGAAAAATGAAATTAAAAAAAAGTAAATAATGTGTTGACCAATAATTAGATATAAATATAATGATGAAGAAGTACCTAATTTGATTAGATCTTCTTTTAACTTTGAATTCCTGAATTTGTGGTTGAAGTTGCTTGCTATATGAAAAATGCAATACACATGATAAACATTAGGTGGTTGCCACTATGGTGACATCACAAAAACTTATTTGATGTCTTGATGTCGATCTGAGATCAAACATATGCCTTGTTGTTGGGTAACATGTTGTCGTTTGTTAGACAAAAATCATGACCAGTCACTTTGTGTCTCCTTCTCAACAGTTGCAAAAGCAATTGCCAGTACACAACCATTTCCATCTTGGGAAGTTGTAATCAACAAGGTACCTTTATATTCCTCATATAAGAATGTACCATCAATTTGGATTATGAGTTTGCACGAGTTGAATGCTTTAACAACATGTTTAAAAGTCCATAAAACATGTTTAAATTGCCTGAATTTGGGTGTGAAGTGCACCTCCATACCAAAATTCAGTGGTTTTGATCTCATAAGCAGAACCTGCACATTTTTGAACCATCCACTCCAACCACCTATTCAACAGATTGTACGATTCTTCCCAATCTCCATAAACCCTTGTTAAAGTTATCTATTTAGCTTTCTATGTTTTATGATATGTTATCTTAACATGTTTTTTTGCTTGAAATCCGTTCTTAAATCATGAATATTGACACAGATGGGTCATTTCAAATTATGGCTTGAAATCTTTCCCTGCTCACAACTGTACCAACACACACATTCCACCCCCCCCCCAATCGTTGAAGATATGCAAGTAATGGAAGATACCTCAATGGTGCATATATCCCAGGATGGTCAGTAAACAACCTTCCTCCAAACAAGAGTAAAATATAAGCACGAGTATATCACTTCAACTGCAATTGCCTATGTGCATGGTCCTTGGTTTTGTTAAAATTGTCTAAGAAATTTCATCTTCACCTTACTCCCTTTATGTTCAGATAAATTAGAGTAACTTCAACCAACTCCTGCATACTTCACCCAAGTTATGAACATCACCACGAGTCACAACTTCACCATTTATGGGTAAACCTAACAAAATGTTCACATCCTGCAACGTGATTGTGCACTCACTAACTGGCATGTGAAATAAGGGAGCTCTAGCCTCCAATGCTGAAAAAGTGCCGACATTAAGTGATTATCATAAAGGCAAAAAGGAATTTGTGCTACGACAAGAAAACCAGCTTCACTACTACAAAAGGTGCATTCTAAGACGTGAAATCGAAAATGATTGTATCAAAACCGTCTTAGAATCCTGTGCGGTGACATTTTTGTAAATATTAATATATTTTTGAAAATGGTTATGAAACAACCATTTTTGTTGGCTTAAATCCAAGTCGTTCAACAACGAAAACCATCTTTGTTGATTTGTATTCAAAGATGGTTGCTGGTAACCGTCTTTGAATTAAAAGCTTATTTTTAATCTCTAAAATTACTTTCTTCGTGCCAGTGTGGTTGTTGCCCTGACCTCATAGGTGACCTTCCCTGACCTCGGGCACGCGCCTTCATCCAGTGTGGTTGTTTCCCTCTTTGACTCCGTCCTGGTCTTTGTCAATCGGTGGATCCTTGTATAAGGTTCTCCTCACGTCTTCCTCATTCGAAAAACCAGGTTTGAAATCATGATCTGCATTTGGCTTAGGGTTTTGACATTTTGAGGGTTGGGGTTTTTGTTTTATTTGTGTTTTTGATTTTGGGGATTTTATGTAGATTTTTTGCATGAAGAGGAAGGACTAGTGAAGACGTGATTATTGGGTTGGATTTCAATTTCAAAATCAAACTGACGCACACACACAACTAGCTGTACGGTTAGGTATGGACTACTGCTACTGAACTCGTTGCTGTTCTTGTTATCTTCTGATATTAAATGAATGGATGAAAGCACACACACAACCAGCTGTATTGTAGGGTAGGGACTACTGCTACTGAACTCACTTACTAATGAATGAACTAGTACTTTTCTTGCTGGATCTGCGTTTGTATCTTAGCCTATCTTAGCATTGGATTTGTTAGTGCCAGTAGAACAGAGTATAAAAAAAATCAGTTTATTTTTTAGCCCCATTTTGCTCTTCTTTTATTTCTCTTTTCAGTCTCTAGAATTAGAATATGAATTGATGGTCCAAAGGAGAATAATGAGAACTGCTTGTGGATACCCAAGTTAAGAGAGAGTAGGAGTGAAAGTCATAAAGCAGCACGTGGGTGAAAGGGACATGATCCTGCACTAGTGTGCATGAATGGGAGATACGGAGATCCCTTGTCCTCGTGTCTTACGCACTTCCTCAATTATTTCTCACCTTCTACTTCTATGCACTCATCATCATCCACACATACAGACATACATCATTTTTATTAACTCAAACAACTTTTTTTTTTTTTGTTTCTTCAATGCTTTTGTTTGTTCTTTACTCTAGTATTACTCTACATGATACAAAGATTTTTATTATTCAAGATGAAAAATGGTTAATGTTGGATTATATTTACTGAACATCAATTCTCGCTGGGCAGGATGTAAGGGTTTTTATGCAGATTTTTTGACATGTCCACCCTTTTAGTTTAAATGAAATATATGTGATTTAAACTAACGAACATGAATGCACACTTTATTTAGTCTTCTATAACAATGGTAGCATCAAAACCTCTATTTTCAAGCTTGTAAAAGTGACTTAAGGAAGCTAAGATAAGTAGCTTGATATACCAAAATTTTTACTTGGTAGGATTAACCAATGATTCTACCTTGTCTTCAAATGATTCGCGTAAACATACCATAAAGAACCAGACCTTGTCCTTTTAATTACACTGATCTAGATCCAGATGTCTTCTTTCCAAATGCAATTAGCCCCATAATTTTTAGAGTTCCATAAAATATTTGACAAATATTATGGCTGCATATAATGAAGTGGTGTAGCTGTAGAATTTTTCTGCGTGATGTGTATGTTTGAGTAATTTTAAGGAGTAAGAAACTTAAATATGAAACTTTGTGATAATTCTCATGTTTCTTTGTACCTTTAAGACGAGTAAAACTATAGTGTTGCTGTAGCTCTTGACCATAGCCAAGTGTATAATTAAAGTGAGAAGAATCAAACTAACTTCAGAAATTTGTTTGGAAAATAATGTGGATCCGATGCTGTCTTGAAACTATCGCTATTATAAATCTAGAGTACGTGAATTAGTTTGAACCCCTCTTATGTCGTTCTAGATATATCTCTTACATCCCAAATTCGATTTGGGCAAATTTTGGTATGTAGCATGATGTAAGTGAACTTGAGCCTTAAAATGCATGGAATAGAAACCTAAGATGTAAATTCTGGTTTTAAGAAGGTTAATAGAGTATGTTACACATCAAATGGTACCTAATAAACTATGCTTATATAGTGTAGGAGATGAGGGAATTAGATTGATTGGGATAAATCGAGATGAATGCCGTCTTTAAAAGTTATTCCTCTAATGGTGTATTTGATATTCATGAAACATAATTGATTGTGTGCCCTGGTAATTCTTAAGACCTAGTATGTCTACTTTAACATCTTCATCTCCTACTATGTTTGTTGCCCCTATCACTTGGCAAATTTGCATGCCTTCTATTATATTTTCCACTTTAGAACATAACATTATTGCCAACCAGAAATGATGTCTAGTAATTTATAATTTAACTTTTTTATTCAGTTAGGGGCTGCTGCTGTCAATCTAGTTACAGGAGAGAAGCCAGCAGATGTTTACTCAGGAATAGCAGCTAGGTGAGTTAGTGTATTGTTGCATATAGCTTATAATTTGAACTGCTACCAATTAGCATTTATATTTCCTTTTTTGGGGGGAGGATAAACAAAGAATTGTTTATACATAGCAGGACAATATATAATGCCTATGCAAATATAAGTTGAACTCAAAAACTGTTATTTTCAAAAAGATTGGACCTACTATATATATTTTTTCTGCTAATATAGAAGTAAAATACTGTTATAGTTAACCTGTCAACTCAATCTTTCAAACGCTGAAATAATAGTAACAGTGCATGGAGTGTCTATGGTGGCGGATTGCCAAAACACAAAACAAGAAAAAAGAAGAGAAAAAACAAAAAACTTAACACAACAAAACACAAACACTGGTGCACACACACCAGAGAATTAAACACACGTACAACAACAACCACAACAACAAGTAGTTAATGCCACTTCGCTGTAAAGTGCTTGCCTTCAACACAACAACAACAACAACAACGTAGAGTTGACCCAAAACTTCAACCATCCTCGAGGCACTGTTCATTCCACTTTCATGCCCTCATCAATCAATGTTATGTGTCTTTTACTCTCTCTCTCTCTCTCTCTCTATCTATCTGTCACTGTGTTGAGTTGTGTTGTGTGGTCTCTCTCTATCTCTCTTTTTCTCTCTTATCCTAGTCTTTTGTATTGATTGATTTTTTGGGTCTATTTATTTTTCTTTGTAACCAAATCGGGTGTTAACAATTTGTCAAATTGGCTATTGCTGCTTCATTCACTTGTTCTCACCACCAAGCCTTTTTTTTTTTTTTGCTCTTCCTTTCACAACATGGTACTACTCTCAATTTTCTGTTTTTCTATTATGTCATCTTCTGCTTTGTCTTGAAACTCCTCCCAATTGTCCCATGTTCACACTTGCTTCTGTGAAACCTTTCCCTTATTGTCTCTTTTTGATAGCTTAATCATTTCAACTGTTGTGTTCTTCTTGGCCAAATAAAGCCAACCCCTTATGCTGTTTTGGTTTGTCTGAGAGAGAAATGATGGCATTGGAGTGTAGTAGTTTCCACTTCCTAAATGGGGTTTACACGGTGCTGTTGTTTTGCCTTGGCATTGTCCTTGTGAATTCGGTTGATGAAGAAGGTTTGAGTCTTTTGAGGTTCAAAGCTTCCTTCTTGACCGAAACAACAATCTCTATAACTGGGATTCTTCTGACTTGACTCCTTGCAATTGGACTGGTGTGTATTGCACAAGTTCAGTCGTAACTTCTGTGAAACTGTTAGGTACTGGTACAGAATAAGGAGAAAGAATTCATTTTATTCAATCTTAGAGACTCAGCTCTTGAATACACGTGATCTTCGAGGGTCACTACCTCCAAGTACAATTTCCCTTCCTTTGCCTCTCAGTGCTATCCTATTTATACATTCTTCTGTAATCTGTTAGTTGTAACTAACTCAGCTTAGTTATACTAACTATTTAATTGCTATCTAAACCCCCTTGCATAAGTTTGACCCCACCTCCTATCAATACCCTCCCCTTGAAGCTGGACCTTGTCCCCAAGGTCCAGTTTAGGAAACACCTTCTGTAATTCTTCAGCCAACTCCCAGCTATTCTGATGGTGAGGTAACTCTCTCCATTTAATCAAAACTTCTTGTTTCCCAGTTGCATTTGTCCTCTGCTTAAGAACCTTTTCTGGCTGCATTTGAAGTTCCCACTGCTCATCTAACATTGCTGGCAGTGGTTGAGGTACAACAGTTGCTTTGACTGATTTTTTAAGCAGTGAAATGTGAAAAACTGGGTGAATTTTACTGCCTGCTGGAAGTTCTAATTTGTAAGCCACTTCACCCAGCTTCTGTATAATTTTGTAGGGTCCATAAAACCTGGGACTTAATTTTTCATTAACTTTTCTGGCTAAGGACTTCATTCTATATGGTTGTATCTTTAAGTAAACCCAATCTCCCACTTGAAAACTCAATTCCCTTCTATGTTTATTAGCATGCTTCCTCATATGATCATGGGATTTCAGCAGATTACTCCTTAATTCTTGTAACAACACATCTCTATCATTGCATAGCTTCTCCACTTCTTCCAATTTAGAAGGAACATCACTGCTTTTCACCAACAAAGGAGGTGCCTGTCCATATAATGCCTGAAAAGGGGACATTTTGGCAGATATGTTGTAATTTGTATTGGAACCAAAACTCAGCCCAAGCTAGCTGACTAGGCCAATTCCTAGGTTTGGTCCCTGTCATACACCTCAAGTAAGCCTCCAAGCACCTATTTACAACTTCTGTCTGCCCATCTGTTTGTGGGTGATAGGCAGAACTAAACTTCAACTGTGTTCCAGCCCTTCTAAATAATTCTTTCCAAAATGAGCTCATGAATAATCTGTCCCTATCTAAAACTATTGAAGCAGGAAATCCATGTAGTCTAACTACCTCTCGAATGAACACTTCAGCCACTTCCTTTGCTGTAAAAGGGTGACACAATGCCAAAAAATGAGCATATCTAGTCAGCCTGTCCACTACAACCAATATGGTATCCTTCCCTTGAGCTTTAGGCAACCCTCCAATAAAATCCATGGAGATATCAGTCCAGACCTTGCTTGGAATGGGTAAGGGCTGCAATAACCCAGCAGGAGACAAGGTACTGGCCTTATTTTTTTGACATGTTTCACACTCAGCCACATAATTCCTTATATCTTTCTTCATGCCCTGCCAATATACCACACTAGCTATTCTTTTATAGGTTCTAAAAAACCCAGAATGTCCTCCAATAGATGAATCATGCAATTCCTTTAAAAGTAAAGGAATTCTAGCAGAATTTTTTGGTAACACTAATCTGTTTTTGTAATACAGCTTCCCCCCTTGCACTACATACCCTGGTTTCTCCATTGTCTTAGTGAGGATACCTTGATAAATTTCATATAGTGGCTGGTCTGCCCTTAACTCCTCCTCCCACTTAATCCAATCATCCTCCTAGACTATAGAGACTGCAGAAAAGGCAAATTGCCTTGACAAAGCATCAGCTACCACATTATCCTTTCCTGGTCTGTACTGGATTTCAAAATTATAGCCAATCAACTTAATAGCCCACTTAAGTTGTTCCTCAGTTAACAACTTTTGTTCATTTAAAAATTTCAAACTCTGCTGGTCAGTTTTTATGATAAATCTTCCTCCAACAGATAATGCCTCCATTTTTTTACAGCTAATACTACTGCCATCAACTCTCTTTCATAAACTGATTTCAACTGTCCTCTCTCAGATAAAGCCTTGCTCCAAAAGGCTAAGGGCCTGCCTTCCTGTGACAATACAGCCCCTAATCCTGAGCCTGAAGCATCAGTCTCCAATACAAAAGTTTTAGAAAAATCAGGTACCCCCAGCACAGGCAGTTTACTCATTATTTCCTTCAATTTCTCAAATGCTTTATCAGCTTCAGTATTCCAATGAAAAACATCTTTTTTCAGTAAGGCATTCAGTGGTTGAGCCCACTTTCCATAGCCCTTCACAAATTTTCTGTAATATCCAGTCAACCCAAGGAACCCTCTCGGCCCTTTTATGTCCTTAGGTACTGGCCATTTACTCACGGCTTCCAGCTTGCTAGGATCTGCTTCTACCCCTTCTCCAGAAATTAAGTGGCCTAAATACTCCAATTCCCTCTGACCAAAAATACATTTTTTTCTATTTACATATAATTCCTGTTGTTGCAAGCTCTGTAAAACTGCCTTTAAGTGTCCTTGATGCTCTTCTAAATCCTTGTTGTACACTAATATATCATCAAAGAAAACTAGCACAAATTTCCTTAAAAATGGTCTGAAAATTTCATTCATTAAGGACTGAAAAGTTGAAAGAGCATTGGTCAACCCGAAAGGCATGACCAAGAACTCATAATGACCTTTATGAGTTCTAAAAGCTGTTTTGGGCACATCTTCAGCCTTCATTCTTATCTGATGATAGCCAGACCTTAAGTCCAATTTAGAAAACCATTGTGCACCTCCAATCTCATCCAATAACTCCTCTATGACAGGTATAGGAAACCTATCTGGTACTGTAATTTTGTTAAGTCTCCTATAATCCACACAAAACCTCCAGCTTCCATCTTTTTTCTTAACCCAAATAACAGGGCTAGCAAAAGGGCTATTGCTTGGCCTAATAATGCCAGCCATCAGCATCTCCCTAACTAACCTTTCAATCTCATCTTTTTGATAATGAGGGTACTTATAAGGTCTAATATTAGGAATTTTAGTACCTTGCTGCAAAGTAATAGTGTGATCCTTCTCCCTATGAGGAGGCAGCCCTTGGGGCTCCTTAAAAACCCCTTCAAACAACTCCAGTACTTGTTCCACTTCCTCAGGTACTAATTCTGCCCTTTGTTTCTGCTCTGCAGTTTTAACTTCCAACATGAATCTCTGCTCATCCTCTTCCATGCCCCCCTTGATCAGTTTCAAACTAATAACAGATTTAAGCAATTCAGGTTCAGCCTTTAGCACAATCTTTTTATTCTGGACCTTAACAGTCAAAGTCAACTTATCAAAATTATCTTTCACTTCTCCCAACCCAGCCAACCACTCCACTCCTAAAATCACATCAGCTCCTCCTTATTCGAATAAGTAACAATTTTGCACCACATGTAATCCTTGTAACTCCATTTGCAATGAATTGCACACTCCTTGACAGCTTATTTTGTGTCCATCTCCTACCTCCACATAATAAGTTTTGGTAGGGGTGACTTCCAATTCTAATTCCTGCACTAACTTCATAGAAATAAAATTATGAGTTGCCCCACAATCAATCAAGACTACTACCTTCCTATCCTTGATTCTTCCCCATAGCTTGAGTGATCTCTTAGAAGTAAATCCCTCAATGCTATGCAATGACAGTTGATGTATTTCCCCCACCTCCTCTTCTTCACAGCTTCCATGATCTTTAGTTTCATCTTCACTCTCTCTTTCCTCCAAAATCATCACCTTTAGCTGTTTGTTTTTACATACATGTGTGGGGTGGTATTTTTCATTGCAAGTAAAGCATTCTCCTTTTCGCATCTTCTCATTCACTTCCAAAGGAGACAATCTTTGAAAATTTTTCTTTTTATTTGGACCCTCCCCACCTATTTTGGCCCCTCCCATAACTTCCACTACCCTTCCACCCCCTGGCTGCCAATCTTTTCCATTTCTGGGGCCAGCAAAATTAGGTTTGGCCACAGGAGGTATCCACTTTGTTGCTCTAGGTACCCTCTCCCACACTCTGTTTTTATCTTCAATTTGCCTTGCCTTCAACATAGTGTCCAACAAAGTTTTAGGTTCATGTAACCTAACCTCAGTCCCAATTTCTTCTCTTAATCCCTTCACAAACACTTCCATTAAAAAAATCTCACCCAAACCTTTCCCAGCACCTACATGTTTTTCAAAAAGCGCAATATATTCTTGAACAGAGTCCTCTTGTTGCTTTAAAGACAGCAAAACCTGGAAAGGATTTCCCAAATTGGAGCTTTGAAACCTTTGTACCAAAGCTGTCTTGAAATCCTCCCATGACTGATGCGCACTCCAATTCTCCCACCATTGATACCAAGCCAAGGCTTCTCCCTCCATAGCTACCAGTATCGCCTCTAATTTCTCCTCTTCCCTCACATGTTGTAGCCGAAAAAACCTTTCTACCCGTGCAACCCAACCTATCGGGTCTTTCCCTGAAAAAATCGGCATCTCGATTTGCCGCCATTGTGGCGCCTCCAGATCCTCCCTCTCGCGATTCTTGTTTCTTGCTTCTCCCGTCTGTCTCCGCTCTTCCCTCGTCGAAGGTTCCAGGGTCGCGGCCAATTTCTGCAGTATTCTCTCGATTTCGTCTAACCGGTTCTCCATCTTGACCCGATTAGCCTCTGTTGCAACCCGATAAGCCTCCATGGCCTCGCGATCAAGCTCCCTGGCCTCGCGCGACTCCTCTAGTGCTCGCTCCATCACTTCAATTCTGGCGTCCATCTTGTTGCTGTTCTTCGTTCCCATTCACCTCACAGGCCCCGAGATTGGAGCTCTGTGTTAGGTACTGGTACAGAATAAGGAGAAAGAATTCGTTTTGTTCAATCTTAGAGACTCAGCTCTTGAATACACGTGATCTTCGAGGGTCACTACCTCCAAGTACAATTTCCCTTCCTTTGCCTCTCAGTGCTATCCTATTTATACATTCTTCTGTAATCTGTTAGTTGTAACTAACTCAGCTTAGTTATACTAACTATTTAATTTCTATCTAAACCCCCTTGCATAAGTTTGACCCCACCTCCTATCAGAAACTTTACGAATTCAATCTCTCTGGTACTTTGGCTCCTGGCATCTGTAATCTTCTAAAAGTTTCTTCAGTTGAATTTGTCAAAAAATTTCATCTCTGGCCCCATTCCTGATGGTTTTGTTGACTGTCGTGTTTTGGAGGTTTTGGACCTTTGCACAAATAGGCTTCATGGACCCCTTCTGACCCGTATTTGGAAAATAACAACAATTAGAAAGCTTTACCTATGTCAAAATTACATGCATGGTGAAGTGCCAGAGGAGCTTTGGGATTTGGTATCACTAGAGGAGCTGCTCATATATAGCAATAATTTAACTGGAATAATTCCATCATCAATAGGATAGTTGAAGCAGCTTAGAGTTATAAGGGCAGGTCTAAATGTTCTTTCAGGGTCAATACCTGCTGAAATGAGTGAGTGTGAGAGCTTGGAGATATTAGGGTTGCCACAGAATCAGCTAGTAGGTTCAATCCCAGGGAAGCTTGGAAAGCTTCAGAACCTCACCAATATACTTCTGTGGCAAAACTATTTCTCGGGGAGATTCCTCCTGAGATTGGAAACATTAGTAGCTTGGAACTGCTTGCTTTGCACCAAAATTCACTGAGTGGTGGTGTCCCTAAGGAACTGGGAAACCTGTCCCAGTTGAAGAGGTTGTACATGTACACCGGAAAACATATTTTAAATAGAAAGAGATGGAAAGACTAATACACGAAGCATCTGTTAGCTATTTCCGCCAAAAACAAACCAATAAATTTATGTGTTGCTGACCTGAGCCCACCACATCAAACAGGTAAGGATTCTCATATTTGAGCGCTCCAATGTCTGCGTAGTGGAGGAGGGAAAAATAGTATTGCAGCCACTATGTTTGGTAACATATATAATACAACAACATAGGTGTAAAGTGACTGGTTCCCCCAATCCCCAGCCCAACTGGTGACAAATCTTATAAGCCCTGATGGATTCACTTGAGAACTGGAATAACAGACTGGCAAAACAACAACCCAAACAGTTGCTACCACAAACTGATCAAAATATCGAAGCAGCTGAGTAAATTTCATATTCTTCAATGCATTCCATGTGAGAATAATATCAAGAGTTACTGCAATTGAAGATATGAGAACAAAGTTACTATATGACAACAGTAATTGATATTGAAACTACATAGAGAATAAAGCTACCTTAATTTTTTTTAATATTCTCTATGTTGTTTATAAAAGAACTGAACAACTCCGAACAAAATGGAGGGGTTATTTTGACAAATATTTCCTTTTTGGATTTTGCATTTGTATGTAAACAAAAATAAGTCAATAGATGTTTATGAATAAGCAATGGAGACACAGAGAACTAAGGTTGATAGGGAGCGAGCAGAGCTAGCACAGTTCGCAAGGACGAGTATGCAGATTTAGGGTGTTTATAGTTTCCTCAGAAGCAAGAAACTATTAACCCCATTTCCTATAGATATTTGATAGCCTTGATGTTAGCTATTCTTTCCAAATAAACAGTAATAGACACCCCTGGGTTGGGTCTCTGTGCTTTTCAAGACACATAACCAGTCTAAGTTGCAGGTTTCAAAGTATATAGACACTTCGTCACTAGCTAGTTGATAAATTACACAATTAATTTAGTTATTTGGTTACTGAGTTTGTTATAAGAGTTTGTTATAGTTTTTTGTAACTGATAGTCACCCACTTTCAGTATTGATAGAATAGCATCACCTATGAGTGCTTGGCTTGTACAAAGAAACATAATCAACTAATTCACATTTCAGAATATTTCTTGTTTCCTTTTTTCCACTTTAGATCATAACATTATTTTCCACTTTAGAACATGCCTTCTAGTAATTGGGTCATTCAAAGTATGTTGTAAATTGTCCTTTTGTGGACTATACAATGAATTTTTTTCCTGCACATGTAGATTGGTAAAAGCTGGGGGAGTATTAGTTTACAGTACATGCTCCATAGATGCTGAAGAGAATCATGACAGGGTAGCGGCATTTCTGTTATTGCAATCGGTAAGCATTATCACTGTTGACTAATCGTATTAAAATATTATAATTTTTGGTTTGAAATACACTTGTCCTTTGTAAATACTTTAAGTTACCTTTAGTTGAATATGTATTAGCCAAGTTACATATTGTGTATCTGGTTTGTTAATGTTGGTGTATGCATGTGACCATGGTTATAGGAAATAGAACCAAATAGTTGATTGGCTTGCAAATCTTTTTTCATGCTTAATACATTAGACTTCATGTATTGGAGTTTCCTCCTCCACATATGGTAGACTCCAGGGAGATTTATCTGCTGTGTCTTTCTTAAGGAGCATTTTAGCTGGTTAAGGGCCCTGTACACATGGTCAAGCACATGTTACAACACAAGTAACAATGAGTCGATTTAAGGAGATCAAGCACATATTTCCTTTGAGAATTAAACATACCTTACTTAAGAGTACGCAACTTCTATCCCAAAAATGTACTTCAGCTTCTTGACAAACTAAGTACCAAACTTATCCCTTAGAATTTGTTTTTGAAGGTCATTAACTAATTATCACCTACAATAATTATATCATGTAAATAGACCAAAAATAGTGTAAGTTTGCTTTCTTTAGAATGTTATATAACAAGGGTATGAACATCTTGACTGTGCATGTACCCCAACGAAACCATAACCCGAGTGAACCTTCCACAAAACCAATGTGACTAGTTGAGGATATAGAAAGGCCCAATGGCTAACTTTTCTTCTGAAATCCTTTTCCTATTAATAGGCAGATATTGGTCTGCTAATGAAAACCCACCCTTATTGGGTCTAATAAGCCCATTCCTCTTGTAAGTAACATAACTCCTTGTATGTAAGCAAAAATTAAAAGGCTTGTATTTTTTTTTTACTAACTTACCTAACTAACTAATTACTAATATAACTAACGTAACACACTCCCATTATTGAAACATGATCATTTAACTTGGCTGCCAAATTGTGTTTAAATCATGGGAGGGAAAATTTAAAACAATTGGAAAACACCAGACTTCTCTTTCATGAGAAAATTCCATGTTACTTGAGTGCAGTCATCAATAAAGTAAACAAACCTTTTTGCACCAGAGATATTGAAAATAGATTGAGGATCGAGTCTTGGAACCTCTGCACCACATACAAATGTTAAATGTTACATGGATTTAGTTTGTAAATGTTGTATTAAATTTATTGAAAGTTTTGAAAAGAAATAGGACCATGAGGTATTCCCATACCCTTTGGTGAGGAACTAATCCCTGCTTAGGTTTCAGATTAGCCCTAGCGGGCTAGCGACCTGGTGGTGCCTGTAGGCTACAGTGCAGGCTAAGTCTGCCCATTTGGAGCTTAGTTTTCCAACTAAACCAAAGTTCTTGGTTTCTCTTCTATCTTTTTAAGTTTCAGTTTGGCTTCTTTTGCTGTGGTTACCCCAAAGCCAGATTATACATACTCATTGGTCTAAGTGTAGTGAGCACTCCATCCTTATCATGGGAGCTAAGCTTGAGTGACTAATGACTATATAAGAGAATTAATGGCTTGCTCCAATAAATTCCTAATTTGAACCGAAACGACTATAGGTTCAAATTGTTCTTCATTGTGTTGTTGCCCTTGATGACCTTGGCCTTGTTGTTGGGCTCGTCTGACTCATAAAACACGAATTGGTTGGTCGCTCCAAACAAATTACGACACATGTCTTCCTAAAATGTAGCAGAGACTCATCACCTGAATCAGGATGCACTTCTATAATGTTCGCCATAATTAATGAAAATTTTATTCAATCTTAAAATTTCATTCAAAGAAAACCATAATAAATATTTTATGGCATAAATTCGTTACTATACAAAGCATTTTTTTACAAATATATTTTATTTTATAAAAACAATAAAATGGCAACAATAATTTTCTATTAATCACTATATTTTTATATGAAGGTTCAAAATATATTTCCTACATCATTTTTTTCTACAAAATATGAACTAAAAAAAATTAATAACACAACATGTGAACTAAAAAATTAGTAACACAAAATAACACTACAAACAAATGAAGAAGACTTACAAAGAAAATAATAAAATAAATGAAACAAATTATTTTTATATGAACATTCAACACAATATTTCCTACTATAGTCTCCTATGAAATATGAACTAAAAAATTAATAGCACAAAATATTCTCCTAATGATATATGAACTAAAAAGTTAATAACACAATAATACTAAACCAAATAAAGAAGACTTACAAAAAAAAATAATAAAATAAATGAAACAAATTATTTTTATACAAACATTCAACAAAAATATTTCCTACATCATTTTCTACAAACTAAAAAATAATGAAATATTTCATACTATTTTTTCCTAATGAACTAAGAAATTAATAACATAAAATAATACTACAACAAATGAAGAAAACTTACCAAAAAAAAAAAGAGTAAAATAAATGAAAAAAATTATTTTTATACAAAATAAATAAAAAAGACTTACCTGATCACAAAACAACACCACCACCACTAAACCACCAACACGACAACAATATAGCAAGATATCCCTTATCCTCTCTGAAAATATCAACACATAAAGCACACTGAAAGGATGCCTCAACTTATGTTTATAAGCACACGAGGAGATGGTGCCACCAATCTGGAGACACACAATCAGCTAGCGCCTCTTGGGAAGCAAATCTTGACCTGGTGCTTCCTGCACTAGCGCAGGAACATGCAGTCAACCCGCACCGCTTTAGGAACATGCTTGTCAACATTGGGGAAACAAACTCTATTGGAGACATGGTGCAATGTGGTGCTTTCTAGCTTGGTGGAGACGTATAGATGACACCACCTGTTCTGACAATCTATCTGAAAAGATGGCAGAGATTAAGGTCGCACCTTTGATATAGAACACCTTTGTCTGGCATCTTTTGTATTTTACCTAACAAAAATCACTCATTCTACTATATTGTTTGTTGATTCACCCATTTAGGTAAATGTTTTAAAAAAACAACTAAAATAGTAAAACAGCCCAACTTTATATTTAAGACTCGAATTTAAGATTTAACTTCATATTTAAGATTCGAATTTAAAATCTTTAATTAAACTAAAACAATTCTACATTCACATTCATCAATAAGTTTGGTGGTTTTAAACCTTATTATATTTAATAAATAATATAAAATATTTCCTCTGCCTATTTTAACAAGAATTTTTTTAATTAATTCACTGTTAAAAATGAATTAATTTAATTAATAATATTAAATTTATCAATAACTTATAATATTTTTCTAAAATTATTCTTAATATTTTTAAATTAATACTTTTTTACTTAATTAGTTCTCACCTAATTATTACTGTTTCCCAATTCTAATAAGAAAGAGAAGAATAACTGATTAATTTTTACTGTAGCATTTATTTTTTTTGCTAAAAAATTATTGATAACTAGGGGTACTTTAAAAATATAGTTAATGCAACAAAAAATTAAGAAAAAGGTCTTGAAGAAAAGGACGAGTAATATTTTGGAAAAGGTCTTGTTGAAAGGAACGGAGGGAGTGTATATATATATATATATTAAACTTTAATTTAATATTCTTAAACTTTATTCTTTTTCAAAATAAATATTTTAAACTTTTAGTTTGTCTTAATCAATTCTTAAAATACATGAATTTATTTAATGGGACATTTTATTAAATTGAGGTTAAGTTGCTGACGGGAAAAATCATTACCCTTAACTTATGTTCAATCTTAGTCTTTATATAACTTTTAAATCTTTTTTTAATCTATTTTGTGTTAATAATTATAAATGGACATAAACCTCCAATCAAAACCTACATGGACGCCGTCCAATGAAGTTAAAGAAAAGTTGATCAACTGTGAAGAATCCATCAAAAGACAAAGTTGACAAAACCTCATCGGTTCAAATTTGTTTCTTTTCTTGATTCTGTATCAATTCCATCATACAAGTTTGTTTATTTATAAACCAAAGAAAAAGCAAACACATAATCACACTCAACTCAATAATATTGTTGAGTAATGATTAACGTCCAATTTTACTATTTGAGTATTTTCATTCAGCATTTTATATTTATCTTTTTGGTACATATAAGTGCAAATATTTAAATCCTTGATTTTACCTTTTTTTAGTTCAAAAAGATTTAATTTTTAACCATTTACTTTGTTATGTAAATTTAAAATTTAGTCTCATATTTTTAATCTTTTGATATTTAGAAATTAGAGTTAGAATTTGGAGCATCTTATAATCAAGATGTCAAAGCAAAATGTTGTCATTGGCCTAACCAAACAAAAAGAGTCCATACCAACAAGACACAAGTCAAAAGTAACATTTCATTAGAAAAAATTCTGACCCAACTAAATTGACAAAGGGGAAAAACTTAATACACCAGTGAAAAAACTAATACACCCTGAATTTTTTTAAAATGCCAATACTACCCTTCGTTGGTTATAACAAAAGCTGAGGACCTTTTCTTGCTGTCATTAACGAGTTGAAGCTTCCATTCAGTGCATTGTGAGTGGGAGGTGTTGGTTGTGGTCGTTTTAGCTGGTGGTGGTTGCCCTTGACGCTGTTGGGTTGGTCGGAGTGACAGACGGTGGTGGAGCAGCTGTCGGTGAAGGTAAGTTGCGTTTTTTGGAATTTGCGGATCAGCCAATCTGTATAGGATCTACGGATTAGAAAATTCACACGTATTTTAAGCTTTGTGTGATCCGTATGGACCATACGGATTGCCTGATCCGTATGGACAAAAAAATGGAATTTAATTATTAAAATTTGATTTTAATTATTAAAAATTGTGTTCTTAATGATTATTATTTGTTTGTGTTGTGATTTATGTAAGTTTGTTGTCATTTGTGAAGATGAACAACGATGAGTGGATATATGATGCTATAATGTCTGAAGAAATTGATATGAATGAAGATATCGGAGATGAACCGAGTGCATTTGAAAAAGCTGATGGTTCAGTCGATTGTTCTGCAGCGTTCAATACTTGTGAGGTATGTATATTATTTATAAATTCGTTAGCGTTTATTAATCAGTGATTTATGGAACTTAATAGTCATTATTATTGATTTGTGTAGGTGTTCGCTTCTCGTGATGAGCTATTAAAATGGGCTAGAAGTGTTGCGTATGAGAATGGTTTTGTAGCCGTGATAATGAGGTCGGACATGCATACTGGAAAGAAGGGAAGAACTTCATTTGTTTTAATTGGTTGTGAGAGAAGTGGAAAGTATAGAGCGTTCAATAAAACCATGGTGCCCACAGTGACTAGCACGAGAAAATGCAATTGTCCGTTTAGATTGAAAGCGAAACCAGTACCGGAAGGTGAAGGGTGGATGATGAAATTATTATGTGGCACTCATAATCATGGTTTGGCAAACTCATTATGTGGACACTCGTATGCTGGTTGTAACACCCCAATATTTCAATTTATTGTATATGGATTGATAGAAATATTTTAAGGATTATTAGAAATTCAATCTATAAGTTGAGTGGCATTTTGTGCTAGATTTCGTAGCTTCCGTGAATAATTCAAGCTTCCGTAAGGTATTTTGGGTGATATTTGTGTAATTAAACGAATTTACGAAAGGGCAGTTTGGTCTTTG
>PYAF01003480.1:1141529-1156101 GCA_007407185.1 Glycine tomentella
CAGGATACTCTGAAATTATAATCTTTCTTATAATTTATAAACTCATTTGAATATTGCGGATTCTTCATTGGAACTCTCATTTCAAAACTCATTTTTAAAATCAATGAAGACGTGTTGAAACTTTTCATTCTTATTATTTTAAAAGAAAAAAAATTCCGCTGCAAATAAAATAAATACGTAATAGAAAAGGTGGTTACACTGGTCGACTGACAGAGGAAGAGAAGGTTGTAGTGCATGATATGATACGATCGATGGTGAAGCCTAAGAATATTCTCCTTACTTTGAAAGAGCATAATCCGAATAATTGTACATCCTTGAAGCAAGTAATGAATGCACGATATACATATCGTACGCGTATCAGAGAAGGTAATACTGAATTGCAACAGTTGATGAAGCTTCTAGAACGAGACATGTACATTCATTGGCATAGAGTGAAGGATGAAAATGTCATTCGTGACCTATTTTGGACGCATCCAGATGCAGTGAAGTTGACAAATGCATATAATGTTGTTTTCGTGATAGACAACACATACAAAACAAACAGGTACAGACTTCCGTTATTGGACATTGTTGGTGTCACTCCTAATGGGATGACGTTCTCAGCTGCGTTTGCTTTATTAGAAGCTGAACGTGTAGACAATGTTGTTTGGGCCCTAGAACGTTTTAGAGGCATCTTTATTAAAACTGAATTTTTCCCAAAAGTAATTGTCACTGATAGAGATTTAGCATTGATGAGTGCAATTACAACTGTGTTCCCTATGTCTACCAATTTACTTTGTCGGTTCCACATTGAAAAAAATGTGAAGGCAAAATGTAAAACTTTTATCCGACAGAATAACGCATGGGACTATGTGATGGAAGCCTGGGGAAATCTTGTGGACTGTGGTAATGAGAATGAATTTGGTGATTGCATGACAAAGTTTGACATTGCGTGTTCTCCATGGCCTGCGTTTATTGATTACGTGAAAACCACATGGCTCAATCCACACAAAGAAAAATTTGTTACAGCGTGGACCAAACAATTTATGCATTTGGGTAACACAACAACTAACAGGTTAGCAAATCTTTAAGTTTTGTTAAGTTATTGCTTTTATAATGTCGATGTAGGGGATAGTTTTTCACTGTTACCATTGGATTGCAGGGTCGAGTCAGCACATTCGACATTGAAGAGGCTGTTGCATAATAGCCTAGGCGACCTCTGTAGTGTATGGGATGCAATGCACAACATGTTGACCTTGCAACATACTGAGATTAGGGCATCATTGGAGCAAAGCGCACATGTGGTGGGTCATGTGTTTAAAGTAACATTGTATAAACGACTGATTTTGGAATGGTGTCCAGGTATGCTTTAAACCAATTAGCTGCTGAGTATGAGCGAGTCCATTATGCAGGCAAAAGTAAAAAACGTTGTGGATGTGTTATGAGAACAACGCATGGACTGCCTTGTGCATGTGAGCTAGCTAAGTATGTTCTTGGGTCCATACCTATTGATGTTGTTCATTTGTTTTGGCGGAGGTTAAGTTTTGAGGATCAAGGTGTAGATGAGGGCCAGGTGAACATAAGTGGAGAGATGGAAGCCATATCTATGCGTTTTAATAAGCTTGATTTTTGTGGGAAGGTCACTTTAAAGACAAAACTTAGAGAAATTGCATATCCTGACAAAAACTCAATGTGTCCTCCGCCTGAAAAAGTGAAAACAAGTGCTGCCACACCCCAAGCATATCGTCCTGCGTCCTCTACATCACGAAAGGCCTCCAAGAACACTACATTGATATGTGTAGCGCTCTTGTTGGCAAACAGCGTGCACCCAACAAGATGAAGTAAGTAGGCTCTAGCTGCTACAATCCAGCTCCTCTCGCCGCACTTCACCGCATAGATATCTCGCAGCCAAGACAAACGCACATATGCCCCATGGCATTGGTGCATCTCCGCCCCAACATCTTCAGGGGTGACCTCCAGCAAGTCAACAAGCAAGTTAACGCCCTGTCCAACGTCGATCATGTCGTATGACAACAAATGTCCTTCAATGGGGATATGCAACAGCGACGCCACGTCATCCAAGGTGATACTGAGCTCCCCCATAGGTAGGTGAAAGCTGCTCATCTCGGGGTGCCATCTCTCCACAAAAGCCGACAGCAAACCCCTGTCACCTGTCTCGACTGAGCATGCAATCAACGGGGCTAAGCCGGTACTAGCCACCAGTTCCTCTATCTCCGGTGCAGGCCGTCCAAATTTATGAACCTTTCTTCCGTGGGACGCCAATTTCAACTCAGGCAGTTCCTACAATCATTTTACATCAATGTGAGTCTTGTACTTCAAAAATCAAACCAAATACAATAATAAAACAAGTACCTGTCCTTCCCACACTCGCAAAGCGACGTGCTCAACATACTGTGTCAAAACTGAGGTGTCCTGTGGCCCACCTGGATAACCATCCAATGCATCAGCTCCCCCCTCTATGGCAGGGATATCAATCTCCAGACGTTGCTCCTCAACACCACCACCGTCATCCAAACCAGCCCCCAAATGCAAGTCCCCAGTCGGAGGGTCAACAACAGTTGCCCCTGGCCTTTGTCTTCTGACAGATGCTGTGGGCCTACGATGCTGAGGGGCTGCATCTTCATTCCCAGTGACGTCTCTAGCAGATCCTCTGTCTACACCACGACCTAATGCCCGATGTCCTCCTCGTGTTCTAGCCATAATCTGGTATACAACAAAACCAATATGGAATTCAGCTTTCAATCAAATACAAAGATATCAAATATAATGGGTGATAACAATATCATCACCATTAACCTATTCAAACATAATCAACAAAACAATGACAAAGGCAACCATCAACACAACCACTACCACTTCATTGATGGAGTCATCAACACAATTACCAAAGCCAACCATATAAGGCACAACTAATAACAATATAAAGGATAATGAACAAACAAAGCAATCACAGCCTAACCATCATCACCACTACCAAAGGCAACAACAACACAACCATCACCACCATTAACCAAAATATGATTATTCATGCATCATATACTCTCCCCCCACCTACTATCCAACCAAAAACAATGTGTACAGCTCCAACCAATAAGTAAAACTACAATTCCATCTCAACACTAATAGCATAAAGCCACAACAATTTCAAACAGATAATAACCAATAACATATTTATTTTACATTATACAAAGCATCTGATGCAAAATTCCATCAATTTTAGTTGAAATTTCTGAAAAAATAGCAGTACGGATTACCCAATCCGTATAGTCTCTACGGATTACATAATCCGTATGTTGTTTACGGATTAGCCAATCCGTAAACACCATACAAATTATGTAATCCGTAAAGACTATACAGATTACATAATCCGTATGGTGTTTACGGATTGGCTAATCCATAAACAACATACGGATTATGTAATCCGTATACCCTGTACGGATTGGGTAATCCGTAGTAGGCAATCCGTATGCCTTCTACGGATTACCCAATCCGTACAGGGTATACGGATTCCCTGATCCGTACGCTACCTAGAAAACGCGAAAATCAGGTACCTACCTCAGATGGCGGCCGAAACTGCCTCACACCTCCACCAATCACCCGAAAACAACCAATGTAGGGTCAAACCGCTGCCCACTGAGCCAAAGCTATGACGACCGACGGCACTCCGAGCAAAATCAAAGGGTGTATGCGGCGCCAACCTAATATGGTGGTATGAATAGTGTATAAGCCTAATTATATGACAAAGGGCAAGAGAAATGCACTGTGCATTTTAAAAAAACTCTGGGTATATTAGTTTTTCGCCTGGTGTATTAAGTTTCACTCTTGACAAAGAGACTAATTTTGAGAAATAAAGTTTTGTAGACCTAGCTAGTCAGACGGTTCACCCATCCAGAATCCTTCTAATAAGCATTAATGAAGCTTTGACCCAGTTGAAACAATTTTGGTAGGGCCGAAACTAATGAGATGACTTTTTGGACAGATAAATAAAACATTAAAATGGGCTTTTGTAATGGAACATTTTTATGAGTTGGTGATAATAATGGAATGATAAATATTGATTAGTAGCTTATGTATGCATGTGAGAGTGGTTTAGTGAAGTCCAACCCCAACTTTTAATATTATTGTTTTTTTGTCACTATTTTCTAAAATCTTGATATTTGAGAATCAAAAATCCCTTTTAAAAATTTATTTCCAAGTTTCCATCTTTATTTTTGGTTCTTAATCATTACTATTTCAAATTCGTTTATATTTTGTCTAGTAAGTAAAAAGTATCTAAATTGTCAAAAATTGAACAATCCCTTAAAAAAACGATACTTGCATTTTATACTAGTACTTTTTTAAACAACCAAAACAGCTTTATATATATTAAGATATAGATGCACCGGAGATGCAGTAATAGCCTAATAGGAATTACAATTGAAAACAAAAACACATCATGGCGCTGTTGTTGTAGTAGTAGTGGGCCTTACAACCCACCCTACTTTATGAGAAAGAACCCGATTCTGCATAATCCCAAGAGAGCCAACCAAAAACTTGTCATCTAACGGCTTTGCCTAAACATTAGCCACTTAGAGAAAAAACTAGGCAAAGATAGAGAAACTCTACAAATGAAGCAGCGTCAACTTTGGATGAAGGGACCAATCCTATAACGAGAAAGAAAAATTCTGCAGTTTAGCTTTCCCCCACATCCACAACCAGGGGCGGATCAAGAAAGTAAATCAAGGGGGCACTCAAAAGTTTAAATATATATCCAGAAAAATAATTACAATGTCATCCTTCTAGGTCCTATTTTTTGGAATTCCTTCATAATTACCTTATTATCAATGCTTTCAAATACATCGTTTTCAATATAAGGCACTAAACAATCATTCAACCATTCATTCCCCATCCGATTATGAAATGCAGTCTTGATGTATTTCATGGCTGAAAATGCTCTTTCCATAGATACAGTTGCTACAGACAAAGTTAATGCTAACTTTACAAGTGAATAAACCAAAGGATACATAATATGTTTTTTCTTTTCAACCATCCTCTTGGCAAGATCAGCTATTCCTTGCAAATTCAAGAAATCAGGATCACTTTGCATATCAACAATATACGTGTTGAGTTGATATTCAAGCATGACAAAATCATTCAAATCAAAATCTAGATGATAAAAGCCAGCAAATTCACACAACTTATTCTTGTCAAATGCCGAGAAAGAGTTGCACGGATTTAAACATGCCATGCATTTCAGCAAATTTGAACGAACTTCACTAAAACGATCATTCAACTCTTCAAGTTGAATATCTATCACTGCATAAAATATGTCAACCTTAAAGTGATGCAGATGAGTAACTGGTCCCCTACGTTTTGCTCTCCCTTATAATGCAAATACACTTTCCACATCAAGGATATTTATATCATGTTTGATACAAAATGCAGAAGTTTTCTGAAATAGATTATCCCACCCATTATCTCTTGTCTTCTGTAATAACACCTTTGAAACTTTTACAAGATTCATAGCATTCACAATATCTTGATCTTTTCTTTGAAGTGCTTGGGACAACTCATTCGTTATTGCTAAGACCTTGATCATCAGGTTCAAAAGTAATACAAATTCAAAATTTTGCATACGCATCATAAGGCCAGAGGCTTCAGACCTTTTTGCATGCATAAGGGTTGTATCATCTTTTATAATTTCTAGCACATCAAGCACAATATCAAACAATGTATACAGACTTACCAGTGATCGGTAATGTGAGCTCCAACGTGTGTCTCCTAGCCATGACAAACTCATTTCTTGATTCAAGCCTCTCCCTGATTGAACATCATCGCTTGCAATACTTTTGACCATTTCATCAAATTATTTTTCTCTCAAAATATCTGCTCTTTTGCAAGAAGCACCAACTGAATTACACACTAACGGTATAAAATTAAAGAAGTCAGTCAATGCGTAAACCTTTTTTGCACAATCCACTAGAGCTAATTGAAGTTGATGTGCAAAACAGTGAACATAGTAAGCAGAATTCTTTTCAACTAAAATCAAGCTTTTCAGAACACCGAATTGACCACTCATATTGTTTGCGCCATCATAACCTTGACCACGAATCTTTGTCAAGCTCAAGTCATTTGTGACAAAAATTTATTCAATCGTTTCTTTAAGTGAACTAGCCGTAGTATCTGAAACATGAACAAGACCAAGAAAATGCTCAATAATGTCACCGTTGCAGTTCACATATCTTAAAACAATGACCATTTGTTGTTTAATTGATATATCACGAGCTTCATCAACTAGTATAGAGAAGAAATTATCCCTAATATCTGAAATAATAGCTTTGGTAACTAAACTAGCAGCAGCATTAGTAATATCTTTCTAAATTGAAGGAGCTATCATTTTCAGATTCTCTGGAGCATTATTCAAAGATACATTATTTACCTCCTCATTGCTTTCACAAAGGAATTTTACAAGCTCCACAAAATTTCCCTGATTCATTGAAGCATCTGTCTCATCATGTCCCTGAAAAGTCAAACCTTGTCGTATGAGATATCGAACACATCGAATAGAACCATTTAGACGAATACGATAATCTTGTTTGGCTTTGTCAGAAATGCCAGACACGACAATGTCAATATGTTGATTTTGATTCATCAAATCTTTGGCAGCACTGAAGCACAACTTATGAATGCTTCCAACTTGCCCAATATGTTTAAGAAGTCGTTGTTTGTCCTTCCATTTGCTAAATCCTTCTCCCACAAATGAATCATGACCACCCCTTCCATCACCATGCTCACAACTAAATAGATAACAATGCAAGCAAAATACAACATCTTTTGATTCATTATACTCCAACCAAGTACCAAACTCATTGTACCATTGAGGATTAAATCTATGCATTTTACCCCCAATTAAGGATTGGAGAAAGTTGTCAAGTTTTGGTTGACAATGACCATTTGTTAGATAAATTCTTCGAATCATTTCCCTTTTATGACCATTTTTCGCAATGCTCATAATAGGAAGTCTTTTACCTGGATCAGGAACATACAAATCATTTTCCTTTCTTGAACACTCATCTTGTTTATCTGAACTACATCAATAGATAAAGAAGATTCACATCGAGAACATTTAACACTACTACCACTTGACTTTGTAAAAAAAGAACCTAAATATCTTTCCATCCTAAAAAATGACAAATGACAACAATGAATCAGTATATAAGTACGCACTTAATTTGGAATCAATATACTCCAAAATATTAACAATTTGCTTATCCTAAAGTTCCATGCCCCGTAAAAAACATACTCACAAATAACAAGTATATTGCAACCTAAATTGATAAAAAAATTAGCAAAATATAAAAGAAGTCTTACTTGGTTCATAATTGGTATTAACAAGTATATTTTCCATTCAAGTTTTCTTTTATTTTATTTCTCTCATCTTTATTTTACTTCTTATCCGAACAAAATATAAAAGAAGTCTTGCTTGCTTCAAAATTAAATAAAAAAATTAACTTCAAAATTAAATAAAAAATTAACCATATTGTGTTAAAACTTTTCCTTTTCTTTTTTTAAAAATAAATTTAACTAACGATAACACATGTTTTAAATAAAGATGTGTAAGTGGGGAAAAAAGGTATATGCTTGAATAAAGATGCAGCCAAGATCGTGTTAATTTGTGATTTTACTATACAAATTACAGCATGATATGTGTACCCAAAACTATATGGAATACCATGTAATCATTTTCAAAATATATTATTTTATGATAAATTCATTCTATACTAGCTAGGAGAACTATTAATATATAACTGTACACAAAATGCATGTATATGGAAGCCAAACAAACATATTTTTTACCCTTCAATAATGGACTTCAAATTTGAAGTCTTTTGTCATATGTAATCGTGTCTATTGGTCCCTTTTTCCTTTATCTTCAACTTTGTGAAAACAAGTGGCCAAAGTATGGGGTCAAAATTCCTAAAGACTTTGCGAAGCCTGTCTAATGGTTCCTTTTTTCTTTTGCCTAATTCCTACTAATTCCTAAACCAAACAGTCTAGACGCATCCTTTGATTGATTAGCAACAACTATTGGAGGGATTAGCATAGGCTTTGCGAAGGGTGTCGCAACATTGAGCACCAAATTCAGGTACTCCTCTCTTTTAAAACCCTAATTAATTCCTCTTTTTTGTGGTTAGTTTTGGTTATGCTTGATTTTGTGTTTATGTGTTTCTATTAAATATACATTATATGTTTGACCAGATTGAAAAACAGAAGGCTTTAGCAGAAGTGCAAAACAAAATGAAAACCACTAACCTTTTTTTTATGGAGGTGGAGGGTGGAACCGTGGACTCGTTCGTGGAGGGTGTAGCTGTGTAGAAACAGAAGCTTGGCAACGCAGACACGCAGCTCGGGCCTCGGAGTCGGAGTCGCAGCCTTCACCTTCAGCCTCGGAGTCCAGAAGCCCAGAAGCAAAGAAGCGGAAGCGCCGAGCGTGGAAACAGAGAACAGAATGCGTAAAAAGGGAGTAGGGAGAGAGGAAGCAGAGCAGAATGTGTGGGTATATTTGTGAAATTTTTAAAAAATAAGGGTATATTTGTAATTTCATTTTAAAATTTAAGGTGGGCACTTGTTCTCTTGTCATATAAGTGGATCCACCCTTGTCCACGATTAGGGATGGCAAAGTGGGTCAGCTCACCCAAAAACGGGCCGGACTGGTCCAACCCACTAAAAAAGTGGGCCGAACCGGGCTGGCCCACTTTTGCAAAGTGCGCTGAAAATACTAGTCCGCTCCACTTTTAAGTGGGTTAGTGGGCCAGCGGGCCAGCCCACTTAAAAAATAAAAAAAATAAAAAAGATAAAATAATTATTAAAAAAATTCAAAATGTAATTATTTATACTAAAAATTAATAATGTACTAACTTAATCTTATAACAATGATTTTTAATATATAATACATGCCTAATAGAAGTAAAAGCAAGCACGAAATACATGTCTAACAATGATTTTCAATTAGCTCCTAAGTCTTAACAAATTCTTAGAAATTTGCTTCACAATGATGCAGACAATCAAAACATACATGTAGTATAACTCATTATTAGGTTCCAAATAAAAATGTATTAGGATTAAGGATTCAAAATCATTAACTTCTTTTTAGTCACTCTCCCTCCAAGTCACTCATTTAATTACCTATTAAATATTTTATTATTTTTTATTGGTGGGCTGCTGGCCCGGTGAGCTGGCCCAGCCCTAGCCCACATTTGGCCCACATTTTTGTGGGCCGGGTTGGCCCGCCCCATTTAATGAATGTGGGCTCAAAATCTCAACCCAGCCCACATTTTTTCGTGGGTTAAACGGGCCGACCCACCGGACCAGGCCCATTTTGCCATCCCTATCCACGACCTCTGTTTCACCAACTCCAAAATATTATCCAATTTCATTGAAGTACCATTTAAAATAATGTCATTGCGCTGTACCTAAATGGACCATATATACCCACAAACCACACTCCCCACCACGCAGCCCTTACTTTTTTCCCAAACACCAATCCACCGTGTTGCCAAAAATGATCTACCACATAGCATGGTAGAACTAATTCCGCACCGAACCAAAGGTAAGTTAATTTCCAAACATCAGATGCAAAGGGACATGTAAAGAACTGATGTGAGATTGTTTGTACACAATTCTGACAGAACACACAGAGAGTATTGTCATTAGAATTCAAGACATTTCTTTTCAACAGATTTTCCTTAGTAGGAATTCTGTCTAAAGCTATTTTCTACACCAAGGAAGTGATCTTAGATGGAATGTGAAGATTCCATAATAATTTACAGAAGTCTGCATTAGTGGATTAATCACATACTAGTAGATAACTGTATGCTTCCTTAATTGAAAAAGCTTCGCCTCTCATCCTTCCACCTCCTACTATCCTGAAGCTCAGAGTTTAGCTGAATAATTCATATTATTACCCCACTAAAATCCCCCAACACCTGCCTTTCCCATTCAAACGTATCTCTCCTCCAAGAAAACTTCCACTCCCACCCCTTTTCATTAAAGCTACCCATTCGGTTAACGGTAAAATTTTGTTGAAGATATATGAAAATAATCTATTATATCTATCTCTCAAAGCCCCGTGTCCCATCCAATCATCCCCCCAGAACTGAAATTTGTCTCCATTCCTCATTACTCTTTTTGCTCGACTCCAAAACCAATCCTCCTCACCCTCACTCTTGCACATTGAACTTATTACCTTCCACCACCCTGAATACCTGGGATTGTGAAACAAGTCCTCACTATCCTTTGCCCTTGCTTTGATAACTCTTACCCATAAAGCCTTCATCTCGTTCAGAAACCTCCACATCCACTTAGACAAGAAAGCTTTGTTAAAAAACTCCCTTAAGTTATTAATTCCTAATCCTCCACTCTCCCTTGGTGCACAAACATTCTTCCACACCACCCAACAAACTCCTTTTTCCTCTTGTTTTGCCCCCCAAAGGAATATTCTTTGGATGTTGTTGATTTTATCAATGACTTGCAAAGGATCTTTAGAAAAGGAAAAAAAAAAAAAAAGAAAAGAAAAGAGGTATAGAAGACATAACATATTTTATAAGGCATATCCGACCATCGAAGGAAAAGGTGTTTATATTTCCAAAGGGCTACTTTGCATTCTATCTTCTCTACTGCCAGATTCCACGTTGATATCTTGCGAAGGTTCGCACCAACTGGCATCCCCAAATACACAAAAGGGATCTGCATAACCTCGCAGTGTAAGATTGTTGCCATCCGCCTAGACCAAAGATCAAAGATACCAATTCCCGTAACTTTACTCTTATGGAAATTTACTTTTAAACCAGATGCTAACTCAAACCACCTTAAGGCTTTGTTTGGGAGTTAGGAGGGAAGGGAATGAAAGAGATTCAAGGGAAAGGGAGGGAAAGGAAAGAGAGGAAAATGAGGGAAGTTCCTTCCTCCTTGTTTGGAAGTTAAAAATTTATTAAGGGAGGGAAAGAGAGAGTTAATAAGATACTTTTACAATTTTTTCCTTACTTCAAAAATTAATACACTCTATATTTTACAAATAAAACTTAATTTTAAATTAAAAAAAATTATATAATTTTCACATTTAAAATTAATTCTCCATTTAAAATTATTTTCTCTCTAAAAATTATTTTTCTTACTCTAAAATTCTCTACGTCACGTTATATTTGAATTAAAATTATAAATCATATATATAAAAGTAAATCACTTATATCAAAATAATGTAATTGGAAACAATAAAAACACAATTTATATAGAAAATTCTAATATCATCAAATAAAATTGTCAATTCACTCTATTACTTTGTGATTACAAATTATATGGCAAAATTCATTAACATGCTATATAACCAAATTAAAAAAAAAATTGCACCACAAACAAAGGATATGCATAACAGAAATGTTATCTACATAATTTTAAAATTATAATAGATTGAACATAAAGCATCCCAAAGTAGTTAAATATATTAAATAAGTTTCAAATTTAGTGTTATCAATTATTAAGAACTATATCAGTAACATAGCAGACATGTCTGTCTATTTTTTGTTACCCCCATACAAACGGAAAAGACTGAAAGCAGAAAAACAAGACAGGACCACCATACTAAGGCTAACTACAAAAGCACTAGCTATCCCTTCTCCCACTTGGTTGCAAAATTTCCCATACATGTTGCATATCTTCATCCATTGCAATTATGACTGGCCCAGCTTTGCAAACACAGTTGATTGCCTTGCAGCCACTGTTATATATGCCATTACCTGCACAAATAGAAGTGTTATTACTGTTTCACTGGGATTGATCTATTAAAAAAAAATTAAAATGAATATAGATAAAAACCTTTGTTCAATAAAAGCCTATACCTCGAGGGACCAACAGGACCAAGCACCATCTCAAGTAACAACTCCTTGCGTTTGTCTAGAGGACAATCAATCACTGCTCTAATCCTCTCAGGAATGTCAAGAAGATAAAGATATGCACGAGTAAATACTTGTCTCTCAATCTTCAAATCCTCCAGAAGTTTCCAAATTTCAACTTCAGGAATTGGCAGTTTTTGCTTAACTTTCTCATAAACAGCATTACCCTCTCTAAGAGCTCCAACAATATCATGAAGTGCCAATTTTATCCCTTCAACTTCTTCATCCTTTGACCTTCTAGCCTTTTTAGATTTAACCTCTTGACTATGAATTTCTTGTACTTCAGGTGACGTGACTTCATTTTCATTGCCAACCTCTTGAGCACTCTCAAAGGTCACCTCAATTGTTTCTGTGGACTCAGATTCTCTAGTCAATGACCTTTTGTTTCTAATGTCTTTTGCAGTCTCAGCATGTTGGCCAGTGGCTCTATCTCCTCCACACACGATCATTAACTTGTCATAATTATGGATAGGCTTTCCCATCCACTCTTTTGCTTCAGGCTTAGCCTATAAAATAATAATTATTGAACAATTTTGTTGAACTCGAGATTCTATAGGATCATAACAGGGTGAAAACTTGTAAGCAAGGGATCATAAAGAAAATAACCTCTAAAACACAATATTAAACAGGCTTAAGTTTTACTAGAAAAGAAAGAACAATCAGTTCAGTCATACTAGATTTTACACATATGGCCATATGCATGTAATAATAAGAAAACTGAATATGGGCATTGCACACTAGTTTATCAAATAACCCACTGAGGATAAATAAAAAATTAACATACAAGATAGAGCCTGAACACAATGCTATCTAGTCATCAATGACCTAATGTCAAAAGAAAGGTGGGGGATTCATACTTTTAAATGTTAGAGCGAGCCCTCAACAGATTCTAACGAATTAATCACAAATTCCTATGATAGAGAAGCAAACAATCAATAAGCTAAATGTCAAGTTCTTAATATACCTTAATTAACTTTTGCCAAACTTCAGGCTTAGCACACCATTGTTTTGTAATTGGGTCCCAAGCAAATCCACTCATGCCATTCTGGAACAAGTCAAAACACTTGGAAAAACGCCTCTTTATCAATTTCCAACGACTCTTCACCTTTTCTTTCTCAAAAAGGCGTCCAAATTTTTGTTGCAACTCCTTTATGATGGCTTCATAAGCTTGGGAAGTAAAGGAGCCACCAACTTTCTTTCCATCATTTTGTTGATACAAAAAAGCATCAACAAGAACATCATCCATCTCTTGTGTCCATGTCTCTCGCTTAGTCTCCGACTCAGACATGATTCCTATTGCAAGTCACATATATTTTGACAGAAATTATATTTTTTTTCCAGAATAAATAGAAGAAGGCTTGATGCACATAAGCTAGCTAAATAATAACATAAACCCAAAATCACATAGCAAATCAAATTAAAGAACTACATGTATTTCAAAACCAAGAGCACTAAACCACCAACATGCACATAATTCATTAAGAAGTCAAAAAATACATAATAATATCAAACATAAGAAAGAAACAAATCATTATCTATAAGCTCTCCACATAGCATCTGCTATAGAATTTCTCAAATTTTCTCCTAAACGAGTATGTTTTTCATCCTCATCCTCATCTATGTGGTCATCTCCATATTGTTCAGATATGCTTTGGTTGACAATATCTTCATCCACCTCAGCAACCAACTCTTCGTCCGGGTCTGTCATCATCAAATAATTGTGTAAAATGCAACATGCTATGATAATCTTGTTTTGTGTCTTGATTCCATAAGTTGGTTTTGTGCCACTAGCAATAATAGGAAACCTTTTTTTTCAGAACTCCAAAGGCCCTTTCAACAACATTACGCAAGGATGAATGACGATGGTTAAATAATTCTTGATGAGTTCGAGGTGGATTTCTTGAGGAAAATTCTTTCAAGTGATAACATGTTGATCTATAAGGTGTGATCAGCCCCTTTCTCAACATGAATCCAGCATCAAGGACATAATATTTACCTATTAAAAGAATATTGCTAAGATATATCTAATGAAACAAGAGAAACATTAAAAACAAAAAATCCACTAATTACCTCTAGGTATTCTAAGATAATCTGCTCTGTGGAATGCATCTTTTAATATCCTTGAATCAGAATCAGTGCCCTCCTATCCAGGCAGAGCATAAGTAAATCTTAGGTCAAATGAACACGCAATCAAAACATTTTGTGTTGGAAAATCTTTTCTACCACGATATTTTGAGGCTTCATTCAATGACACTTTGACACGAACATGTGTACAATCAATTGCCCCGACACAATATTAGCATTTTTATAATATCATCGATATATTTTTAACTATACATGTTTTTAAATAAAAATATGAAAACAATTTTTTTACCTTAAAAAATGGGTTAAACCGATTACTTCCAAGAATTTCTATAGGAATGTGTGACCCATCTGGTTGTTTGATATATTTGTCTTCTAACTCCACTATTGATCGAAGCACACGATGAAAATGCCGACTAGTGGTCTCACCAGAGCGTCGAAACCAGAATTGAACCTCACGATTTCTAACATTATGTGTTAGAATATAGAGGGTTTTTGCAACTTGTTCCTCTATACTTACCCGTTGGGTTGATTGGAGGCCACCATCTCGTTCTAACATTGCA
>PYAF01003480.1:1156201-1167167 GCA_007407185.1 Glycine tomentella
ACAACCTTCACTACTAGCAATTCGCTTCATTATTTTTTCTCGTGCTCTCTCTTTCTCTAAAATCAACCTATGATCAACTATTCTACTTTGAGAACGAATTCTAATCATGTAGTAATAAACTACAAGGCATATGACATGAACAATAGCCATGCGACGTCTTTCTCTCCATTTAAACAATGCAAGATTTCTCTCCTCTCCTAGATCATCCATCTAAATAGACAAACCAACAAAAGGCAAGAAATTAAAAAACAGAAACTGTGACATTTCTTGAGGTAAGAAATTAAAAAATAGAAACTGTGACAAACTAAGATTTCTTTAAACTACTAGTAATATACAATGAAAATTGTTATAAACTACTAGTAACTTGAGATGAATTGTAAGCTATACTAATAATAATGAATTGTCAAATATTTGTGTCCGTATGATTTCATAATCTTTAGGTATCTCAAACTATGTAACAAGCATTTGGTTCAACTTATTTTAAAGAAATAAACACTTATTTTTGGCATCTTTCCAATAGAGCATTTTTGTTCATTTCTTTTCTATTATTTTCCTTCTATCTCTGGACCTATATCATTTTACTCAGTGCAGTTTGTATGGTTGCATCTGCAGACTAGTCCTTGTCTTCTCTTCATGATGTAAAATTTGTACTTCAACTTTGGGTTCTTTCTTCATCTTTAATTTCTTAATGTTGAGCTGTCTTATCATTGCTGAAGTTCATTCTGTGTCTTTGTTATCTTAATGCAAGGTGATCTGCAAGTTAAATGTGTTGCCTAATAGGTTTTGTTTGATGAGGGGTTAGCAGTTAGCCTTTTATAGACTAATTAAGTAATTATATCATTTATTTAGTTTTACTTGCAGATGTAATGTATCTTGATGAGGTTTTATTTGTGATTGCTATATTTCATTATCTATCTGACTCTCCAAAGAAGCATAATAGTGTTTACCTTACTGATTGTATGAACCATACAGTTTCATTTGTCTAATAACTTGTATATCCCTATTCTTTTCAATCATTATTTTTAAATGTTGAGAGATAAATCAATTCAGTTGTTGAATTTTATTTTAGGAACTGCATTTTTTCATATTAGCCAACAATATGGTTAGAATACTCCTTATAAGACTTGGACAATTCTCCTTCCTAGTTAGCTTTTGAGAGTAAGATAGGTCTGGTCTGTTTCTAATATTAATCCTATAATAACAATAACTTAGGTTCAAAATATAGTATCAATTGCTTATTTGGTGTTCACATCATTATTAGTTCACACATATTTGTCTTCATTAGATTCAACATGTTTTGTATTACTTCTTAATTTTTTCTAGATTCTGTTCATGTTGCTACTTTTTGGTTCCGACCATGAAAAACATACAGGGTATTTTTTCTTACCTCTGCTGTAATTCTGTATGTAACATTAAATCAAAAATATCTTTAAAACCTTCCATATTTTGATGCAGGATAAAGATGGTCAAGCAACAATAATTGCACAGAGGTCCATTTGTAAAGGAGAAGAGGTTGGTTTATACTTGTCTACTTGATAACAATATCTAACAGGCCAATAACTTTTAACTAAATTATTTTACTTATATTTTGGTTTTTGATACTGTCCAATGATTGATGATGTTTATGACACCAAGCTTGAAAAAGAGACAGCATATGTGGAATTTTACCACATTAAATTTATAATGTTTTCGGATACATTGCCATGTTCAACTAATTAACATATGGAAGGATTTTCAGATAACCATATCATATGTTGATGAGGACCTTCCATTTTAAGAGAGACAACCATCCCTTGCAGATTATGGTTTCAGATGCAGGTGTTCAAAGTGCATTGAAGAAGAGCCATAATGTTATAACTAGTAAACATTCATGCAGAATCCAAGTGTTTTAGAAGACAATAAAGCTTTCTTTACTGTGATTGAGTTGATATGCTAAGAAAAGAGGAGGAATGGAATTGAAAGGGAACAATTTTTAGGGGATTTTGTTACTGCATCTTATTGAAAAGAAGGTACAGGACCTCATTTGGATCAGCATCTGCATTATGTACTTAGTGCATCTTATTGGAGAAAAAACCCATGATTCTACCAACCAATCCACTCTTTTCTGAATTCTATTTACACCAAAGTTGTTACAAAACCACATAGAAATAACTAAATAAGAGGTAGATAGCCTTTAAAGCAGCAAAACAATGATTAATGAAAATTGAACAAGACCCTCTTTCTCCTCTTTTTTCTCCTATCTTTGCTGCTTACAACCATAGCCTAGTTAAACAACTAGCAACCTCAAAACCAAAACCCACCACCATGAACACCGAAGACCCAAGTTATGTTGTTGTTGTTGACGGTAATGTTGCCCCAAATCAAAGTTTAAGAAAACAGGCCCAACAACACCACAAAAAACACGTTAAAAGAAGACTCCACAGTAGTAGGTCTTATCAAGAAAGGCTTCTGAATATGGCAGAGGCAAGGAGGGAAATTGCCACTGCCTTGAAATACCACAGGGAAGCTATGAAGCAGGCCAGTGAGGAACAACAACAGCAACAACTTAAGAAGCAACAACAGAGATGAAACAACAGGGAAGCTATGATTCAGCACTAAAGTACAAGAAGCATAAATTATCAATTATGTGAAGATACCAAACAGGAAGCATTGATTTCATCCTAAAAGAAATGAAAAGAAGATAGCCAGCAAGAAACAAGGCTACAAAAACAAGCATTGAGGTCCGCGAGGGGGAATAAGCGGGGGAAAACGAACCTTACAAATGGTGAGGCAGAGTGAAGCCACCGTGAGGGCAAGGACATGCGACGATGACGACGACGGCACCCACGAGCTTCAGCGGCGGTGCAAATCAGCTTCGACAGAGACACTTTTGCTGATGGAAAATGGGAAATGGAAAACCTAATTGTGCAAGCAGGAGCAAACCGTGTAGCACCGTGTAGCTTTTGTTGATGGGTAGAATAGTAATTTTAATTACTTTTCCTTCTAAAAATCCCCCAAATAGGAGGAACAACAATTTCTAGAGTTTGGAGGGTTTTAGAGGAGTTTTAAAAATCCTCAAATCCTTTCCCTCAAAAATTAAAACTCGCAAACAAGGAGATGTCTTCACCTAAACCTTTCCCTTCCCTCCCCTCCCCTCTAAAATCCCTCTCCCAAACAAAGCCTAAGACAACTTTGAGTACCTCCATATTCCTTGCCTCTAGTTCACTGAAATACACCACATCATATGCGAATTGAAGAAGCGATATGCAGAAGTCCCTACCTCACACTTTTGAGCCTACAAACATGTTTTTGGCTACAACTATCCTCATCAAGTCAACAAGACCTTCTGCAATGACAAGAAAGAGAAAAGGTGCCATTGGATCTCCTTACCTTAGGCTTTTCTGATTACAAAATTCCTGTGTCGGGTTACCATTTACCAATAGTCCAATACCAACATAGTAGATGACTCCATATAGCCCTCAATCCATGAAATCCATTTAGCGCAAAAGCCTAACCTCCCAAGCATAGTGTAAAGAAAAGACCACTTCACGGAATTGTAAGCTATTTCAAAATTCGCTTTGAAGATCACACAAGGTCTGTTTCTCAGTTTTGTATCCTGAATTACCTCGTTCGCAATCACCACAGAATCCAAAAGATTCCTCCCCGCTAAAAAGGCCGACTGTGAGTCATCAATGACTTTATGAAGCACTCTTCTCATTCTTTGAGACAAAAGTTTTGCAATTATCTTGTACATGCACCCAACCAGAGAGATAGGTCTATATTCACTCAGCTCCTGTGCATTTTCCTTTTTTAGAATAAGTGCAATCAAATCCGCATTTGAGCCCTTTGGAAGAACTCCATTCCTATGAAAATTAGTTAGGACATGCACAATATCCCCTTTCAGAATTTCCCATCAAGTTTTTATGAAATTAAAATTATAGCCATCTGGCCTAGGTCTTTTATTACCATCACTCTCTCAAACCGCATTTTTAATTCTTTAATGAATGCCTCCATAAGCATTGAATTATCAGTCTCACATATAGATTCAAACTGAATTCCCTCCAAGTCAACCCATTGATCTCCTTCTTCCATAACCTATTGCAGAAAAATTGCTTCGTCTCCTCCTTCACTTTCTTTGGCTCCTCCACCCAACATCCATTTATGGGCAATCCTTTCACAATTTGTTCTTCTTCTCCAATTCACCATAGCATGGAAAAAAATGGTATTTGCATCACTAATACGAGATTTCTGATAAAATAGGGATTTGTACCTCTTTATACCCTCTAAAACTCCTTCACCAGATGGCTTCTCTTTGCCACTTCTTGAATAGATAAATTCCTTTCTTCATCCTTTTTATCCAGGTCACCTATTCGCTGGATTAGCAAATTCCTTTTGCCTTCTAAATCCCCATATTTGTCCATGCTCCATGCCTTAAGCACTTTTTTCAGAAGCTTAAGTTTTTCTTTAAAAACATAGGCTCCACCCTTGAATTTTGAACCTATTGTAAGAGTCTTGTACAAATTTGAGGAAAGATTTGTGGGATATCCAATCATTGATCACCTTGAAAGGCTTAGGACCCCATTCCTGATGAGAATGTTTCAGCAGCAAGGGGCAATGATTGTAGAAGCTACGATTGAGAACATATTGGCTCGAATGGGGCCACTTCTTTAACCACTCCAAATTCACCAAGAATCTGTCTAATCGACTCACCGCCAAGCCATTTGAACTAAACCATGTAAACTTCTTCCCTAGCAAGGGCACATGTATCATTTGGTACACTTGACAAAAATGTAATGATAACATGTATTAATATGATTAATTGTATTTCGTAAGTGATTAAGAATAAAAATAATTATGAGAGATTAATATTAATTAATGGTGAGGAAAAAATAATAATATTTTACATTTCAATAAATAGAAAATACAAGATAAAGAGATGGACATGTTGTCTTTATATCATAATTCACCCAACTATATATATTAGAACATGTTTAGTTGACTCTTTGATAAGATTTTCCAATTGCAATATAATATTGTACAAAAAGAATATGCAAGATTATCATACTTGAGAGTATATGTAGACTCGTGGGAGTTCTATAGACTTAACTCAGATTCATGAAAGTTTATTTCATATAAAAAATAATAAAACACTTATAAATAATATACTAGGTAATTCAACATTTGCGGACCTTAATCTTTTATCACAATCCAACCAGGCAAAAGAATGTTGAATTAGTGAAAAGCAAAACGCTAAATTGCTGTAAAAAGGGCATTTGGAGAGACACAACACATAACAATCATCAACATGTACAAACAAGACAACAAGGAAGAGAATGAATGGAACGAACTCATAAAGCTTACCTTTAACAAAGGAAGGTTTGAAACTTATGATCGTTTCTAATTTATGTGACCCAAAAATGACCCATGTAGGTGTCATTTCGTTATTTTTTTTTTGTCCAACTAAACTCGCAATGATAAACTCACAAATATATCAATTTTGCACTGAATACTAAAATCCGAGTTTGCTGATGAGCAACCTCGTATAGGATAAATGAATTTGTAAACTTTTTTAAGTTACTGAATTAACTCGAGAGTTTGATAATTATAAGAATTATATAATCCTCATAATGAAAGTATTTTATTTTTTTACTAGTCTCTCAAGTTTCAAATTTTTGTATAATGTGGTACAAAGCCTTTGTTAGACTTCACATATTTGGTGTTTGATAAAACAAAAAAAGATAGAAATATAACATTAATCTGTTGGTCCTAAAAAATAATATTTTGGTTATATGTAGATTATATGAATTATATGTAACGTCTAAAAAATTTGTATTACTGAAGATTAGAATTTAGGATTACTTCTAAAATTAAATTTAGGAAATTAAACTTTTTTATTATAAGATAATTTTAGAAGAAAAAAATTGCAGATATTTAGAATCGTTTGTATTTTCAACATAAAAATCTTTGACTCGTCTAGTTTGAAAGCAAGAATTTTAATCTTGGATTTTTTTAGGAAGCACAAACTATTTAATTAAATTAATTTGATCTATTGTTTTATTAATGCCATTAGGATATCTTTAATTTCGTGTAGACTAATTAGGTGGTAGAGTGTCCCCAAATTTTTATAACGCCACTAAGGGCTGTGTGTGATGTGTTGCCATGTTGGAGGGCAACACGATATTGGAAGTTTTATAGCATTATCTGATTTGTTGGTTGTGACATAATCTTCTAATACATGGAAGCACTACTTATGAATTTTGATGTGTGTGCTCATTTTAGATTTTGGGTAATTAGGGGATGACTCATGTAACATGTTTGACGTAGGCAATTGGAAAGTACATATTTACTATTTAGGCCACTTAGTAATATTTTAACTTTATTAGAAATTTTATTAATTCATCCTATCGCAAAACTTTTAGGTTCAGGGTGTGTCATTTCACAATGGACTGAATTTTCTTAGCTAGTATTATAGAAAAAGTTGATGACGTGTGGTCTCACTAGCTATTTGCTATTTGTTTGATTCTTCTATTCTATAGCTTTACTGGATACATTTTTTTTATAAATGCATATAAAACAAATTAAGACAGACATCATGTAATATTTTTAAACAATTAAAATAATTAATAAAATAAAAATAAAATTATATATAATCCTGCGAAACTTCAAAATGTTTCAGTATAATTAACTACAAAATTTGAGAGTGTGCAAGAGTAGACAAAAAAAACTATCACGTTGTGTGTCAAATCATTTTTGTTGAAAAGAAGTTTTTAAATTTTAAATATTATTATTTTAGATAGGAATACAAACTGTTTAAATTTAAACTGATTGTTAACATTTTGAATAGATAGGAAGTTTTCAAGTATGATTCCTTCTTCTTCACATATTTTTTTCCCCACATACCACCTTTTTTTTTTTTTTCAAATACCACCTTTTTTTTAAAAAAGGAAGAAGATGCCACAAAATGCCCTCAAAAGCACACCAATCATCCTTTGCTGGTGACCCTTTTTCCTCCCCTTGTGATAATGTTGTGTATGAAGGTATCCTAGGTAATTCTTTTACTTTTTCTGCTCACTCTCGGAATTCTTCTTGGATAATTGATACTGGTACGTCATACCATATGATTCGTGATGCTTCTTTCTTATCACATTGCTCTCCTTGCACTAAGGCCAATATAAGCACTGCTAATGGTGGCTCTGCCTCTGTTACTGGTCAGGGCACTCTTGTTCTTCCTCTTACACTCACTCTTCACTCTATTCTTGTGGTTCCCTCTCTCAATTTCAACTTGCTCTTTGTTAGTAAAATAACTTTTGACCTCAATTGTCATGTAATTTTTTGGCCTACTTTCTGTATTTTTCAGGACATCTAGAACCATGTGATTCTTGGATATGGTGTTAGACAAGGCAACCTCTACTTTCTGGAGCTTTCGGATGGTGACCCTAAGTAAACCACCTAGACGAGCCTCTGCTACTACCACTCTAGATTCCCCTCATTCAGCTATTTGGCCTTGGCATAAAAGACTCGACCATCTCTCATTCGGTTATCTTCACAAATTGTTTCCCCATTTATTTACTCGCAAGCCCTCTAAATTTCAGTGTTCCACTTGTGAAATGGCTAAAAGCCAGTGCATTCCTTTTTATCTTAGTCTGAATAAAAGTTGCATTCCATTTCAAGTTATCCATTATGATGTTTGTGGTCCTGCTAAGGTCCCCTCTTTTTCTCACTCTTATTATTATGTGTCCTTCATTCACAAATGCACTTGAATGGTGTGGATCTCACTACTTAAACATAAAAATGAGTTTTTTTTCCTGCTTTTAAACGATTTCACAGCATGATTAATACACAATTCAATAGTTCTATAGAGCTTCTCCAATCGGATAATGGCCTAGAATATAAGAATGGACCTTTTTCTGACTTCTTAACCTCTATTGGCATAAAACATTAGACCTCTTGTACTTACACACCTCAACAAAATGGGCTGGCCGAGCGAAAAAATAGACAGTTGTTGGAAAATAGTTAGGGCTTCCTTAATTGATATTAACGTGTCATCTTTTTATTGGGGTGAGGCCCTCCTATCCGCTGCTTACTTGATTAATCATACCCCCTCTAGTGCCCTCAATTTTCTCACCCCACATCAGAAACTTGAAACCTTCTTCTCTAACCCTCACAAAATGAATCTTGAACCTCACATCTTTGGTTGTATCACCTATGTCCATATTCCTAAACCTCTCCGAAATAAGCTTGACCCTTGTGCTAGGAAATGCATCTTTGTAGGCTATTCTGACCTCCAAAAAGGATAACGTTGCTTTGATCCCAAGACTCATAAAATGTATGTAACCCTTGAGGTATCCTTTAGGGAATCCGAAGCTTTTTATTTAGGGGGAGTCACTCCGCTTTCTTCTCAGGGCGAGATTCAACAAATTGGAGAAGAAGAATTCTGGTTGTCTCCTTCTATAACTCTTGATCCAACATCCTTTCTCTCTCTCCAAACAGTCTCATAAATTCAAACTCCCTTCAAAATTCTTCCTCTGAAACCTTTGAAACACTTCTCTTAATGCAAGTTCACCTCCATCGAATGAAAGTATGCCTCACATAGCCGAATCACTTGCTGTGGACAAGTCTTGAAATGCATCCTGAATCTACTACTGAGGTAATTTCTATTCCACATTTAGATGTTTCAATACCTGCTCCGCCAATCAGAAAATCTGAAAAACGAAACAAAGGTATACCAAAAGTAGTATATGAACCAGACCCGAAAAGAAAAGTGAAATACCCAATTAGCAGTTATGTATCATCTCACAAATTATTTGAATCACATGCTCTAACGGTTGACCAATTATCCACTGTATCGATTCCTAATAGTGTACAAGAAGCATCGGAAGATCCTAAATGGAAGCAAGCAATGAACACCAAGATGGAGGCACTCTAGAAAAATAAGACTTGACAATTAACTTCTTTACCAAATGGCAAGAAGACAATTGGATGCAAATGGGTGTACACCGTAAAGCTTATGGCAGATGGGGCATTGATAGATACAAAGCAAGACTCATGGCAAAAGGATATACACAAAAGTATGGTGTAGACTATCAAGATACATTTGCTCCAGTGGCTAAGCTCAACACGGTTCGAATCTTGATATCATAGCAGCTAACAGAGACTGGCCTCTAAAACAGTTTCATGTTAAGAACGCTTTCTTGAATGGTGATTTAGAAGAAGAAGTCTACATGGAGGTTCCACCAGGAGTAAAGCTAGCACCTTCAAAAGAGAATTTAGTTTGCAAACTAAACAAATCCTTGCATGGCCTTAAACAATGACCCAGGGCATGGTTCGGTAGATTCACATTAGCAATGAAGAAGTTTGGGTATAAGCAAAGTAATTTAGACCATACATTGTTCATAAAGCATGATAATGGAAAGGTGGCCATATTCATTGTCTGTGTGGATGATATGGTGTTAACAAGTGATGATATGGAAGAGATGAAGCTATTTGAAAAGAGGTTAGTTGCTAAATTTGAAATGAAGGACCTAGGCCAATTAAAATACTTTCTTGGAATAGAGATTACAAGATCCGAACAAGGAATATTTTTGTCACAAAGAAAGTACACTCTGGACCTCTTGGCTGAAACTGGAATGTTGGCTTGTAAGCCAACTGACACTCCAATTGAGATGAATCACTCCATTGCGGTTTACCCAAATCAAGTTGAAACAAATAAGAATAGATACCAGAGGTTAGTAGGAAAATTAATCTATTTGTCCCATACTAGACTTGACACTGCCTATTCTGTGAGCATTGTGAGTAGGTTTATGCACTCTCCTAGTGAAGAACATATGAATGCAGTGTATCACATCCTTAGATACCTCAAAGGTTCACCAAGAAAATGACTCTTATGCTCTAAAAATAATAAAGCTGGTGTGAAAGGATACAATGTCTCAGACCGGGTTGGAGATAAATCTATCAAACAATCAACTTCAGGGTACTTTACTTTTGTAGAAGGCAACTTAGTCACATGGAGAAGCAAGAAACAAAAAGTAGTAGCAAGGTCAAGTACTGAGGCGAAATATAGAGGTATGACTTATGGTATTTGTGAATTGCTATAGATTAAAAGCATCTTAACTGACCTAGGAATCAGGTATGATCAGCCTATGAACCTATAGTGTGATAATAAAGCTGCAGTAGAAATTGCCCATAATCCGGTTCAACATGATAGAACAAAACATGTTGAAATAGATAGACACTTCATTAAAGAGAAGCTAGATGAAAAACTTGTTCAAACTCGGATGTATTAACCAAAGCTGTATCGGGAAGAGTCTTTAAAAAATTGATTGACAAATTGGGTATGATCGACATTCATGCACCAACTTGAGGGGAAATATTGAAATAAAGTTTTTTAATTTAAAATATTGTTATTTTAGATAGGAATACAAACTGTTTAAATTTAAATTGGTTGTTAGTATTTTGAATAGATAAGATAAGAATGTTAGATTGTTTCTTATTATTATAAAATATTTGTTATACCCACTTGTATAAATAAACCTCATTCAAGAGGAAGAAATATATGAAAACCATAATTTATCCATGGTATTAAATTTTAACAATTTCATTTTCCCAATAGCTATTTAATAGAAGCAAAGAGACAATTATATATTAATACTAGTATAAGTACTCGTACAACAGTAATCGTGCAGCTTACGAGTTTTTTTTATTAATTAATAATATTATGTATTAACTTTTTATAAGAAATAAATTATTGGTATGATGTATAAAAGTAAAGTGTTAATTATATAATTTTTCATTAAATAATAATAAGAGTAAAGTTAAAATAATTGTTAAAAGCAATTTGATGTCAAATGGGATAATTCAACGTTGTGTGAAATTTTTAAAGGATTATTATAGATAATGTGTTAATGATACATAGTGGTTATTATTAAGAAGAGAATAACTTGAAAGAGCAAAAGAAAACAATGATTATAATTTTAAATTAAGTGAAAAT
>PYAF01003480.1:1167267-1185420 GCA_007407185.1 Glycine tomentella
TTTCATGGAGAAGTTAATAATAACAATTACATTGATTTAAATTTTTTTGTTATTAAATTAAATATATATTAATTAGATAAAATAAATTTTAATTTTGATAAAAACAAAATCTTCAATAAAAAGTTCTTCCTCGTGATTTAAATATATTCTCATAAATTAAGTATACTGTTTCCCGTTTGTTTTTATAAAAAATTGTTCATCTCTATGTTATATTTTATATATTTTTTTTTGATAAATAATCATATAAAAGTAAATTAAATTTTTTCTAGATCAAAGAAAATCTTGAATAATTTATTTAAAGAACCAAAATTTTTTAAACCATCGGAGAGTTGTAAAATAATACACTTCTGATTGTCTCATGAAAATACCACACTATTTTTTTAAAAGAAAAAGCATGAAAATATTCTTTAACCTTTATTTTTTTCTCACCCCCTGGTTATTCTTCTTCAACATTTCTTTTTCTCTGCCATTTCAGTTTTCACCCGGTTTGCTGATATTCACTTAATATAAGAATTAAGAACCAACACGTTGCATTCAAGGAAAGAAGAGGGTTTGACTACTTATAGCTAAAGTTATAATTACATGCACTCTCATTTTTTCCACCTGCTTTTTTCAACCATCCTTTGGGCAAATGCTCGAGGTGTGAACATATCCAATCCTTGAGACATCAAAATAGCCCAGGGTTTAGGAGCCTTTGTAGTTATGTGTGGCCTTAGCTTAAATTGATTGATCAATTGTGGAGGCAACAGTGTTGACATTGCCCAATACGCAATGTCTTTTTATTCTTAAGTTTTTTCATTTGTAATGAAAGTGATTTATTGTTGTGCTACCCTTGAACAATCAATTAAATCTCCTTGTTTAAACTAAATATCCACCTTCACCAATTCACCAGTAACACAATTCTGTACATTGCAAATTTTTAACATCAAATACTACAACAAAATAGATAAAAACTACTTAAACGTATCATAAAGTGGGATTTTGAACTATCAGGGATTAAATTCTATTAATAAAACATGGCCATTGCTTGAATAACATCAACATTTGAAAGATCCTCATCCAAAGATATGGGTCCACGCCCACCGAAAGCATCCTTTAAGTGGAGGAAACAAACTCAAACCACACGGACAAATATCATGAGCAATGTCAATTTGTTATAGGAATTACTCTCTGATCCGTACTCCTTTTCTTCCTTCTTTCATAAACTCACTGCTCCTTTGCATTTTTGCTTTTGTTTCAAAAAAAAAAAAAAAATGGTTCCAACGGCCAAAGGCCGTCGCTAATTTCTAAACTCCGTCGGTAACTCAAAATTTCCGATGGACACAACTCTGTCAGTAAAATGCTCATAGGAAATTTTGACAACAATTTTTTTCCATAAATTGTCGCTAACTCCTAAAATCCATCGGTAACTCTAAATTTTTTACGGAGATAAAGTTGTCGGTAAAATACTTGAAAGAAATTTTGAACGACGAATTATTCTTTCCGTTGGTAATTTCTGACAAAAATATCTATTGGTAGGTTATACAGAAAATTACCGACGGATTTTTATGTCAGTAATTTTTGATGGATGGATCCGTCGGTAAATTCCGTTGGACAAATTTGTCAGTAATTTTTGACGGATATTGCCGTCAGTAATTTTCTATAGATTGATCCGTCTTTCATTTCTGACGGAAATATCCAGTGAAAATTTTCCATAGATTGATCCGTCTGTAATTTCCTATGGATTGTTTCGTTTGTAATTTCCGACAAAAATATCCGTCGGAAATCCATCTTTGGAAATTACCGACGGATATTTTCGTAAAATATGTCGGTAACTTATTTTCAATAATTCTTGCATTAATTTTTATTTTTATTATTTAACATCGATTATTTATGAATATATTTTTTCATTTATATTATTTAACGTCAATTGACATTAGTTAACGACCTTAATAGAAAGAGGTAAAGTAATGTATAAAAATGGAGGAGTATTAGATGTAATTTGAAAAAAAATGCACAGAAAGTACAAGTTAATTTACTCATATTTATACATAGCAACAAAAATTTCCATAGTCGTATCAAATTGTCAATGTTATATCATAACGCATTTATGTCCTTGCGCACTTTCAGCTTCAACAGATTTAGAATGCCTACAAAAATGGCTGCCACTTCATGTGCTCTGTTCTCCGTTCGTGTCAGTATCCGAATCATGTCGACACCGCTCGTCGGCGACACAATTCCGACACCAGTAATTCAGAACAACAGACACCCAATTTGCAGTCACTGGTCGCGATAGCTCTGCCCACTGCGGTGGCCAAAAATCTAGGGTTCCACCCCTCCCCTGAATTGGGGATTCTCTCTCACTTGTTTGTTTGCTCCATAGTACCGCTATAAATAATAAATAATTACCTATTTGCTCACCAAATAAGGATGAAAATTTTCATTTTTAAGCATTTTTGGCTTCTGGGTAATAAGTTGGTATTCTTTTCATAATTAAGTAGATTGAACCTGTGTTTTTCGGTTTTGTAGGCTTTTGGTACCTTTTTCTCAGTAGTTGTGTTTTCTATTCCAACGTTAATTGTAGGTTAAGGTTTATTTCATGCTAGTTTAAGGTTTTAAATTGTGATTGCGGTTATAGTTTAAGGTTTTAAATTGTAGTTGCGATTTTGATACCCCAAAAATTGGTGATTAATGCAACTAATTTGATCGAAATTGTGGTCGCATTGTGGTAGCAGAGACCCAAAATCATTGATGTTGCAACTACAATTGTAGTTGCGGTTCTAGATGCTTACTTGTTGTAACAGAGACCCTAAATCCTTGATGTTGTGGCCAAATTGCAATGGCAAGATATATTTTAATACCTTCACAAGCAATATTTTAAGAGCATTTAACAAATTTAACTTGTTAAATTATTTCCTTCAATCCTGGATGTATGTAGTGATGTGTTGATTGGCTAGTATTCAAATAATTGATATTCGTTTTGAGGTTTTAAATTGCTTTGGCGGTTGTGATTTTATCAAAATTTTCCATATTGTGGAAAATTGAGGATAAATTCAACTGATACAACTGCAACTGTGGTTGTGTTGACCTAAAATTCTTGATGTTGAGGCCACAATTGTGGTTGTAGATGAATTTTTAAAACCTTTGCATGCCATACTTTAAGAGTGTTTTGACAAACTTAGCTCGTTATTTCCTTTAATCATGTTTGTATGTAGTGATTTGTTGAATGACTAATGTTCAAGCAGTTGTTGTTTGTTTCTTGCATAGGCTTTTGGAAGATTAGGAGCTTTAGTGAAGAAATTGTCAAAGGTTATTTTGGAAGAGGTGCCTGGAACTTTATATTCTCTGACACTTTCTAGCGTGGAGTTGAATGACTTGACCCAACAACTTAGTAATCTCAGGTACTAGCTTAGTTTTTGCTCTTCTATTTGGTGACTGCTGGAATTTGCTCTTGTTCGTAGTCTATCTCTAATCATGTTATGTTTGTCAATGCTAGGCATTAAAATTGCGGGCATTCCTAAGGAAATGAAGGACACGAGCATTGCCAGATCAAGATCCTTTTCGCTAGAAGTACGCATCCTAATTGTACCGTCCAAATATGGCATAATTACACGTGGCCATCAAAGCCAAGTAACTGAGCACTGGGCACCCTCCACGTCAGCACTGCTACACTTATAACACTTATTCATTCTCCAAGCGTGAACCCGGACATACGTGTCCGGGTTCCATGTTAGCCCTGCTACAGGATCACGGACACTAACCTGCTACAGGAGCGCGTACGTCTACCATGCTTATCTCCTTAATAACAACATATCCACTATGCTTGAATATTCAAATAGGTGCAACCACAATATCATATTATATCTCAACAAGTTATCTACAAGTTGTTACTTATCTACAATTAACAGTATATCAATAAGGTACACATTATCTTATATCTTAATTAGATAATTGCCTACTATTATATGCTATTATCTTATCTACAGATTACTAATAAACAAAGGCCCAAGGCCCATACTCCACGCTATAAATACAGCCTTACAGGTTCTCTCTAACTCACTCAATACTCACTCCATTCATATTTGAGTACCCACTCGAATATTTATACCTTACACTTATGAAATAACACTCAGTTATTCTCTTATAATTGATGTACTTACTTGAGTGTTGGAGTATCTTTACTTTGTTTTGCAGGTCCCTTCCCTAAACAAAGTCAAATCACTGTCCGGCGTGTAAAATTTGGAGTCCACCTAGACCACATCTAGCCCACATGTGGAATTTCCAGATTTTGGTAAGAACATTTGGCACCCACCGTGGAGCCCAGGTAAAACTTACCCTGCGGCCTCTTACTCAGATCACTCGTTGGTATGCATTCATGGTCAGCACACGCTCCAGCGTTAGACACGACACCCCTGTCAATGCGTCTAACCCCCTGCAGACAACCATGACGAACGCTGACACCATTCAACAACTCCAGAACCGCATGGCGGAGATGGAACACAAGTACTAGGAAGAAATCGAAAGGATGAAAGCGGAACGCAACCAGCACGAAGCTAGAGCGAGACATCCTGACGGAGATGAACGCTCCCCTACCACCAGAGAAGAACATACGCAAGGCGAATCACATCCTCAACAACATGTCAACCATCTGCCTGTTCGTGGTTCAACTCAGGGCTACCGAGTGGAGAGGCATAACACACAGCGTAATCCTCTCGTTGATGGCATCAGGGAAGTTAAAATTCCGTTCGGTTGGAAACCTCTACACCTGGAGAGGTATGATGGCACTATCGACCCAGACAAACACCTTATGCATTCCTCTCGCAAGCAAACCTTTACACAAACAATGATGCGATACTATGCCGAGTGTTCCCCACATCTTTAAAAGGGGCAGCATTGGCATCGTATGGCAACCTCCCTGAATGGTTCATTGATAGCTTCGACACCCTTGTCAAAAAATTTAACGCACAATATATGACTGTCGGACCCACAGGCTGACCTCCGCTGCACTTGCGATGCTACGCCAAGCAAATGATGAGCCTTTCCGTAGCTCCATGGAACAATTTGGACATTTTATCACCTAGATCAGAAACCTCAATCCCGAGGTAGCACTACATTCCATGATGTTAGCCCTTCAGCCAGGCAAGTTCATAGATAGTCTATGAAAAAAACCTCCTTCTAGCATGAATGAAATACGTGAACAAGCCAAAGGATACATACAGATGGAAGTAATGTCGAAGTTCAGAAACGAAGTCCGACAGGTTGGAGAAAAGTGAGAGAAGCATGAAATATCCATTAGATTCGACCCCCACAAGGCCGACAAGAAACGAAAGCTACACAAGCCACAACTTCTTCCAAAAGGACCCAGGTTCGAAAGATATACTCAACTGACGATCAATCACGCCACAGTCATGGAAGAAGCCTTCAACACAGAGGTACAAGTGGCATTGCCCACTCCCCTAAAATGAGGGGGAAACCCTAATAAGTACTGTCACTATCATAGCAGTAATGGCCATAACAACGAAGACTATGTGGCATTAAAAGATAAGATAGAGGAACTTATCCAAGCAGGACACTTATAACGGTTCATAAAAAGACCTGATAATCCTCTAAACCGACAGGAAGGGTAACAGGACCGATTCAGGAACAGAGACAATGACCGACAAAGGGATGAAGACAAAGAAGGACAAAGACAACCACAACCCAAACGCGAACGTCAATCTCTTCGCCAACGAGAAGAGGAACCTGCCCAGCACATTGGTGTGATTAATACGATTGCAGGCGGCTTCTCATATGGAGGATCATCAAGTCAATCTTGCAAAAGACATCTACACTCCATCTGATACATTGACATAAACTATGTCGATGCTCCCCCACTGCGGAGTCTACCTCCTATCACGTTCACTGACGCCGATTTTGGGGGAATCAACCCTATGAACCAAGATGGCCCCATGGTCATTTCCCTCATAATCTCCATTTCAAAGTGAAAAAGTACTCATCAATCAGGACAGTTCCGTTGATGTCCTATATCTAAAGACCTTTCAGAAATTGGAGATTTCGTCAAGCACTATACAGCCTCACCCAGATCCACTCCTAGGCTTTGCAGGAGAAAGGGTAGAAACCCTGGGATATGTCGACCTATTGACTACATTCGGTCAAGGTTCACTTTCCAGGAGCTTTACAGTCAAGTACAATATTGTAGACGCGGACACGTCATACCTTGCCCTTATTAGCAGAAAAACTCTAAACGAGGTGTGGGCTATTGTCTCTACGCCTCAGTTGAAGATGAAATTTCCTACCATGACGGGGGAAATTGTCACTGTGAAAGAAGATCAGAAACAGGCTAGACAATGCTATGTCAAAAGCCTTAAAATGGTGCCATATCCACTCGACAGAAGATCAGACAAACATCGTACCCCTTCGGGGGTTACCACCCAAATCATGAACATAGATATAAAGTTTACTCCTTATACACTGATGGTCTACGCAGCTCACCATAACGACACCTTCGACGTGGATCTGCACGTTGACAAGATCGATCAAGGATCAAAACCGTCGAAGAATTGGTCAAGCTGCAACTCGGGCCTAAACCCAGGCAGTGTACGTAGCTTAGCAAAGAGCTCACTAGCCATGAGTACAGACATATAGTGGACGTACTCTGCAGGAACACATCTTTGTTCACTTGGCAACCATCCGATATGCTAGGTATTGACCCCAACGTCATATGCCACAAGCTAGCAATATGCCCACAGACCAAGCCAATAGCACAAAAAAAGCGAAATATGGGAGAAGAAAGATGAAAATCAGTAAAATAGGAAGTAGACAAGCTGCTTAAAGCCAATTTTATCAAAGAAGGTAGATACTCTACCTGGCTCGCCAATGTTGTCATAGTAAAAAAAACTGGTGTCAAGTGGCGCATGTGCATAGATTTCACAAACCTCAACAAGGCATGCCCGAAAGACGCATACCTTCCCCAACATCGATAGACTGGTCGACGGGGCATCCGGGCTTCACATCCTAAGCTTCTTGGATGCATATTCTGGTTACAATCAGATCAGAATGCACGTCCTGGATGAAGAAAAGACGACCTTCATCACTGAAGATGCCAACTATTGCTACAGGGTCATGCCCTTTGGTCTCAAAAACGCAGGAGCCACATATCAGCGATTAATGGACCGCTTCTTCCGAAAACAAATCGAACGCAACGTTGAGGTCTATGTGGACGACATGGTTGTCAAATCCCAAAGCGTAGCTCGACATGTGGTTGAAGAGGTATTTGAAGAGCTTTGGAAGTACGACATGCGTCTCAATCCCAAAAAATGCACGTTCGGGGTGGGCAGTGACAAATTCCTTGATTTCATGATCACACACCGGGGAATTGTGGCTAACCCGGACAAATGCTCAGCCATCTTACAGATGCACAGCCTGGCCAACGTCGACAAAGTTCAGAAGTTGAACGGAAGACTGGCAGCCTTGTCAAGATTCCTCCCGAAACTCTTTGAGAAAGCAAAACCTTTCTACAAGTTGCTCAATAAGATAGAACCATTCCTTTGGGATGACACTTGCGAGCAGGCTTTCGAGGCATTTAAAAAGACAATCGCTGCACCACCTATTTTGAGTTGACCCCGGCAGGAAGCACCATTGCTCTTATACCTCTCAGTAGCAGACGACGCTGTTAGTTTAGCACTCGTCCAAGTAGAAGGGAAGCATGAACTCCCTATCTACTTCACCAACCGCATGCTACACGACGCTGAGAAACGCTATCAGATGATTGAAAAGATAGCCTTGGCACTAGTCACCTCCGCCAAACGTGTCTGGCCTTACTTCCAAAGTCATCAAGTAATAGTTAAGACTAACTATCCCATCAAATACGTACTACGGATACCAGAACAGGCAGGCAGGATGGTGGCATGGTCAGTCGAACTGTCATAATTTGATATTCGATATGAACCACGTGGTCCCATGAAAGTACAATTCATGGCAGACTTCTTCGCAGAATTTGCAGGAAAAGAAAAGTCCATCCTGGACCAGTGGAACCTTTACGTGGACTGAGCATCCAATGTACAAGGAAGTGTAGCAGGCATCATACCTGAAGGACCTGTCAACATCTCGTTGGAACCAGCTCTCAAGCTTAACTTCAAAGCCTCAAACAACCAAGCAGAGTACGAGGCGCTCATAACAGGACTCGAACTCGCAAAAGAGGTCGGGGGTCAATATTTGAGATGTTACTCCAACTCACAACTTGTCCAAGGACAGATAGCAGACAAGTACCAAACCAAGGAAACCATACTCCTCCAGTATTACCATCTAGTCAAAACACTTATTGACAGCTTCGAGTGTTTTGAGATGGGCCACATACCACGAGAGAGTAACACTAGGGCCAACTTGCTATCCTAATTGGCTAGTACCAAAAAAACCGGGCACCTCTAAACAATCATCCAAGAAACACTTCATAAACCCACCATTGACACCCAAGCGGAAATGGCTGTTGAATTAAAGGAACCTAATTGGATGACCCCCTACAGAAACTTTCTCATAAAGGGAACACTTTCCACAGATGAAAACGATGCCCGTCGTCTAAAACGGAAAGCCAGCTTCAACGTCATCATTGATGGTGAGCTATTTAAAAGGGGGTTGACCTCATCTCTACTCAATTGCCTAGACAACTTACAGGCAGACTACGTCTTGAGAGAACTTCATGAAGGGATCTATGGACTCCAAATAGGGGGACGTTCCCTAGCATTACCTGATCGAGTGTACCATTGTACCGCTCAAGCAAATGACCTGAGAAGACCTGGTCAAACCCGGCTGGTTTTGATGAAAATCGACGACCCGGATGGTTTCTAAAAACCCGGACTGGGGAGAGGGGAGAAGAGGAAGACGCAATGAGAGGAGAGGGGAGAGGGCGAGGCGCAGGGAGGGGCGAAGGGCGACACGGCAAGGCCAGGCGAGTTGCGGCGAGACACGACACGACGAGGTGAGGCGCGATGAGGAGGGGAGAGTGGCAGGAGCACATAAATGGAGATCAAGGCTCTTCATAGGCAGTTCCATATTTGGTGCGAGCAGGAAAATGAAAATGGCTGAATGAGGCAGCCGCAGCGCCAGCTGAAGAGAATGGAAGAAGAGAAGAGGGGAGAAGCTTTCATAGGATTAGGGTTTTTCGTTTGAGCCCAGATCCATAAAGGAATCATATATTTACTTCCTGCACCCTTTTTTTTACTTAATGTACTCCTTATGGCTCATTTTTTTTTAAATTGAACTTTTATTTTGATTTAAATAGTTGCTATTTACTCTTTTTTTAATATTAATACACTTTATTTGTGTTATCAACTTTAACACTTCAATTTTCATTTTGAATTTTTTAGTATACTTTTTTTAATCAAATAGTATTATTTATATACTTATATATAATATAATTTTAAATTTTTTAATATAGACCGGGCTAAACCAGGCCAATTACTGACCCACCGGTTGGACCACTGACCCACTACCTTGACCGGGTCAATGACCGAACCGGTTTTAATAACATTGTTCCCTAGCCACCAATGTAGTACGAGCAGGATATTACTGGCCGACCCTCAGGACTGATGCCTTCAAGTTCACACAGAAATGCGAAAGGTGTCAAGAGTTTGCGGACATCCCACGGATTCTCCTGACAACCTTTATACCATTTCTTCTCCATGGCCTTTCGCTATGTGGGGTATGGACATCCTGGGACCAGTCCCTAAAGCTCCAGGATGATCAAATTTCTGTTAGTGGCAATCGACCACTTCACCAAATAGGTTGAGGCAAAGCCACTACGGGAGATAACAGCCAGCGAAGTCGAAACCTTCACCTGGAAGCACCTCCTATGCAGATACGGTCCACCCTATGCTATCGTTACCGACAATGGTACATAGTTTAAGGCACAAAGTTATGAAGACTTCCTCATATGATTAGGTATCAAATACCTGGTCACCTTTGTTGAACACCCCCAGACCAACGGTCAGGTGGAAGCAACAAACAAAATCACTCTCTGAGCCCTTCACACTACACTGGACAAGTTCAAAGGTTTTCGGAAGGAGAAGCTCCCTAGCATACTCTGAGCCTATCATTGCACGGCTCAAAGCACCACAAAAAAAACCCATTTCGCCTCACATATGGTACTGATGCCATGATCCCAGTTGAGCTAGGGGAACCTTCAACAAGAAGGATACTTTTTCAGGAACAGTGAAATGAGGAAAACATGAAAGTTCAATTAGAGACCAGTGAAGAGCTTTGAGACAGAGCCAGAATTAATGAAGAAGCAGCCAAGCTCCGCAGAACAAGAAGATATAACTCCAAAGTTCAATATCGAAATTTCCAATCAGGCGACCTAGTCTGGTGTGTCCGGGGTGAAGCCAGAAAAGATCCCTGTGCAGGCAAGCTTGGACCAAACTGGGAAGGCCCATTCAGAGTTATCACCAACCTGGACATCGGAAGGATCCAATCATTCCTCTGTATTTTGACTCATCAACCTTCTTCCCTTTTTCATCTAAATCAAGATAGGTTGATGTTGCCATTGGAGTTGTAGCATCCTTACTTTTCTCCATGTCAAACTTTTTGATCACTTCAAGATATTATTTGGTTTGAGTTAGAAATGTCCCATTCTTCATTTGCTTTACTTGAAATCCAAGAAAGAATGTTAATTCTCCCATCATAGACATCTCAAACGCATTCTGCATAGAGATATAAAATTCTTTGCACAAGGATTGATTAGTTGAACTACAAATTATATCATCAACATATATTTGAACCAATAAGATATCATTGCTTTGAATTTTCGATAAACAAAGTACATGTGAATCTAGAATAGTCATCAACAATTACAAGCTCATAGAAATTACCTCCTAAACTCATAGTTCTTGAAGGACCAAACAAATCCATGTGAATTAATTCAAGGGGTCTTGAAGTATAAACAACATTTTTACTTTGAAAAGAATTTTTTGTTTGTTTTCACTTTTGACAAGCATCACATAGTTTGTCCTTTTCAAACTTTAGTTTAGGTAAGCCAATAACTAAGTCTTTTCTTATAAGCTTGTTCATATGATGCTGTTAATGTGACTAGCCCTTCTATGCCATAACCAAGATTCATCAACTTTGCTCATTAGACAGTTTGTGTTGTGAATGAATGCATGATCTATAGAGAGTAAATAGATATTACCTTTTCTTTTACCTATGTGAATCAACTCACCGGTTTGACCATCACATATCATACAGCAATTGTCATTGAATGACACTTTGAATCCTTTGTCACAAAGTTGGCTTATACTTAGAAGATTATGCTTTAGACCTTCCACATAGAGAACATTTCTAATCTTGGTCTTAAAGCTGTCTCCTATATTTCCTTCACTAACTATCTTTCCTTTGTTGTTGTCTCCATAAGTGACATATCCTCCATCTTTAAGAGTCAAATTTGTGACCATTGATATGTCACCGATCATATGTCTAGAGCATCCACTGTCAAGATACCATAAAGAAGATCTTGCTTGTAGACATACCTGCAAAATTCAAATCAATTTACAAAGGAAGGTACCCAATTGAGGTTGGGTCCATAGGGGTTAGCTATTTTCTTTTTCTTTGGCACCCAAATGCAATCTCCATTTGGCACATAGAATATCTTAGCATAACATCTATTAGATGTGTGTTATTTCTTCATACAATAGCTAAAAGTTACAGCTCTTGATGATCTTTTGAAATGACTCATGTGATTGAACTTTGTTTTTGAAACAACTTTTTGATATTTCTGTTTTGGAGGTAGAAACTTGGTTTTTCCAAATGATTTTGATCCATGTTTGTAACCCAATCCAGAAGTTTCTTCAACATATTTTTGCACAATTAGCATTTCAGGTAAATTGCATTTTCCTTTATAAAGCCTTTTCAAAAGATCAACCAAGTAATTATTTTTAGAAAGTACTAACATATGATTTTCACCTTGACTCTTTTTGAACTCATCAAACTCTTCTTGCAAAGCTTTGTATTTGTCAACATTTGATGAAGAAGAAACACATACACATCCATTTAATTTGTAGCTTGAAACAAGGTTTTCATTTTCTTCTTTCAAGTTACAAATTTTAGTTTGCATTTTTGCAATTTTTGTGACATGCCATTTAAGATTTCCTTTTAGTCTATTATTGGATTTTGCAAGCTTTTGAGCCTCTTCATGCATTTTTTGGAAAGCATCAACAATTTGATCAAATTCAGAATTTACCTCTGTTTCAGCACTTGAGAGTTCATCATCTTCACTTATTGTGGAAGTGAAACACACATTTGCTTCTTCATTCTCACTTGATGATTCAGAAGTTGTTGACTCATTGTCTTCCCAAGCTATATAGGCTCTCTTAGGCTTTCCTTCTTTCTTTGTCTTGTTTTCACCTTGTTGCTTTTTCAAAAAGATAGTGCATTTAGATTTAAAGTGGCTAGGCTTACCATATTCAAAGCAAGTGAAGTTGTAGTCACTCCTTTTGTTGTTGTATTTGTTGAACTTTGTGAACTTTTAGTTCTCGTTTCTTCTCAAGAATTTGCTGAACTTTTTGACAATTAGATTCATGTCCTCTTCATCTTCTTCACTTGAGTCTTCCACCTTTTCCACCTTTGAGGATGCAGCTTTCAAGGCTATGCTTTTATGTTTTTTATCTGCATCTTCGGCATTGGTTAGTTGTGACATTTCAAGTTCATATTCAAGAAGCTTACCAAAAAGTGCATCCATAGACATCTTGGGCAAATCTTTTGATTCTTTGATTGCTGTCACCTTTGGTTGTCATGGTCTTGTGAGGCACTTCAAGATTTTGATGTTTAACTCTTCAGTATCAAAAATCTTCCCAAGACCAAGAAGATGATTTACTATGTGGGTGAATCTGGTTTGGAGCTGAGATATGTTTTTTGTGGAGTTCATCTTGAACGTCTCATACTCATGAATCAAGGCATGCTTCCTTGATCTCCTAACTTTGTGAGTGCCTTCATGAGTAACCTATAACATCTCCCACATCTTCTTTGCACTTTTTCACCTAACAGTTCTAAAAAATTCATCAGAAGAAAGTGCAGAAGTAATCATGTTCTTAGCTTTGAAATCATACTGAACAACTCTTTTTTTAGCATCTGCCATTTCATCCCATTCTTTGGAAATCATATCATTACCAACAATTTTTATAGGAATCACAGGGCCTTTTCTATTGCATTCCAAGCACCTGGGTCATTTGATTGAATGAAGATTTTCATTCTATTTTTCCAAAAACTGAAATGATCTCCTTCAAACATCGGAGGACGATTGAGGGAGGCACCCTCCTTGAAGGTAATTTGTGTGGTATTCATTTTCTTTTTAAAGAAAGATAGTGATCTTGAATAACACTCAAGAACATGCTCTTAATACCAATTGAAAACAATAGGAATACTCACAATAACCAAGAGGGGGGTGAATTGTTTTAAACTTGATCTTTTAAAATTTATTTATAAAATCAGAGTTAAAAGGATCTTAATCACAATTGAACCAAAAATGCTTCAAATCAATCAAACCACTCAGCCCAAGAAATCATTGCTTAAAACAGAACTTGTTGTGTAATGATAATAACACCAAGAATAAATGATTAAGATAACAAGTAGAGATTTAAGGAATAGAAGACCAACACAAGAATTTATTGGTTCACTACTCAATAGAAGCTACATCCGGTTTCTTCTAATCAATACTAGATTAGAGTTCCACTATTATCAAGTTTCATTTCTTACAAGCTTTACAATAATCACCCTTTATCAAACCTAGATAAGAATAAAAATCTAAAACCCTATTAGACTCCTAGTGATCAAGAACCAGAGAACACTACTATGTTCTTCCCTCTAGAGAACCCTACTCTAGAAAAAGTTTAAAGAACACTTTACAATAGTTTCAAATAACAAAGAATACAAAAATGAATTTACAAAAAGAGATAATCGAGAGAGACAACCTGATGATCAAATGAATATGAATGAATGTGAGTTACTAATCATAATTGGAATGAAGAAAACAATTTCAGAACTTTCTCTCCAAAAACTACTTTGAAAATCTTGCCCAAGAAATCTTTCACAACACCATGAAGATTAAAGAGTGGGACAAAAGCTTTGCTAACTCAGAAAATTACTTTCTAACTTTTAGAAGGCTTGTGTATGCTCAGAAAATTCGAAGTATTCAAGTTAAAAGATCAGACAAGCCTTCACTCTATTTATAACAGAATTTTATAACAAACTGTAATTGATTAAAGCATCTAATAATCGATTAAAATAGCATATGTAATCTATTAAATTGCCAAATAATTGATTAAAATGTTCATAGCTAATTCTGGATTTTACAATGAACAAAGTAATCGATTAATCCGAGCTGTAATCAATTAAAGCAGTCAGACCAAGTTATAAAACAAGCTTATGTAATCGATTACTAAATGAGGTAATCGATTAAACTAGATGGACACAATTTCCAGAATATGCTTATGTAATCGATTACAAAATGTGGTAATCGATTAAGTCAGTTAGGCACTTCAAAATATGAACTTCAGTAATTGATACTTCATTATGGTAATCGATTATCACAAGGAAACATGATTTTCTTTTTGTTCTATGTAATCGATTACGAGAAAGTTGTAATCGATTTAATTGTTCTTCATGACATTTCCAAAATTAAAATGGTGACTAGTAATCGATTAAACCAGTAGGTAATCGATTAATGCAGTAGGATTTCGTTTTTCCAAAAATTTAACCATGAGAATTTCATTTGTTTTGAAATCATGAATAGCTTTAATGCTTTTTGTGAAATCATGTATGCAAGTTAATAACCATGTTCATGCAATAAGGATCATAAGATTATCCTCGCATACACTTGAACAAATTACAAATTTCTTGGCATACGAAAAGCTCAAAACTTTCTTCTAAGGCACAAGCTTCTTCTTTAGCTTCATCTTCTTGTTACTCCCCTTATATCCAATAGTCCATACCCAAAATAACACCAATTTGGCTTAGAGGCAAAAAAATAAGATCAATCAAGAATTTTCTACCATAAATCTCTACAGGACAATTCAAACACACATCAGAAGTTAAAACAGAACCACTAATTGGGGTCTCTACCACAAGATCATCACTCAAAGAAGACATAGAAAGCTTAAGTTTCTCCACACACAAGCAAGATATAAACAAATGGGTCGCACCGGAATTGAAAAACACAAGTAAGGGAATCCCACTTATGAAATATTTACCTTGGATTAGATCTTTGGATTTCGAAGCTTCAGCACCATTAAGTGTAAAGACTCTTTTTTGTGGCCTTCGAGTGTCTAGTTCGGTCATTGAGACTCCCACCATTCTGCTCCTTCTTGGGATGTGAACAGTCTCTCTGAATATGACCCTTCTAGTTGCAGTGGAAACATGTCATCTCTTTGTCCACCCAATTTGAATAGACGTGGCCTGACTTACCACACTTGAAACAAATGATCTGAGTTGATAAAGTAATGGGTTTGCTACCATTACGACTAGAAAACCTGGTAGTAGCAGTCCTCTGATTGTTGGGGTGATTAACATATTGCTTAGGAGGGGTCGGGTATGGTTTTCCCCAATTTTGGGATCCATTCTTCTTGTTCTTCATGGGTCTAGTATTCCGATAATACGCCGCCCTTTCTCAAGAGTCTTCATCCCAAATCCTACACATGTTCACCAGTAGTGGGAACTGACGTAGACCTTGATAATTCCAGCTTGCTTCACCTCAGGCCACAAGCCATTATAAACTTCATACACTTTGAGCTTTCACCATTTCTTCCTTGGTAATGAGGAAAGTACCTCACCAGCTCTTCGAACTTTGCTGTGTATTCAACCACAATCATGTTCCCTTGCTTAAGCTATAGGAATTCTGTCTTCTTCTTGTTTCTAACATCTTCAAGAAAGTATTTCTCCAGAAATACCCTCTTAAAGGTTTCCTAAGTCATAACTTGACCTTCAGCCTCCAAGCATTGGCGAGTGTTCTCCCACCAATACTCAGCTTTTTCTACCAAAGTGTATGTGTCAAAAATAACCTTCTACTCCTTTGGACACACCATCTCTCGGAAGATTTTCTCAATCTCCCGTATCCAGTTCTGAGCATCATCAAGGTTGTATCCTCCATTGAAAGTAAAAGGATTTTTTTTTTTGGAAGCTCTAGTAGTTTCTCCTCTATTCTGATTCCCCATAGCCTGGGCTAAGGCTTGGAGAGCATCATCTATTACATGATCATTCTATCCAACCACCATTCCCTGCACACCCCAAGAAGTGAGAACATAGAACGAATACACACAAGAGAAAGGAATAAGACAATTTTATACCTATCTCAAGTCCCTACTTAATTATTCTTGAGAGTTGATGCCTCGAGAAATCACTTCTCTACAACAGTTCTCTTTTGAGACATTAACGCTCATTCTCCAACCTTTGTATTTCTTACTGCTTTCCATAGTGTCCCATTGCACTTCACGAATTATCCAGATGGTCAGTCTGATATCTCGTGACAAGGCATTGGAACTCATGGTATCACAGACATCAGGAATACAAACATGTTATGACAGCACAAACAAATCTCCATATTTTACATAAAAAACAATGTGAGTGAGTTCCAAATACAAACAACTCAAGTAGCTACAAAATAATCAGATACTCAACCATCAAACATTCAACACTACAAACATAGAATGCACAGAGAAACACAATAGACACACAACTCACTGGCTGAAAAGGTTTGACCTGCTTTAATACCACAAATGTAACGACCCGCCTTGTCGCTATGATATCACTACTCTAAATGTGTAATTTCAATTTTAAATGAAAATTCTATTAATTTGATTATGAAAATGAGGGTAAACTTTTCGTGATAATACACTCATAAGACAATGCACAAATACATAAATAAATACATATATATATATATATATATGTTAAACCAATATATGTTATTCACTTGTCAAAACATAATTCAGTTTTTACATGTATCTTAGCCTGGGATTTACATTTCCAATCAAAAGAATCAAGGAACCAACTAAGAAAAAGTTGATAACAAAGCAAAACTCTCTCCCAAAATAAGTTCCAACATTATCACGTCAGCTTGGCGGCTCCAACAAAAGAATCTTCCTCCAACATCACCTATTGCTACTCATCTGCTCCTACGAGCGAAGGTTCGCGATCATCATGGGTACAAACTACAAAATACAAAATTGAAAAGTGAGTTTACTATACAAGATCAACAAACATAAAATGACAATGATTAGCAAGAAAAAAATAACAATAACCACAATCATTCTCCATAATCCATCAGTTAAACATACACTTAACAAATTAGTCATAAACTTTTTCTACAATTCAAATCAAGTATGCTCAGAATGATGTATGCACCTTGCTCGACTCTCAAATACAATGCGGTACCATTTGTCAGGAAATAGCCTAAGCATAACCACTTGACACTCTCACTTAGGAAAACTAGGCGTTAACTGTCAAGCACAAGAAACTCTCCCCCCCATGTTGATGAGCACGAGTCTCTAGGGAGTTCCAAATCGAGTGGCATGCCCCAAGTACCAGCATTTTCCCTCATGAAAAACCATATGTATTTACTGACAAAGTTTATACTATTTCCATACAATTATGAAGTATGAAACATGGGCACCATCAATGCATTCACCGTGGATGGTTAAAAATTATAAGCAATCCCCTTCCATCTCTAGGGATGCTTGAAATTTTTAAAACAATCCTTGTCCCCCTCTGGGGATATCCAACATGTCACTGCACCCCTATGTACATACATAACATACATTTATCACGATGACATAATTAACATCAGCATCATCTCATCTCAATGTCATCATCAACATCAACATCATTTCATCTCAATATCATCATCAACATTAACATCATCTCATCTCTATATCATCATCAACTTCAACATCATCTAATTTCAATGTCATCATCATCACAAGCAATCACATTCCACATATATGTAATACCTTGAATTTTAACCATGTGTTTAAGCTTAGATTAAGCCTAAGATAAAGGTTATAGGGATACTTGAGAATCCCTAGGAGAAAGGCTTGAGAAAAGATGAAATAAGCCGATTTATGAGTTTTCTGAAGTGCCACGCCTGAGGCGTGGGATCCCACGCCTGGGGCGTGGGAAACAGCCCAGAAAGCCAATTTT
>PYAF01003480.1:1219959-1232028 GCA_007407185.1 Glycine tomentella
AAATTAATATGAATGTGTTTATTTATTTTAAATTTAAATTGATAATAATAAAATAATGCCTATGTGTTTTTTCTTAAATATTTCAATTCATAATAATAAAATAATATGTATTATTTTATTTATTTTTAAACTTTTAATTAATAATAATAAAATAATATGTATGTGTTTTTTTTTTAAATGAATTGATTATAATAAATTGATATGATTGTGTTATTTATTTTAAAATTTAAATTGATAATAATAAAATAATATGTATGTGTTTTATTTATTTTTTAAACTTTTAGTTGATAACAATAAAATAATATGTATGTTTTTTAAATAAATTATTTGAATTGAACTTTGTTGAAGTTTTGGATTCCTTTGAAGTGTTGGACTAGGAATTTTGAAATTTTGTAGATTATGGTTAGAATAAGAGGATTGCATCGGGCTTTAGGCAAAGTTGTAGACAGAGCCTTAGGTAGAGATGTTAGTGGTAATGAAGAAGAAGTCCTGAGCACTTAAGGCTGACAACATTGGTACGAAGATAACATGCAGGTGTTGTTGATCCCAAGGATGTTCCTGCTCACGATGCTAATGTGGAGCCTCACATTCCAGTTATGGAGGATGAGGGTACTGATTTAGAAGGTTTTCTAGACGAGCCGCAAGATACATCAGTGTTGACAATGTATGTTGATCATGTGGCAGCTAGAGTGTGGGCATGAGAGGTACTAATGTCTTTAATTAAATACATATTTATATATTTTTGTCATTTTAATTGTCATAGTTAATCATAATTTTTTGTAGGAACGTGCTGAGTTTAAGTTGGCTTCTCAGGGAAAGAAGGTGCAAAAATTTGGAATGCTTGCATATGAAATTGAAGGCTTAGTAGTTGGTACAAGCTTAAGCCCTCTTATTAGATGCTCAATGGAGACAGGAAACAGGGGGACCACTGTTTGCTTTTGTGAAGAAATGGCACTTGGAAACCAGCAATTTCCATCTACCCGTAGGAGAAGTGACTATCACCCTAGATGATGTGGCATCGTTGTTGCATCTACCAATTGTAGGAGCCTTCTAAACCTATGATGCAATAGATGTAGGAGAGTCAGTGCAATTATTGGTTGAGTTGCTTGAAGTCACTACAAAAGAAGAAAGAGCTGAGACGGAGCAATACCATAGGGAATATGTTTGACTTTCTTGGCTGTGAGACATATATCATGTCAAATGTGAGTCAAGGCATTGGATTGTAGCAACTAAAGCATATTTGCTTCATCTTGTAGGTTGCACACTCTTTGCTAACAAGAGTGCCACACATATCGGTGTGGTATTCTTGGACGTTTTTCACGACCTAGAGCAATCCGGAGGATTTTGAAAACAATATGAACACACACAATTACCAAGAGGAAGGGGTGAATTGGTTAAAACTTGACCTTTTAAAATTCTTTAAAGAATCAAAGTTATAAGATCTACTCAGCTCAAGAAAACAATTGCTAAAATCTTCACTTGTTGAGTAATAAAAGTTTCACCAAAGAATCACAGATTAAGATAGCTAGAAGAGATTAAAGAAAGTAATCAACACAAGAACTGATACTGGTTCACCTCTCAACAAGCTACATCCACTTTCTTCTAACCAAAACTTGATTAGAGTTTCATTATTCACAAAATTCAGTTCTTACAAGCTTACAACAATCACCCTTAATCAACCCTAGATTAAGAACAAAAATCTAAAACCCTTTTAGACTCCTAATGACCAAGACTAAGAGAAACCCTTCTCTACTCTTCCCCCTAGAGAACCCTATTCTAGAAAAGCTTTAAGAAACTTTTGTAATAGTAACAAACAACCAAAAATTCTAAAAAGAATTTACAAGCAAAGTTAATGGAGAGAGACAACCTGATGATCCAATGAATATGGTTTACCAATAAGGTTTGAAATGAAAACAAGTTTCAAAGCTTCTCCAAATACTTTTTGAATATCTTGCCCAAGAAGAAGTCTTTCAATGCAACACGAAGATTTAGAATTTGTGGGACAAGAACTTTAGAATTCAGAATATCCTTTCTCACTTCAGAAGACTTTTGAAAACTTATGAAAATTTGCAATGTAATGATATGTGTTTTTTCAAAAGACCCAACAACTATTTATAATAAAATATTGTAATTGAATGTAATCGATTAAATTGTCAATGTAATAGATTAAAACAACTAATGTAATCGATTAAAAACAAATTCAAAAGATTAAAATATTCTTGAGCTTTCTGGAAAATATATATGAGAAAAGTAATCGATTAAATCACCATGTAATCGATTAACACAGAAAGTCTTGTTTTTCAAAACGTGCCAAGTAATCGATTAGCATAAATCATAATCAATTATCACAGGAAGACATTTATGTGACTTTGTGAAGTGTAATCCATTACTATTCTACTATAATCGATTAAAGTGTTCTTGAATCTTTTTGGAAAATATTCATGAGCAATGTAATCGATTAATTCACTATGTAATCGATTATCAAAGGAAGTCATGTTTAAAAAACAAGCCAAGTAATCGATTACTACCATATCATAATTGATTATCATAGGAAGACTCCAACTGCGATTTGTGAAGAGTAATTGATTATCATATAGTTATAATCAATTAATGTGTTCTTCAAAGCTTAAGTAATAGATTACCATTAGCTGGTAATCGATTAAAGCAGTATGAAATTGTTTTTCCAAAATAAGCTTTGAACACTTTGGCTTTTTTAATGCAATCAATAATACTTTAAAATCTTGTTCACAAAACATGTCTTTTATAAAACCATGAATGTAAGCCAATGCATGATGTTTATGCAAATGCAAAGGATCATAGGATGAAACTTTTAACCATCTAAGAATTACATATGCCTTCAATTGAATGACATGTAAAAGCTAAAACTTTTCCTTGACTAAGATCCTCATCAACTTGATCCTCTTCAAGCTCCCTTAGTTTCTAACAGGTTTTCTTGGGGAGCGACTACACTTGTTCACATGTATGATAATCTAAATTATATGTGTCAGCACCACAACAAACATCTTGCAAGGTATATCACTCTGTTGCAGGTAATTTTCTTGACATTTATCATTGATATTTGTAATTGTAGTGTTGGATCTATGAGTATTTCCCAAGTATTGGGAACGTCCTTGCAGATGACCAGTACTAGGAGAGCCAACCGCGTGCCTGTCGTTGGAAGGATGCAAAGGCATTACCAATGACAATATATTGTAAGCGATTGGATAGGTTGATGCTAGATGATGTTTGTTGGACACCATATGCATCACCGTGGGGTCATAGAATTTGAGATTATTTCTCTATTTTCTGGCCATATCAGATGGGGTTCGTATATTGTCAGACACCAACCATAGAGGGTGCTAAGACAGTTTGGATTTGTGTAGTCGATTCCCCAACTCCAAAGCTCTCCATCCCCATCCACAAAGGAGGTTGATGATAGATGGATCCACTTTTCACAATACCTTGTAGCGATCATACACTTGGTTACTTTTCCTAGTCAGTGTGTTGTAGGGTATATGGAGTGGTTTTATCAAAATCTCACCCATTGATAAGTCTGTCACAGATTGGGGAGGCATCCTCCCATGGTGCATCATTCATTACAAGATCAACCACATGTGTTGCCTGATGATACAACACCTGTGCCACTTTCATCTGCAATAGTAGTTGTTGATGCTGAGAAGCCTCGACATGTGGTGGTATGATACACTTAATATTTCTATTACACAATTTTTTAAATGTCTTGATCTAAAATGGACTATTAAGATGTTGTTGTCATTGTCTCAGGCTGTTTACCAAAAGATAACATAAAACTTGCAACACATGATAGACATGAGGATGCTTATTGCTTGCAAAGATGCATATAGTATAACAGACCAGTGTATAAGATTAGCATGCAGTGTTACTAAGCACAAAAGTGTTTATGTCTGATCTAGACGAAGGAAGGATACACAGGGGAGAGATGCTGGTGGACGAGGTTGAGGATGGTTTATTATTTCGTTGACTATATACTGATGTTGTCCAACTATTTATATATGAATATTATAATTTCATGCATTTAATTTAAATATGACTATTATAATTGTTGTGTAGGTTATAATTCAATTAAAAAAAATTCACCATTACGCACATTCAGGTTACAAACATATAAACAATAACAAAATGTTCAATCTTCTCCTAGATCAACATGTTATGTGCGCAACCTCATGAAATTAGTAAACTCGTGCATTGGACTAATATAAGGAATCGACCACTGTTTTGCTTGATGATTACAGTGTCTTGACCATAACAAAGTAGTTGATGGCATAGAACATCCATCTCTCAATAAAACCTGTTACAATGACCAATGCACATATATTTATTAATAACACGTGTTTTAGTCATGAAAATAAAGTAAAATGGTCATTATTATACCTGAACAAAATGATTGCCATAGACATAACCAATACATAGAATGTGACATCATGACATATAACATCAATATTTTATTTATTATATCATTATTTTTGTAACAAAAATTTGCCATGGTAAAATAAAATAATAGTTATAAAAAATTTAAAAATTGAAAAAAAAAATTCATATGCTTCATATGAATTAGCTAATCCATATGAAGAATACTGATTGGTCAATCCGTATGAAGCATATTGATGGGTGTTACAACAAAACAGAACCACTGGTTACCTGAAAACCACCCTAACGACGAAGCCAAATACAGTGAAGGAAACCACCACCAGTCAAAAGGAGCTCCGCCAACAATAAAATACAAAAGCCAGACAAAAACCAAAGTAGGAGCAGAAAGGAAGACGCACTAGAGAGATAGCACAAATGAAGAATCACAATCCATAGTCTACACAACCATAAGCATAATCATAGCTTCAAAAGAAAAGAAACAAATATGTACATATATAGGGAATGAAATAGAGGAGAAATCCTAAACTTTGTTTAACCGTTAAATGCATAATTAGAATTTTGTGAGAATATATATAGGAAGGAAGTAATAGGGTTGACAATATACCTTAATCGGAAATATGATCATAATGTTTATAGCCCACAGAAATATGGGGAATGTGAGCTATGTTTGGCCAGTCATCTCCTGTTTCTTTCTCACAACGATTCTCCAACTCCGGATGACAACCAAAAATAGTCAATTGTTGCAAATTGGTAAGTCTTAGGCTCAATGGAAGACAAGTCAACTTAGAACAGTAAAAAATACTCAAATCGCAAAGCAAGGGAAGTTTTCCAAAGCAGTCAGGCAATGATTCTAGCTTTGGTAGATTCTTTAATCTCAAGACCTTGAGGGAAGTTATATCTTGAAAATCTTGCAAATCTTCCACATCTCTACAATTGGAAAGCCACAATTTCCAAAGGCGACAAAAACCTGCTGACACTTTGAACTTACCACAATTGAATACTGAGAGAGATTCCAACCCTTTTAGCAATGCTTCTTCTTCCAAAAATTCAGGACATTCATCAATTTCAAGTATAGAAAGGCTTGAGAACATGTTTTTTCCATCCTCCCTTGATAACTTTTTAAATTTTGGTAGATGACGAAAGGTCAGATCTTCTAGGGCCCTGAAAACTACTCCACCATCACTGGATTCCTCATAGAGGTATTCTACATTATTCATGTGTGATGTTCTTAGAATCTTTAGAGAAATTTCCCCAATGGTGGAAGTTGTAAACAGTTTTCACAATTCTTAAGAATTAAAATTGATAAATATTTGAGAGAAGAACTAGACATCCATTGTGGGAAATGGGTACCTTTATATCCTTCCACCTCTAATTTCCAAAGTCGTTGGGTATCAGGTTGAAGCACTTCAAGAATCTCCTCAACATTTTCTTGTAATTCAGAGTCTTCATTTCTTTCCCATGACAACCTCAACTTATTCAACTGCTTACTTGACATGTTGGCTTCTTTTGCATCCATTACACCTTTTACATTTTCTAGATGCTTGATGTCAAGATCTCTTTTAAGCTTCAATGGTCCCAATTCTTCCAAACTGAATCCTTTTTCTTTGCCAACAAAGAACTTGGTTAAAATCTTTAGGGAAGTCAGCATACCTATATGAGGAGGCAAGTTTGATAGTTTTGGGCAATCATTAAAGGACAACTGGTTTAGATCTTTTAAGCATATCAAATTGTTAGGCAACATTTTGAGATGAATGCAACGATCTAATTTCAATATCTGCAAATTCCACAATTTACATAGTGATTCTGGAAGAGTTTCAAAACTACCCCCAGAAAGATTTAAGTACCTTAGATGTTTTAAAAGACCTATAGAAGATGACAACGTTTCTCTTTTTACAAAATCAAGTACCCGCAAAGAATTACATTTCAACACATCAGCATGAGGAGAAAGTTGGTCACCATAGTTATCTGGCAATATATAGGTCCTCAAAGATTTGACTCGATGCAACTGCGCTAAACTAATGGATTCCTCACGTACATTCCGCATGGACCTATGATCTGAGAGATGGAGTATTCTTTCAGACAAAGTAATTACACGATTGTCTTTTGTAATGCAACAAACATCTTCTGTAATAGATTCTGCAAGATCATGAACAAGATCATGCATTTTGAAACTTGTAACTTTGCCAAATTCATCTGTCTCAATATCTTGAAAAAATGATCTCCAATATAATTCATTCCATACATCATCACCTTCATCTTCAACATCTAATCTTTCATTAGACGAAATGAATCCATTAGCCAACCAAAGTTCTATTAAATATTGCTTTCCTATTCTTTCATCTTTGGGAAATATTGCGCAATAAGAAAAACATTGTCTGTGCTCAATCGGTAAGTTCAAGTAACTTAATCTCAGGACTGGAATTATGGAGTTTTCCTTGTGTGGTAAATCCAAAAGTTTGCTATACTTAACATTGAGCCACTCATTTTTGTTTCTTTTGAAGCGTAAAAGACCCCTAGTGCTTTTGCAGCAAGAGGTAGTCCCCGACACTTCTTTACTATCTCCTTCCCTATGTCTTCAAGCTTTACCTGTGCTTCCTCATTAGGACCAAAAGCTTGTTGTTTAAACAATTCCCAACAATATTCGTCAGGCAGAATCAATAATTCATGAGGACGTGTTGTTCCCATGATTGTTGCTACCTTTGATTGACGAGTAGTGACTAAAATGGAAGCTCCCTTAGCCCCACAAGACAATACAAATTTCAACCTCTCCCAATTCTCTTGTTTATCATCCCACACGTCATCTAAAACAAGCAAATATCTTTTTCTTTGAAGCATATCTTGAAGTCTTCTTTGTTGTGACCCTATATCGAAATCCTTGCAAGCACGCCCAGATGCTGCATCGATGATAGCTTTCATCATTCTCTCCAAACTAAAATCTTCTGAAACACATACCCAAATTCTTAACTCAAAGTGGTTGATTACCCTCTTATGATTGAAGATGAATTGGGCAAGTGTTGTTTTTCCAATTCCACCTAGACCAGTTATTGGATAGATGGATAAATACGCAGAATTAGAAGCATCACCAATCAAAAAGTCTAAAATTTTATCTTTATCTTTTTCTCTTCCGTAGACTTTTGGTTCAGTGACTAGAGAGGCAGTTTGGCGCCACTCAAGGACTCCCCTTCTTCTCTCATGAACCATCTCAGTCAAATGAAACTTAGTCCTTTCCTCATCAATTTCCCCTAATCTCTCACTTATTCTTTTCATTTTCTTAGAAATATTGTAATGAAAAACAACACGCTTGGGATGAAAAGAGGAGAAGAAAGAGCATTGTACCTTGTCTAATGGACCACACTTGACCCCTTGGTACTCCAACCCCATTATTTCATAGGCACACTCATCAATGATGTCATCGAGGTTGTGAGCTGCATGTTTTAGCTTTCCCAACCAATCTTTTATATCTTTGTTTGAGAATTGTTTCTCCTCAGCATCTTCAAGTGTTGCCTTGATTGAGGTTAACAAGCCGGAAATTCTTTCCATGTCTTGATCAAAACCAAGAAATGGTTGCAACTCCTTTTGAACAAGTGAGTTCAAATTCCCTAGCAAAGTTTCGATGACAAACTCAGCCATATTGTAACTCTTCAAGATTGAAATGCAAGAGGGATTGTATGAAGGAACAAGGAAGATGATTAACAAAGACTATGTGGGCTTAAAATGTTAAATAGTGTGCTACTAAAGATGCAATATTGGTATAACTTGTAAGCAAGCCAAGGTTTCTCAAACCAGTAAGGCAAAGATAACTTATGAAGCAATCTTGGAATAGTTTATAGATGCAGAAAAGCAGCTGCATGCACAAGAGAGCAGGTTCCCATAAGCACTGACGTGACTTTTAAATGTCCTAGGAGTATTATTCTTATAGACGCGTAACTTCATGTTGGTTATTTACATAAATCAAACTTGATCAACGAAATTCCTTTTTTTTTTTTATAAGAATCAAAGTAATTCCTTATATAAAATAAATTACATAAAGAAAAACTAAAACAATAGAAAAAAAAATAAAGAACGAAAAAAAAGACCATGCGCTTTCTCAAGTAAAATAAATTAAAAAAGGTGATTATTAACAATATGCTTTGTAATTTGGTACACACATATATTGTTTGGTCTGTGTTAAAATCACATTTGAAATATATAAGTTGGCTTTTTACATATGTACAAAATGTGATTTTTGATGTTACAAAAAAAATTGCTCTTTTAGATTTTATTCTTATTCTCGATTAGTAGTGCTTGATGTAGAAAGTTCTCCGGTAGCAATGGCTGCACCAGAGCTTCAAATCATTAAAAAAATGATGTGAGGAAAAGTTTGTATTGGATCATCAAGGTGTGTATTGGTCTGTTCAGATCTACCTGTATGTTCTGTTCTTTTGTTTTTTTGTGTGTTTCTATAAAACAACATTTATCTTATTCTATATCAAAAATATCTCTTTTGTATGCATGCATGGCCTGTCCCAAGCCAGGATAAAGGAGGAGGGTTGGCGTCAGGAGTTGCGAACCGGCCATAAAAAGTTAGCTATTCTTATGTGATATATATAAGAATAACACTGCATAAAATATCGTTTCTTACATCTTTGCATAATGAGAAGTTTTTGTACACTAGAGTATGTTATATTTAAGATTAATTAGTGTTCTTTTGGAAGTATGTGAGATTTTAGTTTCAATTAACGATATTTTATATACTAATTACTGTTTAGTTTGTTTATGAAGTGTTTTATAACTTTTAATTTGTAGATGTATTATTTATATTTCCGGATATGTATTTAGTTACAGGCATTGGCTGTAGATACTCACTTTTTCTGTTCTTTCTTTCCTTTTCCTTTTTCTTGTTGTATTTCTTTTGTGGATGGCTGCCATTTTTATTTTTAAACGATATCATTATTTGTAAATATATTTTATGACAATTTTTTTGTAATTATGCTTTGCTTTTGGTTTAAGGTTGCTGAGAATCTATGGGGCACTGGCTTCTTGGTTGCTCAATCAAAAGTTTATTTCCAAAGACAGGTTGTTACATGTTGGGGGCAAGACATTTGGGATACAATAATTTAAGTGAACAAAATTAACAAATGCTCGATTGAATTGGATTTCTTTCTAAAAAAAAAAAAAAAGATTAAGAAATAATTTTTTCATTGAACACTATAATTGAATATATCACTAAAGAGAAAAAGGTTTTAACATTTTCTGGTTCAACTTACTTTTGCACCGTTGTATGATTAATTTTAAGTGATTTCTATGCAGTTGTTATGCCCAATATAGTGTGGCTGGAAAGGAGTTATTTTGATAATCAACCTCATTAGTTCAGTAAAATCTATTACTTCTATTAGCTATTATTTCTATTACTCCTTTACAAAAGAATGTTGGTCTTGGACACGTGTCACTTTATTGTTTATCCATATTCCCGCCCAATGGTCTTCTGGCACTTCTCACAAAAAAAGCATATTCCTTTCAATGAACTAAAAAACTACACGGCAAAATTGAGAGAGGGAGAGAGAAAGCCTTCTCTTTCTTGGGGAAGAGAAAAAAAGCCATTTTGATAATCTAGGGTTTTTTGCTTTTGATTTTCTATTTCTCACAAAAATCTTCTCCTTTTGCATTTCATGAAAATCTCTCCTCTTTTGTTGTTGATAGAGAGGCCGCCTATTGCTTGACTTTTCTACAAAGATTTTTCATACCTTTGTTGGCTTTTGTTTTTACATATTACCTGTGTTCTGAGCTTGTATGTTTCCTGTTAGTCCAAAAAAGATCAACGGAAGAGAGACAGAGACAGATAAACTTTTCTGTATGGTTTTTTCTCGTGTCCTCTGTCCTGTTTTGGAATGGATTATTTGAATAAATAGTTAGAACATTTTTTTAATTATACATAAAATTAGTTTATTTGTTCAACCAATAATAAGGTTGTCTACAATATCTTTCCTCCTTACTTGTGCATAACATGAAGATTCTAAGTACTGGATTAAGTAGTTTTTTTGTTTTTTGTATAGAAGCAAAGAAGACACAATAAACTTCAAACAGTTAGTTTGGTTCATATTGTTATTGTGTGTCTATCTTTGTTATTCTATCTATCTTTATCATATGACAACCTATAAACGTGTGAAATAAATGACTTGCATCTATTAAGTTGCCTTATACATCTACCACAATATAATAATAATTTCTTTGTGAAAATAAACATTTATTTTATTTTATTTTATTTTATCTCATTTAAATATTAGATGCATTTTAAATTGACTGGTTTGATCTAATTATGTGCTGGGCTTGCTACTTTTGTTTCAAGGAACTCAAGAAAATTAGATATTTCTTGCTCTAACTTTGTGACAGTCTTGATCACTAACATGCCTCAGCAAATTTAGTTAAAACTGCCAACAAGCATTTCAAAGATAGTCATAGTGTCATACACTTGGGTGAAATTTTGACAACTAGATTTTATTGAAATGTTTTTCTCATTTCCAGTATTTTCATTGGAATTTAGGGACTCCATTTGGTTTTTGAAGTAAATGGTTATCACCTTGTGTAGCTTTATTATTGATGATATTGTGACAACCTGCAGTTTTCACTTTTTGGCCTCTCGAATGCCTTCATGGCTGAGTTGCAGGGGGCTATGAGAGCAATCAAGATCGCTTGGCAGGGGGGGGGGGGGTTGCACCACCTATGGCCGGAATGTGACTCTCTTTTGGTGGTTTCAGCCTTCCACTCTCATGCCTCAGTTCCGTGGAGACTTTTAACAGATTGACAGGAGTATTAGTATAGCTACGTTGCGCCTATCAAATAATGTTTTCAGAAGAAACAATTTTTGGTGGCTTTATTTAATCCAAAAAAACACTTTAACAGAAGCAATTTTTGATAGAGAGCAATCACTAAAAACAACAAAATAATAATAAAATAAGCAACATGTCATCATTTAGCAGGGGTAATTAACGGCAAATACTAATGATGAATTGAACAAAAGTATGAGCTAATACTAGTCAAAATTAATTCAAAAACTAAAAGTAAGAAAATGTAGGAAGTAAAAATATAATTAACTTCCATTTTAAATAAATTTCAAACTAATCAATCAATATCATTATATTATATAAAACATAGTTGTTAATTGTGTTTGTCAATACATGTGACACCTATGATGAAAGCATGTCCCTCTTAATTAATTAACTAACTATTATTTTTTTATTAGCACAATCATATCTAATTTTATTTTAGTAAAATTAAATTAATATCAAATCTTAATTAAGCAATTAATATATCAATATAAAATAGGATTACTAAATGTGTCTGTTATTACACGTGACACCCTACTATAAACTAAAGTCTCACTTAATTAATTAATTAATTTAATTTTTATTATATTTTCATAAAATTAAATTAACACCAAATCTTAATCAATCAATTATAAATCAAATAAGTTGAATAAAAACAAAAAAATCATGCATATCAGCAAATTAAAAAGAGTTATTATAAACTATTAAAAAGCATTAAAAATCCTTAAAAAGTTAGAAATAATTATATTAAGTATTATTATATTAGAAATCATCGATTTTATTTTTTTTTATCATTATTTTAATTTGAACTGATAATTAAAATTCTTATTATTTCTATATAAATAATTACTTTTTATTT
>PYAF01003480.1:1232128-1258196 GCA_007407185.1 Glycine tomentella
TATTTTTATTTAATTTTTGTAAAATAATTTATTTAGGCTAATAAGTCATTTTAAAAGCAGAATTTGTTTAGGTAATATTTTAATTTAAAATTTATAGACCAAAACAAAATGCGTTAAGTCATTTCCATAAATATATATATATATATAAACTGTAATTGAATTACATAAATAATTTGGATGTTTTTATTATGATTCTGATTTATATTTTTAAAAAAATCATTTTTTACTACTTTATTCTCTATAAATTATGAATTTGAAAGTACTGTTGTAATTAATTTCTTTTCTCTCGATAACTTTTTTATTTTCTAATTATTGTTTTGCTTGATTGTCATTTTTTGTTATTTTTATTTAATTGTTATAATTTCCAGCAGTGTTGATGATCAAGTCATGGTGACGGTTTTATTAGTTGACAGTATAAAATTATTTCGTATTATTAGTATATGATCATTAAACTGTTTAATTTAATATTTTTAAATATTAATAGTTAAAAATAACTTAATTTGTATCATAAATTTCAAAAGTAATTTATATGTTCATAAGTATTTATTTATTAGGAGTTTTAATAATAATAATATATAAAATATTTATTTATTTAAATTTTAGTTATGTAAAATAAAATAAAAAATCTTATATTACAATGCTAAAATAAAATACTAGTGACTAATTAATCTTGCACTGTTTCTTCAACAGGAGAGATGTAAAGGATGCAATTGTGGATCCTAACAACAATAACCATTTCCTAAAAGTCCATGGAATGTCATTTTATCAATAAATGGAGACAAATAATGAAGTTAATCACATTTTTAACCCATTACGTTCTATCTACTATACATAGTGTGTAACAAGCTAATGTGTTGTTCAAATTAACAATGATGGCTCTACTCTGCAGGTGGAATTGATCTCCCTTGACGAGGCTGTAAAATTGTTACTTAGGGATGCCCATAATACTTCTGTAATGAGAAGTAATAAAATGATTAATGTAACTTGTTCTTTATCTGTTGACGTAGGTATACACTAGTTACATTTTTTCACTCACTCTGATTTGCCCTTGCAGCTAAAGTTAGACGGCTATATGACATCGCAAATGTGCTATCCTCCATGAACCTTATTGAGAAGGTGATGCTCGCCAATCTTTTAATTCTTATTTATGTGCACATCTCCCCATTGTCTATGTTTTGTTTAATATAAGTGTTAACTAGGCTTATTCTTGTGATTTTACAAATTGACAGACCCATACGGCGGATACACGAAAACCAGCATTCAGGTGGCTCGTTTCTGAAGGGAAGACATGGAATGAGACACTTCACAAATCAAACCTGAACAACCCTAGGAAAAGGGCATTTGGAAGTGATATCACAAACATCAGTTTTGAGACGAATAAAGTGGAACTGTACATGAGTGGGGACTTGAAACCGAATCCTATGAAGCCAAGAGTCGAAAATGGTAGTGCTTCAAAATTGTAGTTTTTGCAAATGTGGTTCATAATGCTTCAAAATTTTGCAGAAAATTGAAGGGAAAAATCTCTGGCTCTACTTACCCAGAATTTTGTCAAGGTCTTTGTCTGCTCTAATGTGAGGTTTACCATAACTTTCTTGGCATTCCAATTTCTTGTATCTTTTTTATTAGCCTTGTGTAACAAGCTGATGTGTTGTTCAAATCAACAATGATGGCTCTACTCTGCAGGTGGAACTGATCTCCCTTGACGAGGCTACAAAATTGCTACTTGGGGATGCCCATAATACTTCTGTAATGAGAAGTAATACAATGATTAATGTAACTTGTTCTTTATCTTTTAACTGAGGTATATGCTACTTACATTTTTTCGCTCACTCTGATTTGCCTTTGCAGCTAAAGTTAGACGGCTATATGACATCTCAAATGTGCTATCCTCCATGAACCTTATTGAGAAGGTGATGCTCGCCAATCTTTTAATTCTTATTTATGTGCACATATCCCCCTTGTCTATGTTTTGTTTAATATAAGTGTGTAACTAGGCTTTTTCTTGTGATTTTACAAATTGACAGACCCATATGACGGATACATGAAAACCAACATTCAGGTGGCTCGTTTTTGAAGGGAAGACATGGAATGAGACACTTCACAAATCAAACCTGAACGACCCTAGGAAAAGGCTAATTGGAAGTGATATCACAAACATCAATTTGGAGACGAATAAAGTGGAATTTTTCACGAGTGGGGACCTGAAACCGAATCCTAAGAAGCGAAGAATCGAAAATGGTAGTGCTTCAAAATTGTAGTTTTTGCAAATGTGGTTTATAGTGCTTCAAAATGTTGCAGAAAATCGAACGGAAAAATCTCTGGCTCTACTTACCAAGAATTTTGTCAAGCTCTTTGTCTGCTCTAATGTGAGGTTTACCATAAGTTTCTTGGCATTCCAATTTCTTGTATCTTTTTTATTAACCTTGTGTAACAAGCTGATGTGTTGTTCAAATTAACAATGATGGCTCTACTCTGCAGGTGGAATTGATCTCCCTTGACGAGGCTGCAAAATTGTTACTTGGGGATGCCCATAATACTTCTGTAATGAGAAGTAATACAATGGTTAATGTAACTTGTTCTTTATTAATTGTGACAAATTTCCTTTCAAATTCACAAGAAAGCATGTTTCACTAAAGTTTTACCCGTGAAATAACATCCACAAATAATGTGATTCCTATGAATTTTCAATAAATCCTCACCTAATGGGCATAATTTAAGGAAAAAATATGGAATATAAAAATATGGTTTAAAAGGGTATAATTGATAATAAAAAAATAAAAAAGAGAAGCTGTATAAGTAACTAACAATGTGTAAATAGCAAGGTCTTTCATTTTTATGTAAATAAACTATTCGACTTGATGGCCTAATATATGATTGGGATTGACCCAAATAGTGTTTTAATTAATTTTTATTGTTTATAATTCATTATGTGTATGTTTATCATAATTTAAGATTTTATTTTAATTAATTATAAATTATTCTTGTTTTAGACTAATTGGGCTATTGGCCTCAGCTTACATTGGGCCAGGATTTTAAAACTTTTAGACTTTTAGACTTTTAGTTTACCGTTATAAAATTACGCCCTGCGATTGCTAGTGACTCTCACTGTATCTCTGTGCCTCTTCCATCAGCTTCTTCTATTCTATCATGTTCTTTCTTTCTTATTTTCTTCAGATATTATAACTTCTTCGTCATTGTTACATTTTCTGAAATCATCTTTTCTTTTTTTTGTCATTTTTAGGTTCTTTCTCTGTTATCTTTAAGTGAATTAATCATATCTTCTTCGTCATGTTTAGGTTTTTTGCTATTATCTTTATGTGAAATCATATTTTCTTCTTCATTGTTTTTTCACTTTCTTTATCTGTATTGTTGTTCTTGAAATTACCTGTTCAATTTAATTCAATCGGTGAATAGACATGATGATTTTTACATTGGTCTATGTTTCTGAATCACAGTCACGGGCAACTTTTACCAATTTTTGATCTCAAATCGCAGATAAATATAATATTTTTTTATTTTATTTCCTGAATTTTTTCATCTTTTCGTTGTGTTTTCTCCTTGTGAATTTTTAATTGCAGTATATGCCTTTGTTGTGCTTTCCTTGGATTCTTGTTTTTGTTTCTTAATATTTATTTATAATTTTTCTTGTGAGTTTCTTGATTTTTTTGGCTTTGACTCATTAATCTTCTGCCTTTGTTGTAGTATACGCTATTCCGATTCATAATGTGAGCCGCTGCTATGTATGTATGTCCTAAGAGACCTTAAATTTGTTGTTTCTTTAGGCATTTTTCAATAGAAATTGAAATCTTGTGCTAATCTTTTTAGTTTTTTTTTTATATATATATGTTCTGCAGTGATAATTTCAGAAATAAATTCACATGTCAGACTTCAGAGATTTTCAAATTGATGAGAATGAAAATTCTGATACTTAAGCAGAATTTATAATTTATTTATTTATTATTCTCTTGCTGAGCAGAATTATTTATTTATTTATTTATAATTCTGTCACTGAGCAGAATTCATAAGTTATTTCTTGATGATTCTATTACTCAGCAATTCATAATTTATTAATAAATTATTATAACCTTCTAGATATATTAATAAATGGAAATTATTATAACCTTCTAGATATAATTTGTGATTGGAGGTAGGGTAAAAACTTTTGCATTATAATTACATTTTAATTAAATTCTATTCACAAGAGATTTATGAGAAGGAGTCTCATGCTTTATGGAGAGCAAACAAATTGTGTTTAGTAACTGTTATAAATCAATGCCCACTGGTGTTGATGGCACCACCCTCATTGGTAGTGTCTCCACCAGAGCTATCTCATATTCCATTGGCTTGTGGAGTGACATTGCAGCATTTATCATTTGGGACTGGCCATGAGAGTAACATTTCCATCCATGTGTTTTGTTAAATTTTGTTATTGAAATTGAATAGGGAGTTTCATGCTATAAATCTATTTTTACTGATTCTTTCATGTATCCACTGTGATTCATTGATTATATTACTTTCCAGTCATTCGTAGGTTACTATTGAGTTATGTTTTTGCGAGTTTTACTTAATTGTTTAATGTGCTTCTAGTCTATTAGATGCTAATTTATTATTGAAAATTGAAGACATGAATGAACACAGAGCTTAAAGCTAAGTCAGTTAGAAGAGTCTCACTATGAATATTATGAGTAAGATGTTAAACCATCATCTCCTGTATTTATTAAAGTAGGCAATTTAAGATCTTGTTGGTAATATTGCTGCAGGCCCAGTGAGCAACCATCTGTCAAAAGTTGATAACTGGCAAATAATCAGTTTCAGCCCTTCTTGAACTAAGCAGCATTAAGGTTGACAAATAATCAGTTTCAGCACTGCTTGAACTTACGCAACAGTAAGGTTGGATTAATTCATAATGTGAGTGTAGATTTTATCATGCATTAGAATCGTTGCTATATATATTCTTTGCAATCTCAATTTTTTCATTTATGTAGATGTGTTGCAGTTGAAATTGAACTCATTTATTGCTGTTTCAGCATTTGATTTTGGTTTCTGCAGTTCTGCATGTGAAAATTAATCAAACACTGAACCTAGGCATGACTTATACCATTTTCATATTCCATATTTGAGTTTGTACCTTCATGGAAACTTATTTTTACAGTTAAGAAACGATGGAGTATAGCTCCTTATTATTGGGGAAATCCCTCTAAATTACATAGTTTGGAGTGTAGGTTTTATTATGATAATTTTATTCTTATATTGTGTCTCCCATACAAGAGATTTCTTAGATAAAGGAGGCTATTTCAACAAATAATGCATGCTGGGAAATTGGAGAATCACCAGTTAAGGTAGTGGGCTGAACATTAGTTAATGACCTTTTTGGAAACCTTTTTCTGTTCATATTGTTTTTATTGGTCTAAAATTTCCCACGTAGCCTTCAGCGTGTAAGATTGAAATAACTCATTCTCGAGAGAATCTCACTTTCATGCTAGAGATGTCATTTTTGGTTCTGAGTTGTGTAATGGGAGGAGAAGGTAAAGGAATTGAATTGGCTAATTGGAAATTTTATTTTATATATATACACGAGACTTGCTATGACTTGTTGTCTGCTTCTCAATCATTTTGTTCCAAGTAATATGTTTGGAAGTCATTAAGAAATTCTATACGTTTAATTATTTAGTGTCCTTTTAATTGGTTTTATTCTATGCACTTTTTAGCCTAAATTATAAAAATAAGCTTCACTCAGCATTTGATTGATCCTGTTCTAATTAGTTTTCAACCTAGTACTAGTACTTTGGTGTACAAGGATCACCCAAGTGTTTCTTAATATGATTTATATACAATATACTGTTAACTATCTTCACATCGTATATAACATTCTATGTGAAGACAATTCATTAATTTAAATTAGGAATAGTGAACACTTTGTTTATTTGTAAATGGTCACAAATATGCAATTAGAAATAATAAAAATCTACCCGGCGATGTCTATAAACATGCTACCTAAATTTTGGTAATGAATTTATGCCAGTATAGTCAGAGAAGCTTTCTGAGGCATCGTTATATCAAATAGAAAACTTATCATGCAGTATCTTAGGGGGTTAGATAGTAATCAAATGGGTCAGCATAAGATAAAGTTTATTGTAACAATGTTTTTGCAACATGTCACATCACTTTGGAAAATTGTATATAAACTTAGACATAATGTTGTAGAGAAATTTTTGGAACAACTCCGATCTCCTGGTTTAATAGTGAGAAGCATCAATTTGCATTCAGTGTGAATGAGATATCTCTCATATGGTAAGGAACATAATAGAAATACAAGTATAATGGAAGTAATTTTGGTCAAAACAAATTCATGCTCTTAAGTCATATTTTATGCTAATTCCAGTTCTACACTAGCTAATTTTTCTTTGCCTTCTGCTACTTCTACAATTCTACTGGAGCAATTGGGTTGGTTGAAATGTTCAGTTGCTGATCTCATTAGACTATTGACTTGAGTCATTTGTAAGTGCTATAGTACCATTGGTTTTGTTTCCAAAGGTTGGCTGTTTCGTCATCTTATTAGATTTATCATGTCCTAATTTTTAATGTTGTTTTCTTATAAATTGATTGAAATGTATGGAAACTTGAAACTAATTGCGATTGCTAGATATTGTCTTAATTAAGAATTAGGATACGTTCAGTTTCAAAAGCTGTGTTAGACATTAATGAATACTGTTGTTTGCAAACGTTAGCCATACATATGCTAAAAACAATGTATATGTGGTAGAGAAGCCACAGAAAGATCAACTACTCTTGCTGTTCACAATGTAGCCATCACCGGTTTTGCCACTGTCTTGATAACCTTTAGTGAAAAATTGCTTTTTTATCTCTGGTTGACCACAAAGTTATGAAGATAACGTCCCTTGATATTTGTTTCAACTTGCTCTATCTGATAGGAACTTTTCCTCATCCAATCAAACGGAAACTGAGTGGCTTTCTGGAAACTGGGAATGATGTTTGAACATTTGAAGTTGAAAGGTAACGATTTCCTAAATTTTGGAAAGGATTGAATGGTGAGACGATAGTCCAATTCAAATTCAAGCTCTAGATGCAATATTATAATCTCTGTTTTTTATCTATTTTTTGAGGCATTATTTAGTGCACCTCTGCCAATAGTTTTGTTGCCCTGCTATTTGCAAGTTGAATGCCAACAAGTTCTTTAATTTGCTCTTTGGTTTGAGAATCAAGGGATGTAACTAAAGTGTTCTTTTAAACTTTTTTGTTCTCCTACATAACATTTGCACAATCTCTCTCAAGCATTTAATAAGCACCACACAGAACCAGGCAAGTACATCAAGTATTGGAGAGGTATTAAACTAAAGATAGGGGGCACCATATTCATGTGATGTTGGGTATGAAAGATTTCTTGGCCCTGAGGTTTGTTCTATAGCCACTCTTTAAATTTTCTGTATTGTGGAGTTCTAAATCTTGTCTTTTTCTGTTGTGAATGTGTTAACCTATAATCTTTTGATTATCTGTATTATGGAGTCCTAAATCTTGTCTTTTTCTGTTGTGAATGTGTTAACCTATCTCAAGAATGAATTAATTATATACTGATGGTCTTGAGATGTATACCTGATCCTATATCATGCTTTCAACAGTTATGTTTGTGAACTAATTCCATTTTAATTTTGAAATACTTTTAACTTCTTTGTATTATAATAATGTTTCTTTTGCTTTAACGGGGTTCAAGATCTAGCAAATGAGTTGCTCTTTGCAGAATGTCCAACTAATTAAAGGGAATAATTTTTCTTACTTATCTACATGTATTACATTTTTAGGAAGACTTGTCTTGTAAGCTTCCTAGCTACTACGATTCTAAAATAATTAGTGAAGTTTAACACCCATCACTATTATTGATCATAATATATATGAAACTACTGAGTTAATGATGACAAACTAATGTTTTAGTATGTAATATGTTAGATCCACATACATTGCCTTTTTTTTTATTCTGCTACCAAATTAATTTCTTATTGTACTACACCATGTCTTTTTTGTGTATTGTGATAGATTCTTGTTTGCATTGACAAAATCTTTTGATTGCTCGAATTGATTGTTTCTGTATAGATTTTAGTAGTGGATAGGTTCACTACTACAGAAATCACTTTTTACGTCGGTTCTTTACCCCCTTTTACGTCGGTTATGCAACCGTCGTTATCATAGATGTCATTGAAACATTAAATTTTTTACGTCGATTGATAACCATCTTAAAAAAGCACTTTCTACGAAGGTTGTTAGAGCACAACCGTCTTAGAAATGTACTTTCTAAGACGGTTGGTAAGGAAGAACCGTCTTAGAAAACAGATTTCTAAGACGGTTACTAGCTAACAACCGTCTTAGAAATAAAGTTTCTAAGATGGTTCTTATTTAACAACCGTGTTAGAAAGTCGTATACTAAGACGGTTATTGTAAACAACCGTCTTCATATGTATCAAAATTTATTTTAAAAACTAACCAACCAATGGAAACTATGACGGTTGTTCTCGTATAACCGTCTTAGAATATTACTTTCTAAGACGGTTCTTGGTTCACAACCGTCTTAGAAAGCACCTTTCTAAGACGGTTCTTTTAAATGAACCGTCTTAGAAATATACTTTCTAAGACGGTTGTTTGGAAACACCCGTCTTAGAAAGGGATATTCTAAGACGGTTCTTTTAGGTAACCCGTCTTAGAAAGAGATATTCTAAGACTGTTCTTTTAGGTAACCCGTCTTAGAAAGCGATATTATAAGACGGTTCTTTTGTGACACCCGTCTTAGAAAGTCTATTTCTAAGACGGTTCTTTCAAGACAACCGTCTTAGAAAGTCTATTTCTAAGACGATTCTTCCATGACAACCGTCTTAAAAGTCTATTTCTAAGACGATTTTTTCAGAACAACTGTTGTAGAACACTGCTTTCTAAGACGGTTTGTATCAAAAAATCGTCATAGTTTCGTTCATTTTTATTATATAAAATATACTTTTTTGCAATTTTTTTACACACATAATTATAGCGTCGCGGTGATATTATCGAGATCAATGGACCATACGAACTAAAAATGAATATCATTTCATTAACAACATTAATCTCTAAGTTTCACTAACTATATAAAAATTGCAATGGTAAAAATAACAAATGGGGAATATAGCATGAAAACATTTTTGCCAAGTGTAATACAAAACAAATTCTACTCAGATAACACATCATTCTCCTTAACATGAGAGGATAGAAATCATACAAATAGATTAATTCTAAATAATATACTTGAAGTTTTGATTCGTCTCATTAGGATTTGGTCCATGTAATGCCCATCTTTCAGGTTCAAACTTGTCAGCATCATCCTGCAAATAATCAATGATACAAAAATCACCATGGATCATAAAGGAAGATGTATTGAGAGGAAACAATTATATTATATCCCTTAAGGTTTCCCTAAATTACACTGACATCTTCATCAGAAAAGTTTGTCTTTGGTTTTTTTACCTATAGAGAAGCCTGTATAGCTTAATACGTGTGTGGCTTAATTTTAAAAGAGTCAACCTATGAAAATCATGTATAAGCCTTATGATAATTGATAGTAGGTGCAGAGTTAAGGGGCTGTTTGGTTTGCAAAAATGTTTTTGGGAATACTTTTAATTACAAAAATGCACCCTTTTTTTCAGTTTGTTTTCTGTTTCCAAAGATTGAATAGGAATCAGTAAAACAACTTTTTATTGTTATTACTGTTTTCTACACAAATGTTTTAAAATAAACAACAAAGTGAAAACAAGTGATATTACCATAATTAAAAGTGAAAATAGAAATCACTTTCTCAAATGAAACGATCCCTGATCCAATCTCATGAAACCTCTTCTTGGAGCTTGGACATGACTCTAGGCTCCTGCAGGGAACAAAAGGAGAAGAAATATATTCTTGTATTAGTCATTACTGCAGTATAAATTAATTCTTCACTTAACTGACTACAAACAAATCATTTTTAAGTGTATACATCTCAATCTGGGGTTCATGAGCAGAAATAACTGCAATGTTCTATTGAACATGCATTATTTAACAAACTTTTCCCACTTGGTTGAGTAAAACTTTTGCAATGAAAAAAAATAGGATAATGTATTGCAATTCCATATAAAGCAATAGTCAGCCCAACAAGGGATGAGATGAACAGCTTATACAAGATCACCAGAACAATACTCGCCCTTCTTACAAAGGTCCAAGTTATAAGATTATTGAATCTTAAGCATGTATTATTACCTTGGATAGAAGATAAAAGGTCCAAGTTAAAACAGCAGCTGATGTTTCATGTCCAGCAATGAGCATGGTCATTAAGTCATCACGAAGTTGCTTACTTGACACCTACAAAGAGTCATAATTCCATACTTTGCTCTCACATCCAGTTTCTTTTATTAAATAAAATAATTTGAGACACAATCAACATACATCATCTCCTACAATGTTTAGGAACTCCTCATGAAATTGTAACTCTTCTTCATCCACCATTCTCTGAAAATGAAAATGGAAAAATATAAGAAACAAAGAGTTATGAATCACAGAACTGTATTTTGATGTAAGACTGGCGAATGGAAGCTGATAATTTATGATATTATAAAATTGGTATTTATTTAACTAACATGGATATCAAAGCATGAATGTTATATTTCCAATGTTTAAAAGAGAATCATCAAAAAACTACCATAAATTAGAGATACAATTTTTGTTGTGCAGAAGTATGTACATATTTTGGGTAAAAACTACCAAAGATTCCAACCCATGCTCTAAATATGTAACCATAGAAGTTTCCCACTACTACACGAATAGGCTTTAACGACAGGCATTCGACGTCAGTTATTACAAAACCGTCGTAGTTGACAAGGCGGTGGCAGTTCTGTAATTAATGTGAAATATTCAAAGTCGGTTATTTGCGAAACCGTCTTCGTATCTATAAAACTACGACGATTATGTTTTAACCGCCTTCGTTTTTGAGTTTTCAAAGTCGTTCCTGTATAACCGTCTTTGAATTGGGGAAAAACACAAAATTAAAACGTCGCCGTTTTAATTTTTCTCCCTTATTTGGCCCCCACGAATTTCAGTCGTGCCCTAAACTCCTCCCCTGTCCCTCTCCCACTGTCCCTAAGCTCGCAGTCCTTGACCCACCTTACCCACGTGGTGCCCTCTCACCGACGGAGCCTCTCGCATGCCTTGTGTGACCATCATTTGGCGCCTTAGCTCCTTCTCGGTTCGAGTTGGTGCCGGCTGCTTCAAAGAACTTATTGAGGTAATATCACATTCATTCACGGTGGATCATTTCCTTTCAAAGCTCTCTACATTTTAGTCACATGGCTCCCTTGCTGGGTTCAAGTTCCTCACTTTGGATTCTCTTCTAAATGGGTTCCTTTGAGCGATTGTTCAAGGGTTGCCATTTTTTCTTGTTCTTCGTCTTTTTATTATTAGTTTTGATTAAATTTCTAAGCTTTATTGGTGATTTGTTTTGATCTGTATATCACAATGTTTTCTTTTAATTTCGTTGGTGTTGTTTGTTGATGTTCATTTTGGAACCGTTTTAAACAGTGAATAGGTATATGTGCAGGTGAGAAGATTGCTATCAAAACTTCATTGCTATTGTTTATCTTGATGGTTTGTATTCATTGACATATATTTACATATATAAAGACATGTTCATTAACTATTTAGGAAAGCAAGAGCTGCTTATAATCATACTAAGAAATTTTCATAAAGGAGATGTAATGACTTTTGTCTAATATGAGGAAAAATTTAGAATATTTGCTATAGGAAGACTGACCTTGAATCCTGTCTTAGATGATGGAAAAATAGTCCTTATTTGGTAGACATTGCTAGGGTTTTTGTTCGTTATTGTTCACTGAATATGTCCCCACAGGCAATGAGAGTATATGACGCTTAATATTTTTGCAATGGTAATGAGAGAATTTAAACACGTGGACAGACAACAATGAATCCATCCAGTATGGAGAGGATAGCTTGCTAGCCTCCTTGCATATCCAATAAAGAAACCCCTCTAATTCTAATTTAGTCATTACCTGAGCATTAAAAACCTAAGGTTACTTGATTATGTATTTCTCATTGAAAACCTAATAGAGAGGTTTATTGAAGGGAATCTTCTGACTTCATTTTTATGATATTTTTTTGGCATGGATGTGGGACATAATGTGGTGTTTTTGAAGTCTTTGATACTTTGATTACGTTTTAATTTATGGTTTGCTTAGAAAGTGCCCATCTATAAATTAGCACGGAAGCTATTGGCCTCACTGATCATTGCTAGTGTCTAGACTAACTTGTTCTCTCTATAATTCTTTCCCTCTTTTTTGTTTTTTTTGGTAATCACCGTAATTATGGTGCCTTTGGCTCCCTGGTGGGGCTTAGAGGTATCCCCACAAGCTTTGGTCCTTTGGGTTGACTATGGGACTAATCTTCAATCCAGGATTAGTTACCATAATTCTTTGCCTCCTCTATTAGAGTCTCTTCACTGTCTAATGTAACTCATGAACAAAAATGGAAGCAATAATACTCAGATGTGAAGTGCTTCAATTTGGATGAAACTTAAATGATGAAAATGGAAGAATCAGCATATTATTCAGTATTTTCTGTGTTTGAGTGAAGAATCAAGAACTTTTATTTCCTGAATACATATCAGCACCTCTTATCTTTCACACTAGGACTTAGTAGCAGGAATCTTCTACTTCTAATTTTCGTTTGGGATATATATATATATATATATTTGAAAAATAAAATCATTCTTTTTTGAGGAAGGGAATTCAGCCTGTATTCAGGGTCTAATGGGGCCTTTTGTCATGTGAGGACAAAATAAAAATCTTCCATATTGCTGTGTGGCTCATCTAGTACAGAAGGAATGTTCTAATCTCAGGAAAACAAGAACAACGTTGAGTTCAAAGAAACAGGGAACAAAACAAAACATTACAATTTTAAATATTAATGGAGCAACAGTATTTTTAAATGCCTCTGACAAGCTAGCTAAGTATAGTTGGGTTAAAAATTGAAAGAAGGCCCTATAATTTATTTGAGCTTGAAGAGTAATTGATTCTAATAATCATTTCAGTTATTATTTACAAAGATGAGGATAACAAGGACAGAACTTCAGACCACAAGGCCGTTTTAGTAGTTTTAAAAATACTATTATAAACTAATTACTCCTTCCTAGAGCTTAAAATAGTAGGTAAAATTACATAAAACAGTGTTATATCTAACAATTCACTTTTAACAATTGACTGGTATTTTGATTTTATCTCAATTGGGAGGACCATCATGAAATGTTGGGTTAGGCAGAAGAGATTCAACCACGACAAGTAAAGATTTTGCCACAGCGGATATCCCATCCCCACTAATGGATCTTAGTGCCCTTATATCTTCTTTTTCAAAAAAGGGGTTTAACACCAAGGAAATGGTAGCCCTCCCAGGTAAATATCAAAGGATCTCTCATATTACTCTCTAACTTTGACTTTAACTAATTTATTAATGACATAAATATAAGTAAGATTAATTATATATTATGTCGACAATATATATATATATTATCACACATATGAATCTTGTATCATTTAATAATTTTTCATGCATAAATAGGAGCTCATACAACGGGGCAAGCTAGGTGCCGGCTATTCAGAGGCAGGGTTTACAATGAAAGCAGCATTGAGTCAAACTTTGCAACATCACTCAAGTCAAACTGTCCAAGCACTGGTGGAGACAGCAACCTTTCCCCACTTGATGTCACCACAAGTGTTCTATTTGACACTGCTTATTTCAAGAACCTCATCAACAAAAAGGGACTTCTACATTCTGATCAACAGTTATTTAGTGGTGGTTCTACACATTCTCATCAACAAACCTATAATTTATTGAGCAAAATCTTCTAGGTAATAATATAGCTAATTAAGGTGTAAGGGCAAGTTAATACTGTCAAAGAAATCTCCTAAAGAGCAAGTGTTGATGCAGGAGTATCATAGTTCCTTGGTGGGAGGTCACTCAGGTTTTTTCAGAACTTTGAAAAGAATAGCAACCCTGGTTTATTGGGAAGGGATGAGACAGGATATTAGGAGATTTATTGCTGAGTGTGACGTTTGTCAGCAAAATAAATACCAAGCTTTGTCTCCAGCTGGGTTATTACAACCTCTCCCTATTCCTACACAAGTATGGTCTGATATTTCTATGGATTTTATAGAAGGACTACCTAAAGCACAAGGAAAAAATGCAATATTGGTGGTGGTGGACAGGTTTACCAAATATGCTCATTTTTTTCCTATTAGCCATCCTTTCGCAGCTGAGGATATTGCAGAGTTATTTGTGAAAGAAGTAGTGAAATTACATGGGTTTCCTACTACAAAGTCTCAACCTTTACTTGAAATTTTAACTGATTAACTGGAACTAAATTTGAACCTATGGCTGTAAAAGCTGTGAGAAATTCAGCAGGAACAGTGGAAGTGTTGATACAATGGAAGGATCTCCCAGATTTTGAAGCAACTTGGGAAGAGGAGTCACTGATTAAGCAACAAGTTCCTGACTTTCACCTTGAGGACAAGGTGGCTCTTTTGGGGGGGAGATATGTAGCAAGGACTCATGGCTGGTTTAGGAAGAAGCCTGAGTCATTAGTGAAACTTGTAACTGGCTAATGCCAGTTACAGCTTAAGGAAAATAGAATACTTATCTGTAATGCTTACCTGTAATTGGCTGTAATAGAGCTTTATATAGTTTTCTGTTAGAAAGTAGAAGGGGGAGGGAAAATCATTTGGTGATTCGGTTAGGGAGGCTAGGCTCATTCCTAGAGTGTTACAGAATTCATTCAATAAAACAGAGAACTTCTTGATTGTTTCATCATCTTCCTTCTTGTAAGGTTTAGTTGTAGCAATGTTGAAAGCTTTAGGGGATCAGGATGCAGCAAATGTACATAAGCGCTATAATTAAATAAGTGTAGTGAGAAGCATTTTGCTTTGCAAAGGGCATTTTTTACTTCAATATTGGTTGATTTCCCCCCCCCCCTCCCCTCCTCCCTCTTTTCTTTAATTATCTCTTAATTCTTTCTACTACAAAAATATGTAACCAAATTGTTTTTCCTTAAATTATTTTTTCTTCTGAAAGATATGTAACCATACTGTTACAAGAACTTTAAACAATATACTTATAATCAGGGAAGGTTCCTTTATGTTGCTCTGAAGAGTAATGTGTTAGATTTTTGTAACTTCGGTAATTAGATTAGGATTTTGCTTTCAGATGTTTATTAATAGTTAAATCTTAAGGTTGCCAAAACATATTGCAGAAGATTGAACAAATTTTAGGGAAAACGATTAAAAGAAGAATCTGCATAACTTAGTTTGTAGGTATATACTTCACTGAAATAGAGGGAGCATTCAAACTTGAGGATCAAGTAACTGAAAAGTTTAAGGCCTCTGTTTTCTAATCTAGCTATGTAATTTAGCCTAATGAGTCCCTAGGATATCCAGGAATACAATCTATGAGCAGAAAGTACAATAAATACCCAAAATCCCTTAAACAAACACCACATTAGGATGTCTTTGGGCAAACAAACTTACTTAGGATTCTAGTATGGTTCGAGAGGCTAGCCCATCTTATAAAGTTTGATTTTAGGGATCCTTTTTTTATTTTAGTAAAGTACCCATGGAATTCGATTTGCCAACTGATCCGAGATGGATTGGGTCAGAAACGGAAAACTTGTAACTTTATGTTATCGGAAACTGCAGAGGCTAAGCAATGGGATCTAATTCAAGCTAGGCCCATTGGCCATATCATATTATTAAATTGATCATTTCATATTATTAGATTATTTCACAACTACTTACAGATTGGCAAACATATTTATTGGTCAAAGTCGCCATTCAACAGAAACATTGCTGAGCTCACCACCAACTTGTTTCTTAATCAATACTGAAAATTCCCCTCACCAACCTAGGTGGCTATACTTTGATATATTTAAGCTGGTCACACAAAGTCTCCTAAATAATGCTTGCTATATATCATTCACTATTCCACACACATTTCTACATGGTTGATTTGAGCCATAATTGGCATGCTTATTAGATTGACCATATATGTTTCGAAAGTGATTTTATGGGGCACCATGTCATTATTAAATTAAAATCCTAGACAAGGACTAGTTTTATATACATGCACAAAGACTGTACACACGACAAATTTATATGTTGAAATTAGTCAAAAAAGTAACGTGGAATTATTGATGGTGCCCCATCCTTTCATAATTTTGTATTGTACCACACCCACTATATATATTTCCAAATGTTTGTGACAAATTAAGAGCAGCACACACAAGCTAGAAGGATACAGCCCAACACAAAGTGCAAAAAAACACAGAAATTAAACACTACTAGTAGCTAGGTAGGGTGAGAGAATGGGTGAAGCTAAGGAAATATGGTCTGCACCAATATCCCCTAGAACAGCTTCAGTGGTGGGAACACCTGTTGTGGCATCTCCACCTGTGTCATGTCCACCCTCTTAGCTTCACTCACCATGTCTAACAAGGTCACCTCTACTTCACCCTGAGGATGGACATGGATCACGTCCTAAAACATCTAAGACTCCAACAACCCCTAGAACCCCAACAACCCCAGTTAGAATCTCTAATGTGACTATAATCGTTCAAAACCAACAAAATGTTTGATTTAGAGATCAGGCACTAGTAAAAATCTTGTGTATGTAATCAGAATTCAAAATTTTATTTGATATTTTTAATGAATATAAATGCATACCCATAATCCCATACACTAAATTTTTCCCAAAAATAATAATTTCAGACATTTGTGTCTCTTGGTATAATCCCATTTGGATTTTGGAATGTTAGGTGTGTGCAGGAACAAGAGCAGTACATCAGTCTCAAAAGCATAACCCATCCATTTATTAATGACAAAGGAGACATCAGCATTCATCAGACTAGGGAACTTGATCCAAATGAGGAATTCCCTGGTTATAACCTTTTTCATAACCATCTGCTACATCGCTTTTGTGATATCAAAGATTGTTATCTCAGTCCTCCTCTACAAAAGATGGAGAAGAAAACATTTGATTCATGAAGAAGGTTATCCAGGTATGGAGGAAAAAAGTTATCAAGGTTATCTCACTCTTCTACTTTTGTTCTTGCAGAGAAAAAAATTAAGACAAACTAATATGCACTGATTGGATAATGTAGGAGGGAAGATAGTAATATTTAGGTCCTCAGTGCTTAAATCTCTGACAACTGATGTGATCTTAAAGAAGACACAGAAACTAAACAGCAAGGACATCATTGGATCAGGTGGTTATGGTGTGGTTTTTGAACTAAAACTAGATGACTCCACAGCCTTGGCAATAAAAAGACTTAATCGCGGAACTGCAGAGGGAGATAAAGGTTTTGAGAGAGAGTTGGAAGCAATGGCAGACATAAAGCACCGCAACATTGTGACTCTTCATGGATATTACACTGCACCACACTACAATCTTCTCATATATGAGCTAATGCCCCATGGAAGTTTGGATTCCTTTTTGCATGGTATGTATTTGTTTATTTCTAACATTACATTCTGAGACTCCATTTATTGGCTTCCCCCCTTATCCCTCACCCTACTCTTTCATTTCTGCTTAAGTTAAGCTTCCCCTGTTGTTTGTGGGATTAATTGATTGAAAACCCGATTTTGGTAGGAGTCAAAAGGGGAAGAAATGGAAGGAAATCATGAACATTTTGATGCATTATAGTTTACTATTGACTCTCTTTTGTTACATTTTTTCTCTATCCAAGTATTCCTAGTTAAAAAATACAAGACTAGGATGAAATGGTGAACTTCTTTTGTTTTTCAGCAGCACATTACCAATTTTACAACATGGGATTCATTGATGGACATGCAAGTTTTTGGTGTTATGTTTCATGCTTCTGGAATTTTGTCAATGATAATTGAACTGAGTTTTCTAATAGCAAAGTTGACAGTGATGCAGGGAGATCAAGGGAGAAGAAGGTTTTGGATTGGCCAACCAGATATAGAATAGCTGCAGGTGCAGCTAGAGGAATATCAATTTTGAAATGAAAAGAAAAATTGATGGGGCCTTGAGATATGAAGTGACTCAGCTACTGCCTGGTGCCTGTCAGCTTCAACAAATAAACACTAGAACTAGGTAACATTTCCAGAAAAACAAAATTAGGTAACATCCGAGAAGACCACAACTAAATTTACCCATGCCCTTGACTCCCACCACAATGGCAGAATTCTAGGGCAGCTGAAAAAAAGGTGTGAGGCATCTTCGTCACAACTACTACAAAAAGGGCATGTGATATCATGTATTTCCATATTTGTTCTACGTAGATTGTGTTTTGTAGGCAGCCTATCCATCAATAATCACCAAGCAAAACATGGTCACAGTTGGCAATTTAATTCCTTTTTTTGATTATGAATGCAAATGAATGAATAGAAAGAACGATAAATGGAAGATGTATGCAACTCCCACCATAAAAAAAGTCTTGAATGGAAGAGTAAAGACTGAGACAACAGATAATTCTATCCAAGCGTATTCTATTCATACTCCCATCATAAAAAAAAAAGTTGATACTACACAATTTAAATGGGAAGTTCTACACTTACATGCTCCTCAACCACATCATGAACAGCTACATCTGGAACTATAGGTCTGTCAATAGTTGTCTAACTAGCAGATCCAATCAATACAACTTTGATTAGAATCAACTGCAATGGGCAAAAATGCAACGAAATATTCAATTAACTGGCATGAAAGATTCCATAACAAAGAAAATGGCAAATAATTAGTACAAAGACAACTACCCATTGATTATTATTTAATAAGATTGCTGACACACTTATAAAACATATTGCTATTACACAAACAACTGGGGCAAACAAACTAATTTGTAGAACTATCAAAATGGTATGAAGCAGGGAACTTTTCATGCTACCTTTGGAAGAGAAACAAAAATACTCTATGGCTCCAGGAACAGTCCAAGGGTATGGACAAGCCTTTGTTTTCTAAGAGGACCAAAAACTGGACTGGTGCAACATGTTTGCTCTTGGAATTGAAGGAAAATATGTTAGGAACCCAAATCTATGGCCAAAGAAACCTGAAAAGTTCAGGTAAGTTATAAAGTACTTCCATATATTTTCTAGACCAAACGTGGTTCCTTAGGTGCTTGTAGTGTTGTTCTTGAATCAAAGTTGGAGTTTGACTTCAAAAACTTAGGCTAACCGTTAATGTAAATATTTATTACGCAAATTATCAAGGGGAAACTCCAACTTTGATTGGAAAACAACACTAGAAGTACTTAAGGAACCATATCTAAGTTTTGTTGATATTTTTATTCGTTTAGTCCAATGTTTTTATGTTAGTTAAAACCTTAAAATGCTTAAACATTCATACAGTGAACCTGTGGAACAGTACTCGGGAGAAATAAGGAAACTTTGCTATAATCTGTTGACATACATAGCTTTAGGCCTTGGTTTGAAAGGGGATGAGTTTGAGAAGATGTTTGGAACATCAGTGCAAGCTGTAAGGATGAACTACTACCCACCATGTTCAAGAACTGATCTTGTTTTGGGTCTGAGTCCCCATTCAGATGGAAGTGCCCTCACTGTGCTGCAGCAAGCAAAGTTCGGCCCAGTGGGACTTCAGATACTCAAGGACAATACATGGGTTCCTATTCAACCAATTCCAAATTCTCTTGTCATCAACATTGGAGACACAATAGAAGTAAGGCCACTACTTCACATTTTTCCCTTTTTTATTTTGTCTCTAAAACTTTTAGTTACATAACATAACAGATAGCTTCACTGACTTGTCTCTATTTTTTTTTTAAAGTTGTGTTCTTTTCTCTCCTGAATTTGATGATTGATATTAATTTACATTATGTAGGTTCTTACAAATGGAAAATACAGGAGTGTGGAGCATAGAGCTGTGGCTCATGAGGAGAAGGAGAGACTCTTAATTGTGACATTTTTTGCTCCTAGCTATGAAGTGGAGCTTGGTCCAATGCCAGAGTTTGTGGATGAAAATCACCCATGCAAGTATAAAAGATACAGTCATGGAGAGTACAGTAAACACTATGTAACAAACAAGTTACAATGAAAAAAGACCCTGGACTTTGCCAAGATCCAAACCAAAAACACAAAGTAGGAAGGTCCCCAACTAGCTAGGAGTACTATAATTAGACTAAATGACTAACTATGCGTGTGTATAGAATTCTCTACCACATAAAAGCATCATGGTCAAATCTGTCAATTCTATTTTTGTCGAAAAGTGGGCAAAGGAAATTAGTTGCGCAAAGAAAAATGCAATGAAATATTGAATTAACTTGCATGAAAGATTCCATAACAAAGAAAATATGTCTAATTAGTACAAACACAACTACCCATTGATTATTATTTAATAAGATTGTTGACACACTTATGAAACATATTGCTATTACACAAACAACTACGGCAAACAAAGTAATTTCTAGAACTGTCAAAATGGTACGAAGCAATTGTACTTTAACAATTGTTAAACATAGTAACACATAGTACCCATCCTTTCATAATTTTGTATTGTACCACACCCACTATATATATCCAAATGTTTGTGAGAAATTAAGAGCAGCACACACAAGCTAGGAGGAGACGAGCCAACACAAAGTGCAAAAAAAAAACAGAAATTAAACACTATTAGTAGCTAGGTAGGGTGAGAGAATGGGTGAAGCTAAGGAAATATTGTCTGCACCAATATCCCCTAGAATAGCTTCAGTGGTGGGAACACCTGTTGTGGCATCTCCACCTGTGTCATGTCCACCTTCTCAGCTTCACTCACCATGTCTAACAAGGTCACCTCTACTTCACCCTGAGGATGGACATGGATCACGTCCTAAAACATCTAAGACTCCAACAACCCCTAGAACCCCAACAACCCCAGTTAGAATCTCTAATGTGACTCCAAATTTCATCACCCCTTTGGGAAGCCCTATGAGAAAAGCTCTGAGGTTCACCAAGCTTGATCCTCAGGATGCTTGGCTTCCAATCACTAGGTCAAGGAATGGTAACAAGTACTATGCTGCTTTTCACACCCTTTGTTCTGGGATTGGAATTCAGGCCCTTATTCTCCCTGTGGCCTTCACTATTATCGGTTGGTAAGACTTCAAATTTAATTTATGCATCTATATATGTTAATTATGTCATCTTTTTATGTGTGTATGCTAGAGGAGTGTTGATCATCTGGATTGGAATCAAATTGAATATTAGCAAACAAAACTAATACATGTAGCTGATCACTCTGACAGGCATATATGTATATCAACTAGAGGTTTTTAAGAATATTTCTCTACACCAAACCCAGCTCTAGTAAACCTCAAATCTCCATTTGACATTGCTTGAATCAACTTTGCAAGCACTTCTGTTGCAAGGAACAGAATTTCCTTCAAAGTACCTAATCCCATTTAAACTTATTAATCTATCTTTTGATTGCTTCGGAAAATTTGGAATGCCTGAGTTGGTTTCCAGAACTGAGATGTATGCTTGAGGCACTCCAGGATAGATTCTAAATAACATTCAGTGTTTGGAATCAACTTAAACTAACATTTCTGTAGTCTAGATCACTTTACTTCAGAATGGTTGAAAGAAATATTGCTTTTGGGAAAATATATAAAACCAAATTGTGGACAAGTACAGACATGCTATTCCGATTCTTCTCACATTAAGGAAGGTATATCTCTAGGGACTCCAAAAACAAAATGCACTCTCATACTCAGGTACCAAATATGCAATTAAGATAAAGCGACTGTCAACTCCAGGTAAGGGAGATCAGAGCAAAAATGTTAACATATCAAGTCATCAATACAGAGCTAAGATCCCTAGTAACTATAACATATATTTCCATACAAAAGTACTTCTAAAACTTCAGTTCTGATAATCACAGATGTCAACTTGGTATTTTGAACTTGAAGCAATTGATCTTAGATGTCCTCACAACATAAAGAATGAATTATTTATAAAAGAACAACCTTTGTTTATGAAAACAATGGGGAAGACAAAATCTTACAGTTGCTTTCCAGTACCTCATCCAATATTTCACTACAAACAATATGAATATCGCATGTGTATTAAGTGCAAAAGGAGAACCAGGGTGAAACTAAACCTAAAATCGAACCCTAGCCTATTGGTTTAAACCCTGATCCTGGCGGTCAAAATAAAGGAGAACCAGGGTGAAACTTTGCCCACATACCTGTTTCAGACCAATCAGAGATGTCGACACCCACACAATGCCAGACCGAGCAATGGCACCGGACAAGGGTGACACGGAGGCACGCGACCTTCTTTGTGGGTTCGAGACTTCTCAGGCAGGAAAGCTGGTTTAGGGCACAGAGCTTGAGTGGAGACAGTAGGAAAGGGAAGGAGAAGGAGAGGGCAAGCTATAGCTAGAGGAGTTTAGGGCACACAACATCTCGTGTGACCCTATGAAGCCAAACACAAAGCTTATAAAACAGTGCCGTTTTCATTTTTTATTTTCCACATTTTTTAAGACGGGTATACACAGACGTCTTTGAAAGCACAAAATAAAGACGGTTAAACTACAGTCGTCGTGGTTTTCAACAATCAAAGACGGTTTCTCTATGAACCGTCTTTGAAATTTTCATTTTAATTACGTAAATGCCACCGCCCCACATACTAAGACGGTTTCGCGAGAACCGACTTAGAATGGCTGTCGTAAAATGTGGTTTTTGTAGTAGTGGTTGGATTATTTTTATATGTGTCTACAGGTTTGGAAAAATTGTATATGAAGAAAAATACATTTGTTAAAAATAATAATATACTGACACACAGCGTTTATTTAAGAAGCGCTTTATGTTTTAGCTGAAAAAGCGTTGTATTTTTATCTTATACATAGTATTTTATAAAAAAACCACTGCCTATTATCTCAAACATATACAGAAATTTCCTGCAAGCGCTATATAAATATACACCGCACAATAGCACCATAAAAGTTCATATATAAAGAGAAAAAAAAAGCATTGTATATCATGAAATTTGGTGTAGTGTGACGTGACATTTTTCAGAAGGAACCTCGTATTTTTTGGAGAACAAACAAGTTGTACTTGTATATTTCTCATGTAACTGTCATAAATCAGTGGTTATCAAATGATGCTATTTTTATCTTATATAAAAATTTTATACGAAGCATTGTCTATTATCTCGAACATATACAACACTTTCCTACAAGTGTTGTATATAAATATATATCTCCCATAGTAATAGTGCCAAAAAAGCGCTATATAAGGCAAAAAAAAAGTGTCGCATATTTTGAAATTTGGAATAGTGTGACGGGAGATTTCTGAGAAGGAGCCTTGTACTTTTTGGAAAGCAAACAAATCATGCTTGTATATTTCTCAAGTAACTATCATCATCAATGCTCATTGGCATCAACAGTGCTGCCTTTGCAGGTGGCATCCTTGTCGGAGCAGTCTCATATTCCATTGCCTTGTCTAGCGGCATTGCAGCCTCTAGCATTTTGGACTTGCCATTAGACGAACATTTCATTGATGTTTTCAATTCTTTTCTTTTCTTAGGAAAGAGTAGGAATTACTCTACTATTAGAAATATATTGTGTTCCTCTCTTTGTTATCTTTTTGGTTCATTTTTTGAATGGGTAGTGATAAATGGACACCCAAATATTTTAGACACCCCATTGACACTTTTCATATGTGTTTATCTCTCTCTTGTCACATCAAATAGCTATTACCGTTTGTGAGTGTACTTTATTTTTCTGTAATTTCTTTCATGCTATTAGAGTTCTATCAAATCATAGAAAAGGGAAAAAAAAAGAAAATAAAACTTCAGAGAAGAAAAGAGAAAATATTATGAGGGTACTAATTTTTGTGTTACAATTCTGTATTATAGAGTTAGGTGGTTAGTTATGACAACTGTCAACAGTTGTCAATAACTAACATACAAACTAACTACAACTAGCCTCTTAACTACTAACTTGAGAGAGTGGAATTGAATACTGTAACTCTTTGTACAAAACTCTAATACTCCCCTTGTCAAACCAAATGTGGGTGAGACTTTAGGGGAGTCTCAAGCACTTTGAATTTGGCTCTCAGAAAAATAAATTTGCTTGGAGAAAGTGACTTTGTGAGAGCATCTGCCCATTTATTTAGTGCAGGAACATGGTGAACAACCATCTACTTGGTTGGAACTTTCTCCCGAACAAAGAAAACATCAATGTCCATATGCTTTGTTCTTGCATGAAGGATAGGTTTGTGGGCAAGAGCAACAACACTTTGGTTGTCACATAATACAATTCGTGTGTTGAAGGAAACTTGCAATTCATTCAACAAGGTCTGAAGCCAAGATAATTCTACAGTAGTTTGTTCCAAACTACAATAATTTGCCTCTGTACTTGACCTTGCAACCACTTACTGCTTGCGGGACCACCAAGATATAAGATTAGAACCTAAACATATGACAGACCCTGAAATTGACCTTCTGTGATAATCCAAGTTTGCAACACAATGGGGCCGAACAAAGTAAGGTTGATCCAAAACAACAACTTGAAGTTGAAGACCATGCAGAACTGTACCTTTCAAGTACCTTAAGATTTTTTTCATTGCAGTTCAGTGTGACTCTAGGGGATTGGCTGTAATTTTGGCAAACCTTGTTCATAAAGTAATTGATCTTAGGTCTAGTGATGGTCAAGCATTGTAAAGTACCCACTACAGACCTGTATTAAGTGGGATCAGTGAAGAGATATGAGCCTATTTTAGTATGTTTAAAGTTGGAGCCCATAGGAGAAGAGATTGGTAGAGCTTCTGCCATATTACTTAAAACTAGTGCATGTTCAGGTACGATGAACAAGACAAATTATGTGTGGAGATTAATATTTTTTTTATTATTTTGAAAAATAAGTTTAAATTTTCAGAAGAATAATTAAAAGAAATAAATATCTTTTGTAATGAACAGGTTGTTCTTATATATTAGTGCTGGTGAGTTGGTTGCATATGAAAGTAATCTTCACGTGGATTTAGATTCCTCATGTGATGCAAACTTGGTCTTGGTCATAGTCTTGCCACTTTGATAGTGAAATAAATAATTTTAATATTGTATAATGTATTATTATTAATCAATAAATTAACATAAAAATAATAAGAAATCAAATCAGATAAAACTTAACATTACCATGAAAAGACCATATTGTAAATCCAGCGAGATATTTGGGTGTTGATAGAACTATACTGGTGATCTTTTGAACTTTGGTTTGGTTGCTGAGACAGCAAAATGTGAGGCTTATAAAATAGAGGCATGTCTAGCTGGCTAGTGTTTTTTTTATTGTTCTCTAAATAATTAAATATTTATTATGTAGGTAAAGTATGACATGCATTTTGCCTATGCAGACTGTTATTGTTGGTGATGATTGTGCACTACCTCCACCTTGAGGGGTTGCAGGAAGAAGAGGTTTGGCAGGGACTATTCTGGTTCACAGGGTGCATTCATGAAGTCACTTCTTTCTTTTGTTACCAATGCATATTAAAATGGCTCTAACCATACATTTTCATTAAAACATATGAAGGGATTATGCGGCCTATGTATTAATGTAATTTATTTTCTTCACATTAGCATTATAAATTGTAAACATAATTAAAACTAAATATTATTATTTTAGTTATAGTTGCTAGTTGTTATGTATTTCCACACGTTTAAGGATATTTTTGTTTTGCCGGAGCCAGGTTGCAGGAGCTGCTGCTGCTGGTGGTCTTTCTCTTGCTGATGTTGCTCCAGAAGTTAAACATGCATTTGAAATAGTGGGAACAATGGGTGTTGCTTTGACTGTGTGCACAATTCCTGGTCAAGTTGCATCATATCGTTTGGGGCCAGGAAAGATGGAACTTGGTCTTGGAATTGTAAGTGTTCTTTATTAGTTCAATCTCCCATTAAGAAAAAATATAAAACTCAATTTTTACAGCGGTAGTGCATATCTGTCATTCTTTGTTTATAGCCTGAAATAAGCTCTTGCGTTGTTATTTTTCTTGTGGTTTTTAGAT
>PYAF01003480.1:1267778-1286488 GCA_007407185.1 Glycine tomentella
ATATATAAACTGTAATTGAATTACATAAATAATTTGGATGTTTTTCTATTATGATTCTGATTTATATTTTAAAAAAATCATATTTTACTACTTTATTCTCTATAAATTATGAATTTGAAAGTACTGTTGTAACTAATGTCTTTTCTTTCAATAACTTTTTTATTTTCTTATTATTGTTTTGATTGATTGTCATTTTTTGTTATTTCTATTTAATTGTTATAATTTCCAGCAGTGTTGATGATCAAGTCATGGTGACGGTTTTATTAGTTGACAGTATAAAATTATTTTGTATTATTAGTATATGATCATTAAACTGTTTAATTTAATATTTTTTTAAATATTAATAGTTAAAAATAACTTAATTTGTATCATAAATTTCAAATGTAATTTATATGTTCATAAGTATTTATTTATTAGGAATTTTAATAATAATAATATAAAATATTTATTTATTTAAATTTTAGCTATGTAAAATAAAATAAAAAATCTTATATTACACATGCTAAAATAAAATACTAGTGACTAATTAATCTTGCACTATTTCCTCAACAGGAGAGATGTAAAGGATGCAATTGTGGATCCTAACAACAATAACCATTTCCTAAAAGTCCACGGAATGCCATTTTATCAATAAATGGAGACAAATAATGAAGTTAATCACATTTTTAACCCATTACGGTCTATCTACTATACATAGTGTGTAACAAGCTGATGTGTTGTTCAAATTAACAAGGATGGCTCTATTCTGGAGGTGGAATTGATCTCCCTTGACGAGGTTGCAAAATTGTTACTTGGGGATGCCCATAATACTTCTGTAATGAGAAGTAACACAATGGTTAATGTAACTTGTTCTTTATCCGTTGACTGAGGACTTGAAACTGAATCCTAAGAAGCCAAGAATCGAAAATGGTAGTGCTTCAAAATTTTGCAGAAAATCGAAGAGAAAAATCTCTGGCTCTACTTACCCAGAATTTTGTCAAGCTCTTTGTCTGCTCTAATGTGAGGTTTACCATAAGTTTCTTGGCATTCCATTTTATTGTCTCTTTTTTGTTAGCCTTGTGTAACAAGCTGATGTGTTGTTCAAATTAACAATGGTGGCTCTACTCTGCAGGTGAATTTGATCTCCCTTGACGAGGCTGCAAAATTGTTACTTGGGGATGCCCATAATACTTTTGTAATGAGAAGTAATACAATGGTTGATGTAACTTGTTCTTTATTTGTTTACTGAGGTATAGACTACTTACATTTTTTTAACTAACTCTGATTTTCCTTTGCAGCTAAAGTTAGACGGCTATATGACATCGTAAATGTGCTATCCTCCATGAACCTTATTGAGAAGATGATGCTCGCCAATCTTTTAATGCTTATTTATGTGCACAGATCCCCCTTGTCTATGTTTTATTTAATATAAGTGTGTAACTAGGCTTATTCTTGAGATTTTACAAATTGACAGACCCATATGGCGGATACACGAAAACCCGCATTCAGGTGACTCGTTTCTGAAGGGAAGACATGAAATGAGACACTTCACAAATCAAACCTGAACGACCCTAGGAAAAGGGCATTTGGAAGTGATATCGCAAACATCAGTTTTGAGACGAATAAAGTGGAATTTTTCACGAGTGGGGACTTGAAATCGAATCCTAAGAAGCCAAGAATCGAAAATGGTAGTGCTTCACAATTGTAGTTTTTGCAAATGTGGTTTATAGTGCTTCAAAATATTGCAGAAAATCGACAGGAAAAATCTCTGGCTCTACTTACCCAGAATTTTGTCAAGCTCCTTGTCTGCTCTAATGTGAGGTTGACCATAAGTTTTTTGGCATTCCAATTTCTTGTATCTTTTTTATTAGCCTTGTGTAACAAGCTGATGTGTTTTTCAAATTAACAATGATGGCTCTACTCTGTGGGTGGAATTGATCTCCCTTGACGAGCTGCAACATTGTTACTTGGGGATGCCCATAATACTTCCGTAATAAGAAGTAATACAATGGTTAATGTAACTTGTTCTTTATCTGTTGACTGAGGTATACACTAGTTATATTTTTTCACTCACTCTGATTTGCCCTTGCAGCTAAAGTGAGACGGCTATATGACATCGCAAATGTGCTATCCTCCATGAACCTTATTGAGAAGGTGCTGCTCGCCAATCTTTTAATTCTTATTTATGTGCACATATCCCCCTTGTCTATGTTTTGTTTAATATAAGTGTGTAACTAGGCTTATTCTTGTGATTTCACAAATTGATAGACCCCTACGGCGGATACACGAAAACCAGCATTCAGGTGGCTCATTTTTGAACGGAAGACATGGAATTAGACACTTTACAAATCAAACCTGAATGACCCTAGGAACAGGGCATGTGGAAGTGATATGACAAACATCAGCTTTGAGACGAATAAAGTGGAATTGTTCACGACTAGGGACTTGAAACCGAATCCTAAGAAGCGAAGAGTCGAAAATGGTAGTGCTTCAAAATTGTAGTTTTTCCAAATGTGGTTTAGAAAGCTTCAAAATCTTGCAGAAAAAGGAAGGGAAAAATCTAAGGCTCTACTTACCCAGAATTTTGTCAAGCTCTTTGTTTGCTCTAATGTGAGGTTGACCATCAGTTTCTTGGCATTCCAATTTCTTGTACTTTTTTATTAGCCTTGCGTAACAAGCTGATGTGTTGTTCAAATTAACAATGATGGCTCTTCTCTGCAGGTGGAAAATATCTCCCTTGACCAGGCTGCAAAATTGTTACTTGGGGATGCCCATAATACTTATGAAATGAGAAGTAAAACAATGGTTAATGTAGCTTGTTCTTTATCCGTTGACAGAGGTATACACTACTTACAGTTTTTCACTCACTCTGGTTTGCCCTTGCAGCTAAAGTTAGACGGCTATATGACATCGCAAATGTGCTATCCTCCATGAACCTTATTGAGAAGGTAATGCGCACCAATCTTTTAATTCTTATTTATGTGCACAAACCCCCCTTGTCTATGTTTTGTTTAATATAAGTTTGTAACTAGGCTTATTCTTGTGATTTTACAAATTGACAAACTCATTAGGTGGATACACGAAAACCAGCATTCAGGTGGCTCATTTCTGAAGGGAACACATGGAATGAGACACTTCACAAATCAAACCTGAACGACCCTAGGAAAAGGGCAGTTGGAAGTGATATCACAAACATCAATTTTGAGACGAATAAAGTGGAATTTTTCATGAGTGGGGACTTGAAACCGAATTCTAAGAAGCCAAGAATCGAAGATAGTAGTGCTTCAAAATTGTAGTTTTTGCAAATGTGGTTTATAGTGCTTCAAAATTTTGCAGAAAATCGAAGAGAGAAATCTCTGGCTCTACTTACCCAGAATGTTGTCAAGCTCTTTGTCTGCTCTAATGTGAGGTTGACCATAAGTTTCTTGGAATTCCAATTTCTTGAATATTTTTTTTTAGCCTTGCGTAACAAGCTGATGTGTTGTTCAAATTAACAATGATGGCTCTACTCTGCAGGTGGAATTGATCTCCCTTGACCAGCCTGCAAAATTGTTACTTGGGGATGCCCATAATACTTATGTAATGAGAAGTAATACAATGGTTGATGTAACTTGTTCTTTATCCGTTGACTGAGGTATACACTACTTACATTTTTTCACACACTCTGGTTTGCCCTTGCAGCTAAAGTTAGACGGCTATTTGACATCGCAAATGTGCTATCCTCCATGAACCTTATTGAGAAGGTGATGCGCACCAATCTTTTAATTCTTATTTATGTGCACAGACCCCCCTTGTCTATGTTTTGTTTAATATAAGTATGTAACTAGCCTTATTCTTGTGATTTTACAAATTGACAAACCCATAAGGCGGATGCACGAAAACCCACATTCAGGTGGCTCGGTTCTGAAGGGAAGACATGGAATGAGACACTTCAGAAATCAAACCTGAACGACCCTAGGAAAAGGGCATTTGGAAGTGATATCACAAACATCAGTTTTAAGATGAATAAAATGGAATTTTTCATGAGTGGGGACTTGAAACCGAATCCTAAGAAGCCAAGAATCGAAGATGGTAGTGCTTCAAAATTGTAGGTTTTGCAAATGTGGTTTATAGTGCTTCATAATGTTGCAGAAAATCGAAGAGAAAAGTCTCTGGCTCTACTTACTCAGAATTTTGTCAAGCTCTTTATTTGCTCTAATGTGAGGTTTACCATAAGTTTCTTGGCATTCCAATTTCTTGTATCTTTTTTATTAGCCTTGTGTAACAAGCTGATGTGTTGTTCAAATTAACAATGATGGCCCTACTCTGCAGGTGGAATTGATCTCCCTTGATGAGGCTGCAAAATTGTTACTTGGGGATGCCCATAATACTTTTGTAATGAGAAGTAATACAATGGTTAATGTAACTTGTTCTTTATCCGTTGACTGAGGTATACACTAGTTACATTTTTTCACTCACTCTGGTTTGCCCTTGCAGCTAAAGTTAGACGGCTATATGACATCGCAAATGTGCTATCCTCCATGAACCTTATTGAGAAGGTGATGCGCACCAATCTTTTAATTCTTATTTATGTGCACAGACCCCCCTTGTCTATGTTTTGTTTAATATAAGTATGTAAGTAGCCTTATTCTGGTGATTTTACAAATTGACAAACCCATAAGGCGGATACACGAAAACCCGCATTCAGGTGGTTCGTTTCTGAAGGGAAGACATGGAATGAGACACTTCACAAATCAAACCTGAACGACCCTAGGAAAAGGACAGTTGGAAGTGATATCACAAACATCAGTTTTGAGACGAATAAAGTGGAATTTTTCATGAGTGGGGACTTGAAACCGAATTCTAAGAAGCCAAGAATCGAAGATGGTAGTGCTTCAAAATTGTAGTTTTTGCAAATGTGGTTTATAGTGCTTCAAAATGTTGCAAAAAATCGAAGAGAAAAATCTCTGGCTCTAGTTACCCAGAATTTTGTCAAGCTTTTTATTTGCTCTAATGTGAGGTTTACCATAAGTTTCTTGGCATTCCAATTTCTTGTATCTTTTTTATTAGACTTGTATAACAAGCTGATGTGTTCAAATTAACAATGATGGGTCTCCTCTGTAGGTGGAATTGATCTCCCTTGATGAGGCTGCAAAATTGTTACTTGGGGATGCCCATAATACTTCTGTAATGAGAAGTAATACAATGGTTAATGTAACTTATTCTTTATTAATTGTGGCAAATTTCCTACTATTTTTAAATTCACAAGAAAGCATGTTTCACTAAAGTTTTACCCGTGAAATAACATCCACAAATAATGTAATTCTTGTGAATTTTCAATAAATCCTCACCTAATGGGCATAATTTAAGGAAAAAATATGGAATATAAAAATATGGTTTAAAAGGGTATAATTGATAATAAAAAAATAAAAAAGAGAAGCGGTATAAGTAACTAACAATGTGTAAATAGTAAGTTCTTTCATTTATTTGTAAGTAAGCTATTCGACTTGGTGGACTAATTTATTATTGAAAAATGAAGATATGAATGAACACAGAGCTTAAAGCTAAGTCAGTTACAAGAGTCTCACTATGAATATTATGAGTAAGATGTTAAACCATCATCTCTTGTATTTATTAAAGTAGGCAATTTAAGATCTTGTTGGTAATATTGCTACAGGCCCAGTGAGCAACCATCTGTCAAAACTTGATAACTGGCAAATAATCAGTTTCAGCCCTGCTTGAACTAAGCAGCATTAGGGTTGACAAATAATCAGTTTCAGCACTGCTTGAACTTAAGCAACAGTAAGGTTGGATTAATTCATAATGTGAGTGTAGATTTTATCATGCATTAGAATCGTTGCTATATATATTCTTTGCAATCTCAATTTTTTCATTTATTGCTGTTTCAGCATTTGATTTTGGTTTCTGCAGTTCTGCATGTGAAAATTAATCAAACACTGAACCTAGGCTTGACTTATACCATTTTCATATTCCATATTTGAGTTTGTACTTTCATGGAAACATATTTTTACAGTTAAGAAACGATGGAGTATAGCTCCTTATTATTAGGGAAATCCCTCTAAATTACATAGTTTGGAGTGTAGGTTTTATTATGATAATTTTATTCTTACATTGTGTCTGCCATACAAGAGATTTCTTAGAAAAAGGAGGCTATTTCAACAAATAATGCATGCTGGGAAATTGGAGAATCACCAGTTAAGGTAGTGGGCTGAACATTAGTTAATGACCTTTTTGGAAACCTTTTTCTGTTCATATTGTTTTTATTGGTCTAAAATTTCCCACGTAGCCTTCAGTGTGTAAGATTGAAATAACTCATTCTCGAGAGAATCTCACTTTCATGCTAGAGATGTCATTTTTGGTTCTGAGTTGTGTAATGGGAGGAGAAGGTAAAGGAATTGAATTGGCTAAGTGGAAATTTTATTTTATATATCTACACGAGACTTGCTATGATTTGTTGTCTGCTTCTCAATCATTTCGTTCCAAGTAATATGTTTGGAGGTCATTAAGAAATTCTATATGTTTATTTATTTATTGTCCTTTTAATTGGTTTTATTCTATGCACTTTTTAGCCTATATTATAAAAATACCCTTCACTCAGCATTTGATTGATCCTGTTCTAATTAATTTTCAACCTAGTACTAGTACTTTGGTGTACAAGGATCACCCAAGTGTTTCTTAATATGATTTAGTGTGATATATACAATATACTGTTAACTATCTTCACATCGTATATAACATTCTATGTGAAGACAATACATTAATTTAAATTAGGAATAGTGAACACGTTGTTTATTTGTAAATGGTCACAAACATGCAATTAGAAATAATAAAAATCTACCCGGCGATGTCTATAAACATGCTACCTGAATTTTGGTAATGAATTTATGCCAGTATAGTCAGAGAAGCTTTCTGAGGCATCGTTATATCAAATAGAAAACTTATCATGCAGTATCTTAGGGGGTTAGATAGTAATCAAATGGGTCAGCATAAGATAAAGTTTATTGTAACAATGTTTTTGCAACATGTCACATCACTTTGGAAAATTGTATATAAACTTAGACTTAATGTTGTAGAGAAATTTTTGGAACAACTCCGATCTCCTGGTTTAATAGTCAGAAGCATCAATTTGCATTCAGTGTGAATGAGATATCTCTCATATGGTAAGGAACAGAATAGAAATAAAAGTATAATGGAAGTAATTTTGGTCAAAAAAAATTCATGTTCTTATGTCATATTTTATGCTAATTCCAGTTCTGTACCAACTAATTTTTCTCTGCCTTCTGCTACTTCTACAGTTCTACTGGAGCAATTGGGTTGGTTGAAATGTTCAGTTGCTGATCTCATTAGACTATTGACTTGAGTCATTTGTACGTGCTATAGTACCACTGGTTTTGTTTCCAAAGGTTGGCTGTTTCGTCATCTTATTAGATTTATCATGTCCTAATTAACAATGTAGCCATCACCGGTTTTGCCACTGTCTTGATAATCTTTAGTGAAAAACTGCTTTTGAATCTCTGGTTGACCACAAAGTTACGAAGATAACGCCCCTTGATATTTGTTTCAACTTGCTCTGTCTGATAGGAACTTTTCCTCATCCAACCAAACGGAAACTGAGTGGCTTTTTGGAAACTGGGAATGATGTTTGAACATTTGAAGTTGAAAGGGAACGATTTCCTGAATTTTGGAAAGGATTGAATGGTGAGACGATAGTCCAATTCAAATTCAAGCTCTAGATACAATATTATAATCTTTGTTTTTTATCTGTTTTTTGAGGCATTATTTGGTGCACCTCTGCCAATAGTTTTGTTGCCCTGCTATTTGCACGTTCAATGCCAACAAGTTCTTTAATTTGCTCTTCGTTTTGAGAATCAAGGGATGTAACTAAAGTGTTCATTAAACTTTTTTGTTTTCCAACATAACATTTGCACAATCTCTCTCAGGCATTTAATAAGCACCACAAAGAACCAGGCAAGTACATCAAGTATTGGAGAGGTATTAAACGAAAGATAGGGGGCACCATATTCATGTGATGTTGGGTATGAAAGATTTATTGGCCCTGAGGTTTGTTCTATAGCCACTCTTTAGATTTTCTGTATTATGGAGTCCTAAATCTTGTCTTTTTCTGTTGTGAATGTGTTAACCTATACTCTTTAGATTATCTGTATTATGGAGTCCTAAATCTTGTCTTTTTCTGTTGTGAATGTACGTGTTAACCTATCTCAAGAATGAATTAATTATTTACTGATGGTCTTGAGATGTATACCTGAACCTATATCATGCTTTCAACAGTTATGTTTGTGAACTAATTCCATTAGACGAACATTTCTTTGATGTTTTCAATTCTTTTCTTTTCTTTAGGAAAGAGTAGGAATTACTCTACTATTAGAAATATATTGTGTTCCTCTCTTTGTTATCTTTTTGGTTCATTTTTTGAATGGGTAGTGATAAATTGACACCCAAATATTTTAGACACCCCATTGACACTTTTCATATGTGTTTATCTCTCTCTTGTCACATTAAATAGCTATTACCATTTGTGAGTGTACTTTATTTTTCTGTAATTTCTTTCATGCTATTAGAGTTCTATCAAATCATAGAAAAGGGAAAAGAAAGAAAATAAAACTTCTGAGAAGAAAAGAGAAAATATTATGAGGGTACTAATTTTTGTGTTACAATTATGTATTTATAGAGTTAGTTGGTTAGTTATGACAACTGTCAACAGTTGTCAATAACTAACATACAAACTAACTACAACTAGCCTCTTAACTACTAACTTGAGAGAGTGGACTTGAATACTGTAACTCTTTGTACAAAACTCTAATACTCCCCCTGTCAAACTAAATGTGGGTGAGACTTTAGGGGAGTCTCAAGCACTTTGAATTTGGCTCTCAGAAAAATAAATTTGCTTGGAGAAAGTGACTTTGTGACAGCATCTGCCCATTGCAGGAACATGGTGAACAACCATCTACTTGGTTGGAACTTTCTCCCGAACAAAGAAAACATCAATGTCCATATGTTTTGTTCTTGCATGAAGGATAGGTTTGTGGGCAAGAGCAACAACACTTTGTTTGTCACATAATACAATTGGTGTGTTGAAGGAAACTTGCAATTCATTTAACAAGGTCTGAATCCAAGATAATTCTACAGTAGTTTGTGCCAAACTACAATAATTTCCTCTGTACTTGACCTTGCAACCACTTACTGCTTGTGGGACCACCAAGATATAAGATTAGAACCTAAACATATGGCAGACCCTGAAATTAACCTTCTGTGATAATCCAAGTTTGCAACACAATGGGGCCGAACAAAGTAAGGTTGATCCAAAACAACAACTTGAAGTTGAAGACCATGCAGAACTATACCTTTCAAGTACCTTAAGATTCTTTTCATTGCAGTTCAGTGTGACTCTAGGGGATTGGCTGTAAATTGGCAAACCTTGTTCATAAAGTAATTGATCTTAGGTCTAGTGATGGTCAAGCATTGTAAAGTATCCACTACAGACCTGTATTAAGTGGGATTAGTGAATAGATATGAGCCTATTTTAGTATGTTTAAAGTTGGAACCCATGGGAGAAGAGATTGGTAGATCTTCTGCCATATTACTTAAAACTAGTGCATGTTCAGGTAGGATGAACAAGACAAATTATGTGTGGAGATTAATATTTTTTTATTATTTTGAAAAATAAGTTTAAATTTTCAGAAGAATAATTAAGAGAAATAAATATCTTTCGTAATGAACAGGTTGTTCTTATATATTAGTGCTGGTGAGTTGGTTGCATGTGAAAGTAATCTTCACGTGGATTTAGATTCCACATGTGATCCAAACTTGGTCTTGGTCATAGTCTCGCCACTTTGATAGTGAAATAAATAATTTTAATATTGTATAATGTATTATTATTAATCAATAAATTAACATAAAAATAATAAGAAATCAAATCAGATAAAACTTAAAGGAAATTAACTCTATGACACATTGGACATGGTATACAGTATACACAAGATTTACAACTTCAAGGAAATTACTTATTTTTACATATAATAAACACCATGCTAACAAGAGTGACAATTTATATAAAATAAAACAGGATACCATATATTATGAGGTCCAAACTTTTGTTCTTCATGTATTTGTACACAAGTATCCTTTGAGGGCCATCTGTGCAACATCCAGTTCTGTACCATCTAATTTTTCTCTGCCTTCTGCTACTTCTACAGTTCTACTAGAGCAATTGGGAATGATGTTTGAACATTTGAAGTTGACAGGTACGATTTCCTGAATTTTGGAAAGGATTGAATGGTGAGACGATAGTCCAATTCAAATTCAAGCTCTAGATGCAATATTATAATCTCTGTTTTTTATCTGTTTTTTGAGGCATTATTTGGTGCACCTCTGCCAATAGTTTTGTTGCCCTGCTATTTGCACGTTGAATGCCAACAAGTTCTTTAATTTGTTCTATAGCCACTCTTTAGATTTTCTGTATTATGGAGTCCTAAATCTTGTCTTTTTCTGTTGTGAATGTGTTAACCTATACTCTTTAGAATATCTGTATTATGGAGTCCTAAATCTTGTCTTTTTCTGTTGTGAATGTGTTAACCTATCTCAAGAATGAATCAATTATATACTGATGGTCTTGAGATGTATACCTGAACCTATATCATGCTTTCAACAGTTATGTTTGTGAACTAATTCCATTTTAATTTTGAAATACTTTTAACTTCTTCGTATTATAATAATGTTTCTTTTGCTTTAATGGGGTTCAAGATCTAGCAAATGAGTTGCTCTTTGCAGATTGTCCAACTAATTAAAGGGAATACTTTTTCTTACTTATCTACATGTATTACATTTTTACGAAGACTTGTCTTGTAAGCTTCCTAGCTACTGCGATTCTAAAATAATTAGTGAAGTTTAACACCCATCACTAATATTATTGATCATAATATATATGAAACTGCTGAGTTAATGATGACAAACTAATGTTTTAGTATGTAATATGTTAGATCCATATACATTGCCTTTTTTTTTTTTATTCTGCTACCAAATTAATTTCTTATTGTACTACACCATGTCTTCTTTGTGTATTGTGATAGATTCTTGTATGCATTGACAAAATCTTTTGATTGCTTGGATTGATTGTTTCTGTATAGATTTTAGTAGTGGATAGGTTGGATTATTTTTATATGTGTCTACAGGTTTGGAAAAATTGTATATGAAGAAAAACACATTTGTTAAAAATAATAATATACTGACACACAGCGTTTATTTAAGAATCGCTTTTATGTTTTAGCTGAAAAAGCGTTGTATTTTTATCTTATACATAGTACTTTATAAAAAAAAAGCATTGCTTATTATCTCAAACATATACAGAAATTTCCTGCAAGCGCTATATAAATATACACTGCACAGCACAATAGCACCATAAAAGTTCCTATATAAAGAGAAAAAAAAAAAGCATTGTATATCTTGAAATTTGGTGTAGTGTGACGGGACATTTTTCAGAAGGAACCTCGTATTTTTTGGAGAACAAACAAATTGTACTTGTATATTTCTCATGTAATTGTCATAAATCAGTGGTTATCAAATGATGATATTTTTATCTTATATAACAATTTTATACGAAGCATTGTCTATTATCTCGAACATATACAACACTTTCCTACAAGTGTTGTATATAAATATATATCTCCCATAGTAATAGTGCCTAAAAAGCGCTATATAAGGCAAAAAAAAGTGTCGCATATTTTGAAATTTGGAATAGTGTGACGGGAGATTTCTGAGAAGGAGCCTTGTACTTTTTGGAGAGCAAACAAATCATGCTTGTATATTTCTCAACAGTGCTTCCTTTGCAGGTGGCATCTTTGTCGGAGCAGTCTCATATTCCATTGCCTTGTGTAGCGGCACTGCCGCCTTTAGCATTTTGGACTTGCCATTAGACGAACATTTCATTGATGTTTTCAATTCTTTTCTTTTCTTAGGAAAGAGTAGGAATTACTCTACTATTAGAAATATATTGTGTTCCTCTCTTTGTTATCTTTTTAGTTCATTTTTTGAATGGGTAGTGATAAATGGACACCCAAATATTTTAGACACCCCAAAATGAAGTGGTGCCTCTGGGCCACAGTGATCGTTTTCATCCCTTTTCAAGACCTCTGTCACACCACAAACTTGTAAATACATTACGGATTAATGTATTTTTTTATATTGTAGAATAATGAATCTAGAATTAAAAAAAATAATTTATAAATTGGTGAATCCTTAATACGTTAAATTAGAGATTCGTGAATTGTAATGTATTTTTTATATTAAGAATCAACCATTTCCTAACAAGAAAACATATTACAGATTAACCAATACAACTAACTATATGGTGAGTTTTGTTTGAAATGGCGAGAGAGGCGATAGAAAAAAGTGAGAGAGAATCCAACATGGTGTTTATCTGATAGCAATTTTTTGCTTTTAATCTTTGACTTTGGCCTTTCACTATTAACTATGGCATAGGAGGACGAGGCTCTTAACAATTGCTAGGTGTTTCAACTTTACTTTGAGATGAAGTTTGAGCCAGCAATTGATTGTTTTCATTTGATTATTTCTTTAAGTATTTGTTAACCAGATTGTAACTTATTCTATACTTATAGTACTCAAAGCTTTATGTGTCTTTTACTTTATTTGAAGAGGTAGGAAAATCATTTATAGTGGTCGAAGAGGGAGCATGCCGCTCTACAATTCCATTCTTACTTTGATGTCATTATTAATTAGAAGGAACTTAATTTACTATAATTACATTTTTGTATTTTTGTGAGTAGAAAGTTGAGTCCTTCAAACATTCAAATAATACTTAATTATTTATATTTTAATTTTAGTCTGATACGAATACTTTATTTTAAGAAAAATGTTATATATCCACCATGGTATTCATTGTTCCACTGATTTGCTTTCCCATTTCTCCTTAATTTTTTTAACTAGTAAAAGATAAAAAAAAATAAACAAAGGAATTATAGCAAGCAAACACATGTATGATAGATCGGTGAGACCACCCTTTTTGTTTCAAAACCGTACGATGACAATTGGTGAATGAATTTCTATAGCTAGTTAGCTACTATGCTAGTAACCCAACCATTTCTTCCCTATTTCTTTCTTCTTCTTTTTTTGATGTTGAATTGGCTGTTGTTACTATGTTCAGATTAGACACATCAATGATATATTTTAAATATAAGCATTCAACAAAATATACAACATGTGAATCATCTTATATTTTGAAAGGGAGCAAAGTTGAAAGAAAAAAGAAATTGAGAGAAAATAAAAAAACAAATAAATAATATTTTTTTTATTTATTAAAGAGAAAATAGATGGGAAATAAGAAAAACAATTTATTTCTAGACATATTTTTTTCCTTTCACTTTCCTTTTAATTTAAATTTCAAAATTTTATTTTCTCTCTTGTTTTCTTTCCCTCTACTAAAATTCAGAGTATATTTGAAAAACAAATATTCATTTATAACATTTGACAATAAATTTCGCGGCAAATTTCCTACTATTTTTAAATTCACAAGAAAGCTTGTTTCACAAAAGTTTTACCCGTGAAATAACATCCACAAATAATGTGATTCCTGTGAATTTTCAATAAATTCTCACCTAATGGGCATAATTTAAGGAAAAAAATATGGAATATAAAAATATGGTTTAACAGGGTATAATTGATAATAAAAAATAAAAAAAGAGAAGCGGTGTAAGTAGCTAACAATGTGTAAATAGCAAGTGCTTTCATTTTTATGTAAGTAAGCTATTCGACTTGGTGGTCTAATATATGATTGGGATGGGCGCAAATTGTGTTTTAATTAATTTTTATTGTTTATAATTCATTATGTATATGTTTATCATAATTTAAGATTTCATTTTAATTAATTAGAAATTATTCTTGTTTTACACTAATTGGGCTATTGGTCTCGGCTTACATTGGACCAAGATTTTAAAACTTTTAGACTTTTAGTTTACCGTTATAAAAATACGGGTAAAACTTTATACACCAGGAGAAAGACTAATACACCCAGAATGAATAGTGGATTTCCGTAAATGCCCTTGGTGATATACTTAAGTTTGAACAGAACAGTCGCCGCTTTCAGGCGTACCTTCGTCTTCCTTGCTGCGATTTTGTTTCCTTTGCCGGCGCAGGTGTTCGATTGGGCTGAGCTGAGGAACGTTTCAAGCGACATTGGCTGTTGACAGTGGGAGGTGTAAGAAAGCGGCAACCGGCGTCAGGTTGGTGCTCGTTTTGGGTTGTCAATGGATGCTATGGATTGGTCAATCCGTATACTCCAAACGGATTGATTAATCCGTATGAGTGAATGGGATTGGTAATCCGTAAGTAATATACGGATTACTCAATCCTTATGAAGTATACGGATCATGTAATCCGTAAACCTCAAATGGATTGAGTAATCCGTAGCTCATTTACGGATTACCCAATCCATAAAATTCTTACGGATTAGTCAATCTGTATGAAGTTCACGGATTACATGATCCGTATATTTCATACGGATTGAGTAATTCGTAAGAGTTTTACGGATTGGGTAATCCGTAAGTGATCTACCGATTACTCAATCCGTATGAAGCATTAAAATGAATTTTTTAAAATTAATGATTAAATAAATTGTGTTTTATTGGTTATTGTACATATTTGAGACCTTAGCAAATTTAATTAGATTAGATTGTATAATTAGATGTTTTTTAATGATGATAATATTGATTATTGGATCGAATAACCATTATATTTGGTTGATTAATTTGGTTATACATTTTATCATCAAAGATCCAATTGTGGTGCTTTGTGATTTTGTATTGATTATGTTTGAAGTAGTTTTCTGTGATAATATTTGTTTTGCTTGTAATGTTGGTTTTGGTAGTGGTCATGATGCTTCCATGGATTTATTAATTGTGGCTTATTGCTCTTATGGTATTATACCACTTTGGTTGCCTTTGGTAGTGGTCATCATGATTCTATCACGGGAAAGGAGTTAGATGGGAGAATATATGCTACATGATTAATCATATTTTGGTTAGTGGTCATGATGGTTGTGTTGCCTTTGGTAGTGGTGATGATGCTTGCCTTTGGGTTATTTGGTTTTATATTCAATGTTGCTTGCTTGTAATGCTTGGTTTTCGTAGTGGTCATGATGCTTCCATGGATTTATTAGTTGTGGCTTATTGCTCTTATGGTATTATACCACTTATGGTTGCCTTTGGTAGTGGTCCTCATGCTTCGATGTATTTATTAGTTGTGGCTTATAGCTTGTATGCTGTTATGCCACTTATGGTTGCCTTTGGTACTGGTCTTCATGATTCCATCAATTAAGTGGTAGTGGTTGTCATGATGCTTGCTTTGTCATTGTTTTGATGATTATATTTAATATCTTTCTATTTGAATGAGATCTGAATTCCAGATTGGTTTTGTTGTATAGCATATTATGGCTAGAACACGAGGAGGACATCGGGCATTAGGTCGAGATGGAGGCAAAGGATCTGGTAGAGACAACAGTGGGAATGAAGAGGCAACCCCTCAACGTCGTAGGCCTATGGCAGGTGTTGTAGACCCTCCGGTTCAGGATGCACAGTTGGGGGCTGGTTTGGATGAGGATGGTGGTGTTCTATTAATATATATATATATATATATATATATATATATATATATATATATGAAACTGCTGAGTTAATGATGACAAACTAATGTTTTAATATGTAATATGTTAGATCCATATACATTGCCTTTTTTTTTTATTCTGCTACCAAATTAATTTCTTATTGTACTACACCATGTCTTCTTTGTGTATTGTGATAGATTCTTGTTTGCATTGACAAAATCTTTTGATTTCTTGGATTGATTGTTTCTGTGTAGATTTTAGTAGTGGATAGGTTGGATTATTTTTATATGTGTCTACAGGTTTGGAAAAATTGTATATGAAGAAAAACACATTTGTTAAAAATAATAATATACTGACACACAGCGTTTATTTAAGAAGCGCTTTTATGTTTTAGCTGAAAAAGCGTTGTATTTTTATCTTATACATAGTACTTTATAAAAAAAGCACTGCCTATTATCTCAAAGATATACAGAAATTTCCTGCAAGCGCTATATAAATATACACCGCACCGCACAATAGCACCATAAAAGTTCCTATATAAAGAGAGAAAAAAAAAGCATTGTATATCTTGAAATTTGGTGTAGTGTGACGGGACATTTTTTAGGAAGAACCTCGTATTTTTTGGAGAACAAACAAATTGTACTTGTATATTTCTCATGTAACTGTCATAAATCAGTGGTTATCAAATGATGCTATTTTTATCTTATATAACAATTTTATACGAAGCATTGTCTATTATCTCGAACATATACAACACTTTCCTACAAGTGTTATATATAAATATATATTCCCCATAGTAATAGTGCCTAAAAAGCGCTATATAAGGCAAAAAAACGTGTCGCATATTTTGAAATTTGGAATAGTGTGACGGGAGATTTCTGAGAAGGAGCCTTGTACTTTTTGGAGAGCAAACAAATCATGCTTGTATATTTCTCAAGTAACTATCATCATCAATGCTCATTGGCATCAACAGTGCTGCCTTTGCAGGTGGCATCTTTGTCGGAGCAGTCTCATATTCCATTGCCTTGTGTAGCGGCATTGCCGCCTCTAGCATTTTGGACTTGGCATTAGACGAACATTTCATTGATGTTTTCAATTCTTTTCTTTTCTTAGGAAAGAGTAGGAATTACTCTACTATTAGAAATATATTGTGTTCCTCTCTTTGTTATCTTTTTGGTTCATTTTTTGAATGGGTAGTGATAAATGGACACCCAAATATTTTAGACACCCCATTGACACTTTTCATATGTGTTTATCTCTCTCTTGTCACATTAAATAACTATTACCGTTTGTGACTGTACTTTATTTTTCTGTAATTTCTTTCATATTATTAGAGTTCTATCAAATCATAGAAAAGGGAAAAAAAAGAAAACTGTCAACAATTAGAGTTCTCCTACATAACATTTATATTATGAGGGTACTAATTTTTGTGTTTCAATTCTGTATTTATAGAGTTAGGTGGTTAGTTATGACAACTGTCAACAGTTGTCAATAACTAACATACAAACTAACTACAACTAGCCTCTTAACTACTAACTTGAGTGAGTGGAATTGAATACTGTAACTCTTTGTACAAAACTCTAATACTCCCCCTGTCAAACTAAATGTGGGTGAGACTTTAGGGGAGTCTCAAGCACTTTGAATTTGGCTGTCAGAAAAATAAATTTGCTTGGAGAAAGTGACTTTGTGAGAGCATCTGCCCATTTATTTAGTGCAGGAACATGGTGAACAACCATCTACTTGGTTGGAACTTTCTCCCAAACATAGAAAACATCAATGTCCATATGCTTTGTTCTTGCATGAAGGATAGGTTTGTGGGCAAGAGCAACAACACTTTGGTTGTCACATAATACAATTGGTGTGTTGAAGGAAACTTGCAATTCATTCAACAAGGTCTGAATCCAAGATAATTCTACAGTAGTTTGTTCCAAACTACAATAATTTGCCTCTGTACTTGACCTTGCAACCACTTACTGCTTGCGGGACCACCAAGATATAAGATTAGAACCTAAACATATGGCAAACCCTGAAATTGACCTTCTGTGATAATCCCAGTTTGCAACACAATGGGGCCGAACAAAGTAAGGTTGATCCAAAACAACAACTTGAAGTTGAAGACCATGCAGAACTGTACCTTTCAAGTACCTTAAGATTCTTTTCATTGCAGTTCAGTGTGACTCTAGGGGATTGGCTGTAAATTGGCAAACCTTGTTCATAAAGTAATTGATCTTAGGTCTAGTGATGGTCAAGCATTGTAAAGTACCCACTACAGACTTGTATTAAGTGGGATCAGTGAAGAGATATGAGCCTATTTTAGTATGTTTAAAATTGTAAGAGCCACCCGTTATGAAAAGAGCATAGATTCATGGACATGGAAGTTTCTAGGACATTCATTTTTTCGGGCTCCAGTAATGCACTCAGTGAATAATACTATAATTAAGATTCAAATCAGTTAGAGAACTGTAATAGGATTGGCATAGAGAGAGACCCAAATAGGTAGCTTAAAGAATAGATGATGTAGATATTATCCCTTTAAAGATTATTTAGTTTTTTATTTTAATTTCCAAAAAATATTATATGATGCCACTTGTATGGTTGGTATTCTTTATTGTTCCCTAAATAGGCTATGGACTGTGTATTGGGCATGAATTGAATAATATCAGTTTTATGTCTGTTTTTTAGCTCTTTTATGGTAGATTGACAGCTACGTTGCGCCTATCAAATAATGTTTTCAAAAGAAATAATTTTTGATGGCTTTATTGAATCCAAAAAAACACTTCAACAGAAGCAACTTTTGATGGACTTTAACCGTCGGAAAGAGAGCTGTCACAAAAAACAACAAAATAATAATAAAATTAGCAACATGTCATCATTTAGCAGGGCTAATTATCGACAGATACGAATGATGAATTGAACAAAAGTTCATGAGCTAATACTAGTCAAAATTAATTCAAAAACTAAAAGTAAGAAAATGTAGGAATTAAAAATATAATTAACTTCCGTTTTAAATAAATTTCAACTAATCAATCAATATCATTATATTATATAAAACATAGTTGTTAATTGTGTTTGTCAATACATGTGACATGCTATGATGAAA
>PYAF01003480.1:1289569-1319126 GCA_007407185.1 Glycine tomentella
TCGCGCTATACTCTCGGCCATATCACGCGACTCGCGTGACATGCCAAGTATGTCGCGCCATGTGCCAGAAAACCTCAATACCTGCCTTGTCAGCCCTCTTTCAAAGAATTCTAAACATGATCATATTTCCTTAGCCCTTAAACCCCAAATCATGCTTAATCTAAGCTTAACTCATAGTTAAAAATTCCAGATATTACATCTGCTTATTTCAAGTATATGACCAATATCTCCCCTTCTCTCCGGCAAAGAAGAAGACGGAAAAACAGAAGGTTGAATTATATTGTGTAGTGGGCTGGACTGTAGGTTTTATTATGATAATTTTATTCTTATATTGTGTCTGCCATACAAGAGATTTCTTAGATAAAGGAGGCTATTTCAAAAAATAATGCATGCTGGAAATTGGAGAATCACCAGTTAAGGTAGTGGGCTGAACATTAGTTAATGACCTTTTTGGAAACCTTTTTCTGTTCATATTGTTTTTATTGGTCTAAAATTTCCCACGTAGCCTTCAGTGTGTAAGATTGAAATAACTCATTCTCTAGAGAATCTCACTTTCATGCTAGAGATGTCATTTTTTGGTTCTGAGTTGTGTAATGGGAGGAGAAGGTAAAGGAATTGAATTGGCTAAGTGGAAATTTTATTTTATATATATACACGATACTTGCTATGACTCGTCTGCTTCTTAATCATTTCGTTCCAAGTAATAAATAGGTTTGGAGGTCATTAAGAAATTCTATAGTTTAATTATTTAGTGTCCTTTTAATTGGTTTTATTCTATGCACTTTTTAGCCGAAATTATAAAAATAAGTTTCACTCAGCATTTGATTGATCCTGTTCTAATTAATTTTCAACCTAGTACTAGTACTTTGGTGTACAAGGATCACCCAAGTGTTTTTTAATATGATTTCGTGTGATATATACAATATACTGTTAATCTTTGACTTTGGCCTTTCACTTTTAACTATGGCAAAGGAGGATGAGGCTCTTAACAATTGCTAGGTGTTTCAACTTTACTTTGAGATGAAGTTTGAGCCACCAATTGATTGTTTTCATTTGATTATTTCTTTAAGTATTTGTTAACTAGATTGTAGCTTATTCTATTCTATACTTATAGTACTCAAAGCTTTCCGTGTCTTTTACTTTATTTGAAGAGGTAGGAAAATCATTTATAGTGGTCGAAGAGGGAGCATGCCACTCTACAATTCCATGCTTACTTTGAAGTCATTATTAATTAGGAGGAACTTAATTTACTATTATTACATTTGTATTTTTGAGTAGAAGGTTGAATCCTTCAAACATTCACATAATACTTAATTATTTATATTTTAATTTCAGTCTCATACGAATACTTTATTTTTAAAAAAAATGTTATATATCCACCATGGTATTCATGGTTCCACTCATTTTCTTTCCCATTTCTCCTTAATTTTTTTAACTAGTAAACGATAAAAAAAAAAAGAAACAAAGGAATTATAGCAAGAAAACACATGTATGATAGATTGGTGAGACCACCCTTTTTGTCTCAAAACCGTACGATGGCAATTGGTGATTGAATTTCTATAGCTAGTTAGCTACTCTGCTAGTAATCCAACCATTTCTTCCCTGTTTCTTTCTTTTTTTTTTTCTGATGTCGAATTGGCTGCTGTTACTATGTTCAGGTTAGACACATCAATGATATATTTTGGGAACTAAAACAATCCAAGATTTATTCATATATTTTAAATATAACCATTCAACAAAATATACAACAGGAGAATCATCTTAAATTTTGAAAGGGAGCAAAGTTGAAAGAAAAAAAGAAATTGAGAGAAAATAAAAACACAAATAAATAATATTTTTTTACTTATTGAAGAGAAAATAGATGGAAAATAAGAAAAATAATTTATTTCTCGACATATTTTTTTTCCTTTCACTTTCCTTTTAATTTAAATTTCAAAATTTTATTTTCTCTCTTGTTTTCTTTCCCTCTACTAAAATTCAGAGTATATTTGAAAAACAAATATTCATTTACAATAGTTGACAATAAATTTCGCAGCAAATTTCCTACTACTTTTTAAATTCACAAGAAAGCATGTTTCACAAAAGTTTTACCATGAAATAATATCCACAAATAATGTGATTCATATGAATTTTCAATAAATCCTCACCTAATGGGCATAATTCAAGGAGAAATTGGAAAGAAAAGGGCAGTGGAAAAGGATCCAAGAAAAGTAGGTTTGCGGTAAGTGCATAGGATTTTAGAGCTACTATTCCTTATCTCTGGTTAATTCAAGTATGTGACCAATATCTCCCCTTCTCTCTGGCAAAGAAGAAGACGGAAAAACAGAAGGGGATTTTTTTTTTTGAAACTCCAAGGAAGATGGGCATGACAGAGTTTGACAAGAATCATCCCTTCCTTTTTCAAAGACGACGAATCGCCCACCTTCATTACCTAAGATGAAGACTAATAGGCCAAACTTTCACATTTCTTTCTTCCGGCTTAGAGGAACTGCTTACCTCGGGTCAGGGGAGTCGAAACTGATAGCCATTTCCATCAAAATATGGTTTAAAAGGGTATAATCACTACTACAAGACACACTTTTAACGACGGTTGTTTTAGGCATTCAACGACGGTTCTAGAACCGTCTTCAAATCTAGTGTCGTTGAAAAAGAAGACATTCAACGACGGTTTTAACGACGGTTCTTTGGAACAATCTTCATCGTTTATATTAATTTTAATTTTTTTAAAAAAAATATTATACTTTCAATGACGGTTGTGTCTGATAACCGTCTTTGAAAGTATGATACGAAGACGGTTATTCCAGGAACCGTCTTAGAAAATTGGAATCAAAGACGGTTCTATTAACAACCGTCTTTGAATCTAGCACCTTTTCTTTTATACACTTTCAAAGACGGTTTTTGAGAACAACTGTCTTTGAAAGTGAGATACATAGACGGTTTTTGAGAACCACCGTATTTGAAAGTGGGATATGAAGACAGTTTTTGAAAACAACCGTCTTTTAAAATAAGATACAAGGACGGTTTTCGAGAACCACCGTCTTCGAAAGTGAGATTCAAAGACGGTTTTTGACAACAAGCGTCTTTGAAAGTGATATACAAAGACGGTTTTTGACAACAAATGTCTTTGAAAACCCCCATCAAAGACGGTTTTACAGAATAACCGTCTTTGAAAGTGGGATACGAAGACGGTTTTTGACAATAACCGTCTTTGAACATAAGATACAAGGACGGTTTTCGAAAATGACCGTCTTTGAAAGTGAGAATCAATGACGGTTTTAATGAACAAATGTCTTTGAAAGCGAGAATCAAAGACGGTTTTAAAGAATAACCGTCTTTGAAAGTGGGATACGAAGACGGTTTTTGACAACAACCGTCTTTGAAAATGAGATTTTTATAGATTTCTAATCGTGGTTGAATGGCTGCTTTTTTTAATACCCTAGGATTCAGTTATTTGATAGGGGAACTGTGCCTATAAATTGAAACTATTAATTAAAAATTATATTCAATAATAATTTTTTTACATAAAACACAAATACAAGTAAAATGACCAGCAACAAACATATTTTGCCAAGTTATTCCGTATACATATGTAATTTTTACATAGTTGTAGCAATATTTCTCCTTTCCATATAAATCAAGGCCAATAGTGTGTGCTGCAAATCCCATATGTCATCCCAAATAAGTGGTCCATTATTAATTTCTTCTGCCAAATTAACCTGTACATATATGAATACATGAAGTTCATGAGATGGCTAAATGTTGTGTTTATTCCATGATCACAATACCATATGTATAAAATATAAACGTTATGCTAGGTCCCCACAAAGATTTTGTGAAAATGTTAGCAAGCAGATCTTTAGCCGTGTGATTCATGTATCCAACTGGCAGGACAAGACTTTGTTGTTGTCTGATCTTTAGAGCAGACAGAGGAAATGTTGATGAGTTTCCTAATTCCACAAAGCTTAATGCAATGTTTTCATTTATGTTACAATGAGATTAAGTTGAAACTTTCATATTGAAACAACAACATATAATTAATTAGGTGAACCAAACTGCATTCTCTCTCAATTTTTAAAAAATGCATTGTATCCTATTATTCTTATTTTTAAAGAGGTTCTGAGGAGTACATTTTGGATCCAAAAGCTTGACTTAATAGGATGTTACACAAGTAACTAATCACAATTTTTATTTTGATAGAGTATAAAAATTTTATAGCCATATTCATCGTTACAGAACACACAATGAAATTGGATATGTAAGAGACAAACATCATGAAAGAAAATTCCATAGTGTCAACAACATGGGTTAAATTGATAATCCTAAACCCGTATTAGGAATGTCATGTATCAATAAGAGGGGCTAAAAAACAACTTTCAAGCAAGTATCTTGACTATAAAAAATCTTTAAACAATTCCCTTCCCTAATCTATATCTAAAAGTATTGTGCTGCGAGTAACAGATATATGAAGCAGAAGTATGCACATAAACATGATTCTTCTCCAGCAATATGCATCTTAAAACATAGAACTATTGAGGAACTAAATCAAGTAGCTGAAACAGAGACATACCTCATAAGCCATCAGCATCAGATGACAGAAGGCTTGCAGTAATGATCTCCTTCTCAAATGGATGAAACATAATGAAGTTGAACACAAGCTGCCAGAAATATTAGAATTTAGTTAGTGCTTAGAAACAATCACATACATCATCAGTTCGTCAGTTGTGCAATCAAACCAAATACAGTGATTTAGGCTCTGTTTGGATAAAGTTTTCAATAGGCACTTATAACAGAAGAAAATAAAAAGTATGAACAAGTATCAAACTTCTTCCATAACTCAAAGTCAACTTATGCACCTTAACTTATGGACAAGATACATGAGAGAACTCCTATAAAAGTTTAACTGCATTCCTTATTTTAACTTCTATAAAAGTTGTTTTTTTTAATTTTCTTCTATAATTATTTAGTGAGAAGTTTATGCAAACATGACCTTAATACATTCATTTTGCAGGTTCCAATATACTGAGGACTGAATTTGTCCATAATTTAAAAATGATTATAAGAGATAAATTAATAATGGTCACAAGAAAAATGACAGAGAGCCATAGTACAATTCCCCTTGCAGAGCTTACCACAACTAAAGGAGGAATTTACTTAATTGAAAAAACAATAGAAATTCAAACCAATATTAGATATTGTTAAATCAAATTAGACATGAAATTTATCTCAGTTAATGACACCTTAAACTCATGTGCAGTCATTACTTGTCTATGGATAGGGAAGGGGAGAAGATTTGTATACATGACTAAGCTTCTCTTCCTCTTCCTCTTCCTCTCCATCAACATCACTATCCTCTTCATCCTGGTTAATAAAGGGACAAACAAGGGGAGCGGGGTGGGGTGGGTGGATGTTACTTACAGCCAATCATTCAGGAATAGAACTCACTGGACAACCACTGTAAATGAAGTACTATAAAGATGGTGAATAGAAGCTCACATCAATTTCTCCAATGTCAACAGCTTTGGCCATAGCTTCATCCATCTCCGTCGACTGCAATAGTGCAAAATAAAGGGTATCATACTATATAATAGAATGACAGGTCAAAGGTAGTATTGGAATGAAGGGGGAGGATGCAAAGAAGAAATTCATTGTTTAAGAGGTTCATTATCTGAAGCTCTTTATAAATTGACACTTTCAGTAAAGTATGAAGCTCAAGTGACAAAACCAACACAATTCTAAGTAATTACATAAGAATTCTGTTGTCAATGAATTATAAATCCATGTACAACTTTTGAAAAATTTCAAAAAGGTCACACGTCTATGATCTATCCAGTTATAAATAAGATATAAGGATCAGATGATAGGTTGGCATGACAAAGAAAACATACTCTTATTAAAAATTTAATTTAAAAAGGCTCTTCCCCCTTTTATGGCTCAACTTTAACAAATCTAATCAAAGAAAACAGTCACAATTTTCTTATTTGGATTTCTAGCTTTCTCTACCATTTTTTATTTCCATCCAGATTCCAATTAGTAGTCTAGTCAACCTGATGGAAGTCACAAGCAGAAAACCTAATGAAAGTCAATTTGCACACAAAACTATATTTCATGAGTTTCTTTCCCCTTGTATTGTGTTGACAGAGATCATTCTTTAAAAGTGGTGACTTTAATCTTACCAATAAAATGACAATTTCCATCCCATTAAGCAAAATTGGTATATTGGATTGGCGAAAAGACATGCAAATGTCTAAATGAAACTCCTTGGTGCTTCCAACTCCAACCATGTCATTATTTATAAATTGAAATTTGGTCTGAAGCTTTGCTTATTTGACTATGTGAACTAAACTCAGTCCAAAACAGCCAACTAAAATTCCCATGCTTGGGTCTATAGAAACTCTAACCTCTTGCCCCTCAACAACATTACTTGAGACTAGAGTCCCAGCTTTCACTTTTCTTTTATTTTAATCTTTTTGTTAAGTTTGTTTTTATTTCAAAAAAGTTACTTTTCTCACAAGTGAATAAAGGAAAAAAAAACATGGGATTTTGGTATTGCATTTTACAAGCTTTGAATTAAAAAACAAATTATGTTAATATGTCTTTATCCCAATTGCTCTTTATCAGCTTCAAAGGCTGCCGGAAGAGAAGCTACGAATATAAAAGTATGCAAAGGAAAGAAAACCAAGTTTCACATAAGGCAATGAATGGCTAATGATGTTAATTTAACATATTGTTTATTAAAGACATTATTCCTTTTTTATATATAAGGCTGTCTACATATCAGGACTGACAAGAACAAATTGATAGAACAAAAACATCACTTTTCTTTAAAACCTTTAAGCTATTAAGCCACCCAACTGATAACCTTTTATTAATAAAACAATAGACCTCATCCAAAAAGGCTAGCACCTGGCAAATTATACAAGAGACCTTAACAATGGAAATGAGATGACTGAATTTCACTCTCCAACACCCAAGTTAAGGCAAATCATATAAAACCAAAACAATAAATCTCTTCAAGAAAGCAATTTCCTAAATGCAACTCATCTGTTTGCAAAACAATCCACTCAATTAGTATTATAAAGTTCAGACTTCCTTACCTCAATTTGTTCAGTCTTTTCCTTAGCCATAATCTTGTCAAATTCCTCCCTTGAAATAAGTTTTCCTTTCTGGTCGTATAAAGAAAAGAAGTTGAGAAATTGTGGCAGATATAAAATAATCATAATTTTTATTAAGAATTTGGTCTTGCCATTATGTAAGTCAAAATTGAAAATTTCAACAACCAGTGACAAAGGAAAAAACATCATATATTTGAGAACAAAATTTGGCCATTGTAATGATAAAGTTATGAGGTGGATTAAAATAACCATCAATTACCATATGAATGCGGATAAGAAGTATTCAAGCACATGATTTATAGACTGAGAAAATTTATCCCTTATTTTGTTTAGTACTCCATCCACGAGATATGTTAATATCATCCCAAGAGATTAACTATTACAATTTACGCCCATTTTTAACGAAAAAATAAATAATAACAAAACAAGGAAGAGGAGCTTAGAGTCAATAACCTCCTTCAGTTAAGACACCATATTTGGAGTTGGTTCATTAAAATCTGCCCCCTGTAGTCAATCACTTCATTTGGATCTTGAATATAGAAAACAAACAAAAGAACAAGAGAAAAGCAGATGATCAGTAAGTAGATATAATAACAAGAGGAAGTCAACTTTATCCTTTTTGATATATTTTTTCAATTAATTTCTATTTTGTTTCTTCAATACATTCAAAACTAGGTCCAAATAACAGCAGAATAACACTTATAAATACTTTTAAATAACATCACAATTATGTGATGAGACAAAAAACTACAGCAAGCTAATATACTTGACATTTTTCTGTTTTTAAAGAAATTACTACAAAAAAAAAACAATTAAGTGGGATACATTCTTTTTGGGTTTATTCACCAACAAGTGTTTTTGAATTTTAAAATTAACAAGATGTAATTAAATTGTTTATCAAAATAGATCATAACTATCTAAAAAAATAATGAATTGTGTTGGAATAGAAGTGTGAATTAAAATACCACATCGGATAGAAATAGACAAGTTGAACATCATATAAGTGAGGAGAAGACTCATAAACCTGAGCCTTAAGGTTTTGGGTTAAGGTGTGGTATCTAATTCGCTTATATGGTTACTTGGTTTAAAATCTCTCCGATATTTACCCCCCTTGATTTCCCAACAAATTGCACACTAAGCATGGCAATACTATCAATATGAAATGATTAATTTCATTTTTTAGTCGATTCAATCTTATAAAATTTATCATTTTTGAGAAATAAAAATCGAATAATATTTCATTTTTTGTTTTCTAAAAAAAATAGCATGTTTAAGATAAAGAATAATATTGTTTCCTTTATTTACAAAATATCCAAACATTGATCCCTATAACTATATTTTACAAAAGTATATCAATTATCAAATGTTAATTTAACTTTAATTATTAAAGTAACAAATGGTTTTTAAAACCATAAGGGTTGTCATTTCATATGGTCTATAAGGATTGACAATTTGTATGGGTTAAACACAGTAAAAAAAACACAGGCAAAAACATCAATGCGGCGACAACGATACTCACAAGGGCAATTATGAAATGAATGACGGAATGACGAAGCATAGTTTAACGGAGGATTGCCAATGGGTGCATGAAGAAACATCAAAGGTAGTAGCTAGTAGGAGTACCTAAAGTTGTGCAATTTATTATCTGCATATTAGAAGAACAAAAAAATTTTACACGCCCCCAAACACATAATTATATTTGGATTTAGCATTAAGTTCCTGATTTAATAAAAGCAATGAATTATACAGTGACATTATATAATAATAAATAAAAGGGTACAAAATCACCTTGCCATATAGTTGGAGTAAAGAGGCAACAACACTCTAAGTCATATATATATAAAGAGGAAGAAATTCAAACTAAAATATTAAAGTATGAGAAATACTTACAATATATTCTTGCTGATAAAAAAAATTAACAACATATTCTTTAACAAATTCTAGCATATATTTTATTATTAATTGAAATTTATTAAAATTTACAAAATTATACGAGAGTAACTCCTCAAGAAATGAACATTACTCATAGTTTTATGATTTTTTAATGAATTATTGGGTATAATCAGAGGTCCAAGTAGGTCAAAAGATCAATAGTAACTAACCGAGAAAGCAAATAAATAAATAAATATCTTTTGTCTTGTGTCCGAATAAGAGGAGATGTTGTTTCCAACATCTTTTTTGGAATTTTTTTTTAACTTTGGGATTGATCACTTCCAAAGCCAAAATATGTAATCATTTTAGGAAGCAAAAGGTATAGGAAACAACATGGAGGTACAAGAAACAACTCCGGACGAGAGGTTATAGCAAAGATGTTCAACAATATGCCAAAATGAAGTGGTGCCTCTGGGCCACGGTGATCGTTTTCATCCCTTTTCAAGACCTCTGTCACACCACAAACTTGTAAATACATTACGGATTAATGTATTTTTTTATATTATAGAATAATGAATCTGGAATTAAAAAAAATACATTATAAATTGGTCAACCCTTAATACATTAAATTAGAGATTCGTGAATTGTAATGTATTTTTTATATTAAGAATCAACCATTTCCTAACAAGAAAACATATTGCAGATTAACCAATACAACTAACTATATGGTGAGTTTTGTTTGAAATGGCGAGAGAGGCAATAGAAAAAAGTGAGAGAGAATCCAACATGGTGTTTATCCGATAGCAATTTTTTGCTTTTAATCTTTGACTTTGGCCTTTCACTATTAACTATGGCATAGGAGGACGAGGCTCTTAACAATTGCTAGGTGTTTCAACTTTACTTTGAGATGAAGTTTGAGCCAGCAATTGATTGTTTTCATTTGATTATTTCTTTCAGTATTTGTTAACCAGATTGTAACTTATTCTATACTTATAGTACTCAAAGCTTTATGTGTCTTTTACTTTATTTGAAGAGGTAGGAAAATCATTTATAGTGGTCAAAGAGGGAGCATGCCACTCTACAATCCCATTCTTACTTTGAAGTCATTATTAATTACAAGGAACTTAATTTACTATTATTACATTTTTGTATTTTTGTGAGTAGAAAGTTGAGTCCTTCAAACATTCACATAATACTTAATTATTTATATTTTAATTTCAGTCTAATACGAATACTTTATTTTAAAAAAAAAATGTTATATATCCACCATGGTATTCATTGTTCGACTCATTTGCTTTCCCATTTCTCCTTAATTTTTTCAAGTAGTAAAAGATAAAAAAAAACAAAGGAATTATAGCAAGCAAACACATGTATGATAGATCGGTGAGACCGTCCTTTTTGTCTCAAAACCGTACGATGACAATTGGTGAATGAATTTCTATAGCTAGTTAGCTACTATGCTAGTAACCCAACCATTTCTTCCCTGTTTCTTTCTTCTTTTTCTGATGTCGAGTTGGCTTCTGTTACTATGTTCAGATTAGACACATCAATGATATATTTTGGGAATTAAAACAATCCAAGATCTATTCGTATATTTTAAATATAACCATTCAACAAAATATACAACATGTGAATCATCTTATATTTTGAAAGGGAGCAAAGTTGAAAGAAAAAAGAAATTGAGAGAAAATAAAATAAATAAATAAATAAATAATATTTTTTTATTTATTAAAGAGAAAATAGATGGGAAATAAGAAAAACAATTTATTTCTAGACATATTTTTTTCCTTTCACTTTCCTTTTAATTTAAATTTCAAAATTTTATTTTCTCTCTTGTTTTCTTTCCCTCTACTAAAATTCAGAGTATATTTGAAAAACAAATATTCATTTACAACATTTGACAATAAATTCAGCGGCAAATTTCGTACTATTTTTAAATTCACAAGAAAGCTTGTTTCACAAAAGTTTTACCCGTGAAATAACATCCACAAATAATGTCATTCCTTTGAATTTTCAATAAATCCTCACCTAATGGGCATATTTAAAGGAAAAAAAATATGGAATATAAAAATATGGTTTAAAAGGGTATAATTGATAATAAAAAATAAAAAAAGAGAAGCGGTGTAAGTAGCTAACAATGTGTAAATTGCAAGTGATTTCATTTTTATGTAAGTAAGCTATTTGACTTGGTGGTCTAATATATGATTGGGATGGGCGCAAATAGTGTTTTAATTAATTTTTATTTTTTTAATATTAATTTTTATTGTTTATAATTCATTATGTATATGTTTATCATAATTTAAGATTTTATTTTAATTAATTAGAAATTATTCTTGTTTTAGACTAATTGGGCTATTGGTCTCGGCTTACATTGGACCAAGATTTTAAATCTTTTAGACTTTTAGTTTACCGTTATAAAAATACGGGTAAAACTTTATACACCAGGAGAAAGACTAATACACCCAGAATGAATAGTGGATTTTCGTAAATGCCCCTGGTGATATACTTAAGTTTGAACAGAACAGTCGCCGCTTTCACGCGTACCTTCGTCTTCCTTGCTGCGATTTTGTTCCCTTTGTCGGCACAGGTGTTCGATTGGGCTGAGCTGAGGCATGTTTCAAGCGACATTGGCTGTTGACAGTGGGAGGTGGAAGACAGCGGCAACCGGCGTCAGGTTGGTGCTCCTTTTGGGTTGTCAATGGATGCAATGGATTGGTCAATCCGTATACTCCAAATGGATTGATTAATCTGTATGAGTGAATGGGATTGGTAATCCGTAAGTAATATATGGATTACTCAATCCTTATGAAGTATACGGATCATGTAATCCGTGAACCTCAAATGGATTGAGTAATCCGTAGCTCATTTACGGATTACCCAATCCGTAAAACTCTTACGGATTAGTCAATCTGTATGAAGTTCATGGATTACATGATCCATATACTTCATACTGATTGAGTAATCCGTAAGAGTTTTACGGATTGGGTAATCCGTAAGTGATCTACGAATTACTCAATCCGTATGAAGCATTAAAATGAATTTTTTAAAATTAATGATTAAATAAATTGTGTTTTATTGGTTATTGTACATATTTGAGACCTTAGCAAATTTAATTAGATTAGATTGTATAATTAGATGTCTTTTAATGATGATAATATTGATTATTGGATCGAATAAGCATTATATTTGGTTGATTAATTTGGTTATACATTTTATCATCATAGATCCAATTGTGGTGCTTTGTGATTTTGTATTGATTATGTTTGAAGTAGTTTTCTGTGATAATATTTGGTTTGCTTGTAATGTTGGTTTTGGTAGTGGTCATGATGCTTCCATGGATTTATTAATTGTGGCTTATTGCTCTTATGGTATTATACCACTTTGGTTGCATTTGGTAGTGGTCATCATGATTCTATCACGGGAAAGGAGTTAGATGGGAGAATATATGCTACATGATTAATCATATTTTGGTTAGTGGTCATGATGGTTGTGTTGCCTTTGGTAGTGGTGATGATGCTTGCCTTTGGGTTGTTTTGTTTTATTTTCAATGTTGCTTGCTTGTAATGCTTGGTTTTCGTAGTGGTCATGATGCTTCCATGGATTTATTAGCTGTGGCTTATTGCTCTTATGGTATTATACCACTTATGGTTGCCTTTGGTAGTGGTCCTCATGCTTCGATGTATTTATTAGTTGTGGCTTATTGCTTGTATGCTGTTATACCACTTATGGTTGCTGACATTGATGTAAAATGCTTGCAGGAACACCCTGAGTTGAAATTGGCGTCGCATGGAAGAAAGGTTCATAAATTTGGGCGGCTTGCACTCGAGATAGAAGGATTCGTTGCTGCTATTATTTTCGGTATGATTTTATGCATTTCAGATGTATTTTGGGAAAATTGATTCAAAGAGTGAGTTGTTAATGTATGTCTAAATGTACAGATAAACGAGGGAGGTTTAGAGGCTTTAGGCATGCTGAGTATGCGATAGAAGAAGCAACACAAAATGTAAGCTTTTGTTGCTTTGTTTTTTTAGTCTCTGCAAATTTAGTTAGAACTGCCAACAAGCATTTCAAAGATAGTCATAGTGTCATACACTTGGGTGAAATTTTGACAACTAGATTTTATTGAAATGTTTTTCTCATTCCCAGTATTTTCATTGGAATTTAGGGACTCCATTTGGTTTTTGAAGTAAATGGTTATCACCTTGTGTAGCTTTATTATTGATGATATTGTGACAACATGCAGTTTTCACTTTTTGGCCTCTCGAATGCCTTCATGGCTGAGTTGCAGGGGGCCATGAGAGCAATCAAGATCGATTGGCATGGGGGGTTGCACCACCTATGGCCGGAATGTGACTCTCTTTTGGTGGTTTCAGCCTTCCACTCTCATGCCTCAGTTCCGTGGAGACTTTTGACAGATTGACTGGAGTACTAGTACAGCTACGTTGCGCCTATCAAATAATGTTTTCAGAAGAAACAATTTTTGGCAGCTTTATGTTATCCAAAAAAACACTTCAACAGAAGCAATTTTTGATGGACTTTAACAGTTGGAAAGAGAGCTGTCACAAAAAACAACAAAATAATAATAAAATTAGCAACATGTCATCATTTAGCAGGGCCAATTAACAGCAAATACTAATGATGAATTGAACAAAAGTTCATGAGCTAATATTAGTCAAAATTAATTCAAAAATTAAATGTAAGAAAATGTCGGAATTAAAAATATAATTAACTTCCGTTTTAAATAAATTTCAACTCATCAATCAATATCATTATATTATATAAAACATAGTTGTTAACTGTGTTTGTCAATACATGCGACACGCTATGATGAAAGCATGTCCCTCTTAATTAATTAATTAACTATTATTTTTTTATTAGCACAATCATATCTAATTTTATTTTAGTAAAATTAAATTAATATCAAATCTTAATTAAGCAATTAATATATCAATATAAAATAGGATTACTAAATGTGTCTGTGTTATTACACGTGACACGATACTATAAACTAAAGTCTCACTTAATTAATTAATTAATTTAATTTTTATTATATTTTCATAAAATTAAATTAACACCAAATCTTAATCAATCAATTATAAATCAAATAAGTTGAATAAAAACAAAAGTAAATCATGCATATAGCAAATTAAAAAGAGTGATTATAAACTATTAAAAAGCATTAAAAATCCTTAAAAAGTTAGAAATAATTATATTATTATTATATTAGAAATCATCGATTTTATTTTTTTATCATTATTTTAATTCACTACAAAAAGATGATGTTTTTGTGGCGATTTTTTTGTGGTGGTCTAAAATAACCGCCAAAAAGATTAATAATTTTTATAAAAAATAATGACTAAACACCAATTATGCTTGTTACCTTTATATATTTTTAAAAAAATTGTAACTCAACACTGTAGACCCAAAATCCATTGTCGTGTCTATTTTGAAATCGGAGACAAGGCACGTGACCACACCCTATTTTCATTTGATTTGATGAGATTTTGAACCCAAACCAAAACCCTCTCTTTTTCAATTTTCCCCTTTTTTGTCTTCTTCTTCTCTGAAATCGAATTCAAAAGTAGCAGCCATGGAAGCGATACTCGTGGATTGTGTGCATAAGAGTCTTCTGCATTTCATGCACGTCAACGCCATCTTCCTCTGCCAGCGTCTCTGCGTCGAGTTCCCCACCGAGGTATTCAATTTCCTTCAATTTTATTCCTCTTAAACTTCAGAAAATGGAATTAGAAATGGAAGATTCTCTCCCTTCGTTATAAGCTCCGCAAACTTCACCATTGTGAGCTCCAAGATAGGTTGCTTTCGGCTTCACCTACTATTTTATTTGATTTAAGTCCATTTCCAAGTTTATGTAGTGGTTGTTGAATTTTTTTTAGAGGATTTGGATTTGGATTCAATTTCCTCTTTTAGCTTCATGGTTTATCTGGACTTCACAGATTTCTCCCTCTTTCGTAGTTTCATTACTGTTCTCTTTTCCTATCCTTGCTATTATAGTCTCTTGCATCTTTCATGCAGAACATTTCAATGTCCAGTCTGCAGAACCTCATAGTCATGCTCCGAATGACAAAGCTGGATATACAGATAACAGTTACGCTGATGAGGGCAGGTATGAATCATTTCCTAATAGCTTTATCCTGTTATGCAACAATTGCTAGCCCACCTAATTATATTCAATTAATAGGTTATAATAAATTCCCCACATTCTAATATTCTCTCAATCCCTTGCTTAAACCTCCTTAAACACTTGTTTCTAAATGTTTCTCAATCCCTTGATCACTTTCTTCTTTGTTTTACTCATTCATAGTGGATGATATTATAGTTTCCAAACATGTCTTATTGCATCTGCACCTTTTTTTCCTGACACGATTATAAAAAAAATCTCATTATCTTAAATAAATTATTTTATGTAGCAATCAAGGTCTAAATCTCACAACTGAATTGGTGGAATTAACAATAACTTAATGACTCAGTAAGAAGGTTATAGTTTTTTTTTTAATCATAGAAAAAACACAAGGTTTGGTTTCTAGAATATGACAGTATGAGTAACCAATTACTCTCTAAGAACAAGTATAATAATTTATACATTACAGGTATTTGGTTTTCTTTACCTGCTTTGGGATGACTGATTCTATGTCACTACCATGATTAAATTCTAGGAGTTCTCTAGATTTAGTAAGCAGAATATTTTACTTGGTAATGCCTTAATGATATCCAAAAGTTATGACTTTTCTATAAGCTCTTTTTAGCTTATTTCAATTAGCTTCAAGGTGAAGCTTATCAAAATTTTCTATAAGGTGTTGTGGCTGTTTTGTGCATGTAATTTCTTGGGAGAGTTTTGGGGCAGTTGTGATGGTTTTCTGTGTGCTTCTCCACAAGTTTTTGTGGTTTCCTACAGGGCATTTTACTTTCTGTGTTCCTTCACCTCTATGGATTGACTTCTATTTTTTTTCTTCTTCTGAGAAAATCTTTTCATACATGGTAGAGTAAGGTAGCTTCTTACAAATCTCTTGTGGATTAATAATTCTTTTGTCAAATAGAGGTCCTTATTGAATACCATTAATCTCCTTCCCCTTTTTCATACAAAACCCAAGGAGAAGAGGATTGAACGATGGCCATCATGGCTGATTGCTTACATCTTTCATTTCTGCTTTTACTGGTTTGATTTTATTTGAAGTGCTGACTTTTTGTTGGGGTAAGGTAATATACTAATATGGATTTTGTGGAAGGTTTCTGTTTTTGAGGTAGCATGCAAATGGTTTCATTTTCTTGTTTGTTGATGTTTAGCTTACATATGAAGTCTTGGGCATCATGGAAACTAGTGTCCAACCATTGGCTTTAATGTCACAACTTGCTACAGTAATTACTGATATACTTGCTGGGATCTATGATTTCACAAAAGAAAGGCGAAGGAGGAAGTTCTTCCAGAGACAACCATGTGAGTAAAATAATTCCATTTTTGTTGATAGCATACCAAGTTATCATTTTAATCCTCATCATTCTTTAAACACACATACATAAATATCTTTTATAGTCCAGAATTGGCTGTTTAAAAATATTTTATATAGCTAATTACTTGAGGCTTTACATTTTTGTAATTGTGGAGACTGGAGTCTTACTCTGATTTCATATTAATGATGATTATGTTTTTTATTATTATCCTTTCACAAATTGATGATAGTAATTTTTATTTCAGTGTCCAACGAAGACATGGAGAAGCTGCGCCAAGCTCTGAAAACTTTATCTAAGGCTGAGAAGCAAGTGAGGATGTCTAATGACAAGCTAACATGGTTGATAGCTGCCTTACTTCAGCTTGCTCCAGACCAGCAATATGTGTTGCCAAATTCATCTGATAATAGTTTCAACCACAGTCCCTTTGCTTTAAAAGATGCAGATGCAAGAGAAGCAGTTAGACTGACTGGTAATCCTGTAAGGTCCTTCCTACATTTCCAATTTTGGTGTTGTTCAATTTTATCAAGTTGGCCAGCATGTAAATGTCAAATATGGATTCATCATATCATACTGCTTTAAAGGTGAAATAATCATAAATATGGAAGCATAGGTTGAGTTTAAAGCTCTTGCTATTTCTTTTGAATTCGAGTTGCAGGAAGACGAGTTGCAGTTACAAAATATTCCAGCTAATGGTGAATCTGTACACTGAGAGGTTTATTTAGATGCTTAGATTGCTTAGTGACAGGGCAAGTGAATTAACAAACATTGAGATATTAAAGGTAATCTATACACTGAGAGGTTTATTATGTTATCTTTCCACTTTTTCATCTACTTCAGTTAGAAGTCTTCATTTCTAAATTTAGTAATCATTGTTTTTCTTGTTCTCTATATTTTCTTTTTTTCCCTCTATTATATGGGAAAAATATACATCTATGCTTATGATTTTTTATGAAGCAGGTAACTGGTTGGGTCGTTGAATACCAAGATAATCTGATTGGGCTTGGAGTTGATGAGTCTCTAGCTTCTGAAATTGGTTTGGAACCTTTATGTGCTATGGTTAGTGTATTTTTTCTGTAAGTGTTGCATTATTGTTTCAACTTAGGATTGTTTTTTGTTAACATGAGATGCAATGTAACATTGTATTTATAGATTAACAACAATTTGAGTTGCTATGTGGATTTATAAACTTGCTACTTATTGTGTATATGTGGAGGAGTGGCTAATTGCATATGTTGTGTACCTTTGGGCCAGGGACTCTAGGTTTCATTAATGGATTTTATTCTCATTGTATAGATTTCAAGGAGTTTAATGTCACATACCATTTATGATAATTATTTGAACAAATTGGAGCTTTCTACCATTGTATGGGTTTTATGCCGTGAATCTTTGTCCTATTATTATTATTATTATTATTATTATTATTATTATTATTATTAATAATAAATAGGAATGAAAAATAATTATAAATGAAGAGTAGATAAGCTTAAATGATTAAATTGAAAAGGAACCGAGGGAGTGCTAAACCACCTTATTTCTATCATTGTCCTATTATTATTATTATTAAAACTAGAGAAATATTATTATTATTATTATTAATCAAATAGAAATGAAAATAATTATAGAACTAATAGAAATGATTAAAACTAAAGAAATATTAATGAGTTTTTTATAAAAAAAATACTGTTTTTAGCAAAAAAAAAACTATTTTTGGCAAAAAAAAGCAAAAATACACTTTGTGGCGGTTTTTAAACCGCCAGAATTAAAAATGGAAAAAATAAAAAAAACTGAAAATAAATTTTGTGACGGCTTTTAGTCGCCACAATATTTTGGACGGATTTACCAGCGTTCAAGTAAAAACCGCCACAATTTTTTCTGACGTCATTATTTCTGAAAGTCAATTCTGACGTCAAAAATTAATTTTGTGGCGGTTTTTAACCGTCAGAAAATGCTTTTTTAGCCGTCACAAATATACCACTTTTTTGTAGTGATTTGAACTGATAATTAAAATTCTTATTATTTCTATATAAATAATTACTTTTTATTTTATCTATCAAAACCCTATTAATTTATATTGGTAAAAGGAAATTCATATTTATTATCAATACGTATTTTCTTTTACCAAATTCTCATTATCACTATTTAGATGCTTTAAAAAAACTTATTTTTATTTAATTTTTGTAAAATAATTTATTTAGGCTAATAAGTCATGTTAAAAGCAGATTTTATTTATGTAATATTTTAATTTAAAATTTATAGACCAAAACAAAATGTGATAAGTCATTTCCATAAATATATATATATATAAATTGTAATTGAATTACATAAATAATTTGGATTTTTTTATTATGATTCTGATTTATATTTTAAAAAAAATCATTTTTTACTACTTTATTCTCTATAAATTATGAATTTGAAAGTACTGTTGTAATTAATGTCTTTTCTTTCAATAACTTTTTAATTTTCTGATTATTGTTTTTATTGATTGTCATTTTTTGTTATTTTTATTTAATTGTTATAATTTCCAGCAGTGTTGATGATCAAGTCATGGTGACGGTTTTATTAGTTGACAGTATAAAATTATTTCGTATTATTAGTATATGATCATTAAACTGTTTAATTTAATATTTTTTAAATATTAATAGTTAAAAATAACTTAATTTGTATCAAAAATTTCAAATGTAATTTATATGTTCATAAGTATTTATTTATTAGGAATTTTAATAATAATATAAAATATTTATTTATTTAAATTTTAGCTATGTAAAACAAAATAAAAAAATCTTATATTACACATGCTAAATAAAATACTAGTGACTAATTAATCTTGCACTGTTTCCTCAACAGGAGAGATGTAAAGGATGCAATTGTGGATCCTAACAACAATAACCATTTCCTAAAAGTCCATGGAATGCCATTTTATCAATAAATGGAGACAAATAATGAAGTTAATCACATTTTTAACCCATTACGGTCTATCTACTATACATAATGTGTAACAAGTTGATGTGCTGTTCAAACTAACAATGATGGGTCTTCTCTGCAGGTGGAATTGATCTCCCTTGACGGGGCTGCAAAATTGCTACTTGGGGATGCCCATAATACTTCTGTAATGAGAAGTAATACAATGATTACTGTAACTTGTTCTTTATATGTTGACTGAGGTATACACTACTTACATTTTTTCACTCACTCTTAGTTACCCCTGCAGCTAAAGTTAGACGGCTATATGACATCGCAAATGTGCTATCCTCCATGAACCTTATTGAGAAGGTGATGCTCGCCAATCTTTTAATTCTTATTTATGTGCACATATCCCCCTTGTCTATGTTTTGTTTAATATAAGTGTGTAACTAGGCTTATTCATGTGATTTTACAAATTGACAGACCCATACGGCGGATACACGAAAACCAGCATTCAGGTGGCTCATTTCTGAAGGGAAGACATGGAATGAGACACTTCACAAATCAATCCTGAAGGACCGTACGAAAAAGGCATCTGGAAGTGATATCACAAACATCAGGTTTGAGACAAATAAAGCGGAATTGTTCACGAGTGGGGACTTGAAACAAAATCCTAAGAAGCAAAGAATCAAAAATTGTAGTGCTTCAAAATTGTAGTTTTTACAAATGTGGTTTATAGCGCTTCAAAATTTTGCAGAAAATTGAAGGGAAAAATCTTTGGCTCTGCTTACCCAGAATTTTGTCAAGCTCTTTGTCTGCTCTAAAGTGAGGTTTACCATAACTTTCTTGGCATTCCAATTTCTTGTATCTTTTTTATTGCCCTTGTGTAACAAGCTGATGGGTTGTTCAAATCAACAATGATGCCTCTACTCTGCAGGTGGAATTGATCTCCCTTGACGAGGCTGCAAAATTGTTACTTGGGGATGCCCATAATACTTTTGTAATGAGAAGTAATATAATCATTAATATAACTTGTTCTTTATCTATTAACTGAGGTATACACTACTTACATTTTTTCACTCACTCTGATTTGCCCTTGCAGCTAAAGTTAGACGGCTATATGGCATCGCAAATGTGCTATCCTCCATGAACCTTATTGAGAAGGTGATGCTCGCCAATCTTTTAATTCTTATTTATGTGCCCATATCCCCCATGTGTAACAAGCTTATGTTTTGTTCAAATTAACAATGATGGCTCTACTCTGCAGGTGGAATTGATCTCCCTTGACGAGGCTGCAAAATTGTTACTTGGGGATGCCCATAATACTTCTGTAATGAGAAGTAATACAATGGTTAATGTAACTTGTTCTTTATTAATTGTGGCAAATTTCCTACTATTTTTAAATTCACAAGAAAGCATGTTTCACTAAAGTTTTACCCGTGAAAAAACATCCACAAATAATGTGATTCCTGTGAATTTTCAATAAATCCTCACCTGATGGGCATAATTTAAGGAAAAAATATGGAATATAAAAATATGGTTTGAAAGGGTATAATTTATAATAAAAAAATAAAAAAGAGAAGCGGTATAAGTAACTAACAATGTGTAAATAGCAAGTTCTTTCATTTTTATGTAAGTAAGCTATTCGACTTGATGGCCTAATATATGATTGGGATGGACCCAAATAGTGTCTTAATTATTTTATTGTTTATAATTCATTATGTGTATGTTTATCATAATTTAAGATTTTATTTTAATTAATTGGAAATTATTCTTGTTTTAGACTTTTAAAACTTTTAGACTTTTAGTTTACCGTTATAAAAATACGCCCTGCGATTGCTAGTGACTCTTACTGTATCTCTGTGCCTCTTCCATCAGCTTTTTCTATTCTATCAGGTTATTTCTTTCTTATTTTCTTCAGAAATTATAACTTCTTCGTCATTGTTACATTTTCTGAAATCATCTTTTCTTCTTTTGCCATTTTTATGTTCTTTCTCTGTTATCTTTAAGTGAATTAATCATATCTTCTTCGTCATGTTTAGGTTTTTCGCTCGTATCTTTATGTGAAATCATATTTTCTTCTTCATTGTTTTTTCACTTTCTTTATGTGTATTGTTGTTCTTGAAATTACCTGTTCAATTTAATTCAATCGGTGAATAGACATGCTGATTTTTACATTGGTCTGTGTTTCTGAATCACAGTGATGGGCAACTTTTACAAATTTTAGATATGCTGATTTTTCATCTTTTCGCTGTGTTTTCTCCTTGTGGATTTTTAATTGCAGTATATGCCTTTGTTGTGCTTTCCTTGGATTCTTGTTTTTGTTTCTTAATATTTATTTATAATTTTTCTTGTGAGTTTCTTGATTTTTTTGGCTTTGACTCATTAATTTTCTGTCTTTGTTGTAGTATACGCTATTCCGATTCATAATGTGAGCCGCTTCTATGTATGTATGTCCGAAGAGACCTTAAATTTGTTGTTTTTTTAGGCATTTTTCAATAGAAATTGAAATCTGTGCTAATCTTTTAAGGTTTTGATTTTTTTTTTATATATGTTCTGCAGTGATAATTTCAGAAATAAATTCACATGTCAGACTTCAGAGATTTTCAAATTGATGAGAATGAAAATTCTGATACTTAGCAGAATTTATAATTTATTTATTTATTATTCTCTTGCTGAGCAGAATTATTTATTTATTTATTTATAATTCTGTCACTGAGCATAAATCATAAATTATTTATTGATGATTCTATTACTCAGCAATTCATAATTTATTAATTTATTTAAAAAAAAAATTTAACTCCGCCTATATTCTGATAGCCGGTCCCAAGCCCGGACAAAGGAGGAGGGTTTTGATATTAATAGATGGAAATTATTATAACTTTCTAGATATAATTTGTGATTGGAGGTAGGGTAAAAACTTTTGCATTATAATTACATTTTAATTAAATTCTATTCACAAGAGATTTATGAGAAGGAATCTCATGCTTTTTGGAGAGCAAACAAATTGTGTTTAGTAACTGTTATAAATCAATGCCCACTGGTGTTGATGGCACCACCCTCATTGGTAGCGTCTCCGCCAGAGCTATCTCATATTCCATTGGCTTGTGGAGAGGCATTGCAGCATTTATCATTTGGGACTGGCCATGAGAGTAACATTTCCATCCATGCGTTTTGTTAAATTTTGTTATTGAAATTGAATAGGGAGTTTCATGCTATAAATCTATTTTTACTGATTCTTTCATGTATCCACTGTGATTCATTGATTATATTACTTTCCAGTCATTTGTAGGTTACTATTGAGTTATGTTTTTGCGAGTTTTACTTAATTGTTTAATGTGCTTCTAGTCTATTAGATGCTAATTTATTATTGAAAAATGAAGATATGAATGAACACAGAGCTTAAAGCTAAGTCAGTTAGAAGTCTCACTATGAATATTATGAGTAAGATGTTAAACAATCATCTCCTGTATTTATTAAAGTAGGAAATTTAAGATCTTGTTGGTAATATTGCTGCAGGCCCAGTGAGCAACCATCTGTCAAAAGTTGATAACTGGCAAATAATCAGTTTCAGCCCTGCTTGAACTAAGCAGCATTAAGGTTGACAAATAATCAGTTTCAGCACTGCTTGAACTTAAGCAACAGTAAGGTTGGATTAATTCATAATGTGAGTGTAGATTTGTTCATGCATTAGAAACGTTGCTATATATATTCTTTGCACTCTCAATTTTTTCATTTATGTAGATGTGTTGCAGTTGAAATTGAAATCATTTATTGCTGTTTCAGCATTTGATTTTGGTTTCTGCAGTTCTGCATGGGAAAATTAATCAAACACTGAACCTAGGCTTGACTTATACCATTTTCATATTCCATATTTGAGTTTGTACCTTCATGGAAACTTATTTTTACAGTTAAGAAACGATGGAGTATAGCTCCTTATTATTGGGGAAATCCCTCTAAATTACATAGTTTGGAGTGTAGTTTATATTATGATAATTTTATTCTTACATTGTGTCTGCCATACAAGAGATTTCTTAGATAAAGGAGGCTATTTCAACAAATAATGCATGCTGGGAAATTGGAGAATCACCAGTTAAGGTAGTGGGCGGAACATTAGTTAATGACCTTTTTGGAAACCTTTTTCTGTTCATATTGTTTTTATTGGTCTAAAATTTTTCACGTAGCCTTCAGTGTGTAAGATTAAAATAACTCATTCTCGAGAGAATCTCACTTTCATGCTAGAGATGCCATTTTTGGTTCTGAGTTGTGTAATGGGAGGAGAAGGTAAAGGAATTGAATTGGCTTAGTGGAAATTTTATTTTATATATATGCACAAGACTTGCTATGACTTGTTGTCTGCTTCTCAATCATTTCGTTCCAAGTAATATGTTTGGAGGTCATTAAGAAATTCTATACGTTTAATTATTTAGTGTCCTTTTAATTGGTTTTATTCTATGAACTTTTTAGCCTAAATTATAAAAATATAAGCTTCACTCAGCATTTGATTGATCTTGTTCTAATTAATTTTCAACCTAGTACTAGTACTTTGGTGTACAAGGATCACCCAAGTGTTTCTTAATATGATTTATATACAATATACTGTAAACTATCTTCACATCGTATATAACATTCTATGTGAAGACAATTCATTAATTTAAATTAGGAATAGTGAACACTTTGTTTATTTGTAAATGGTCACAAACATGCAATTAGAAATAATAAAAATCTACCCGGCGATGTCTATAAACATGCTACCTGAATTTTGGTAATGAATTTATGCCAGTATAGTCAGAGAATCTTTCTGAGGCATCGTTATATCAAATAGAAAACTTATCATGCAGTATCTTAGGGGGTTAGATAGTAATCAAATGGGTCAGCATAAGATAAAGTTTATTGTAACAATGTTTTTGCAACATGTCACATCACTTTGGAAAATTGTATATAAACTTAGACATAATGTTGTAGAGAAATTTTTGGAACAACTCCAATCTCCTGGTTTAATAGTCAGAAGCATCAATTTGCATTCAGTGTGAATGAGATATCTCTCATATGGTAAGGAACAGAATAGAAATAAAAGTATAATGGAAGTAATTTTGGTCAAAACAACTTCATGTTCTTATGTCATATTTTATGCTAATTCCAGTTCTGTACCAACTAATTTTTCTCTGCCTTCTGCTACTTCTACAGTTCTACTGGAGCAATTGGGTTGGTTGAAATGTTCAGTTGCTGATCTCATTAGACTATTGACTTGAGTCATTTGTACGTGCTATAGTACCATTGGTTTTGTTTCCAAAGGTTGGCTGTTTCGTCATCTTATTAGATTTATCATGTCCTAATTTTTAATGTTGTTTTCTTATAAACTGATTGAAATGTATGGAAACTTGAAACTAATTCCGATTGCTGGATATTGTCTTAATTAAGAATTAGGATACGTTTAGTTTCAAAAGCTGTGTTAGACATTAATGAATACTGTTGTTTGTAAATGTTAGCCATACATATGCTAAAAACAATGTATATGTGGTAGAGAAGCCACAGAAAGATCAACTACTCTTGCTGCTCACAATGTAGCCATCACCGGTTTTGCCGCTGTCTTGACAATCTTTAGTGAAAAATTGCTTTTGAATCTCTGGTTGACCACAAAGTTATGAAGATAACGTCCCTTGATATTTGTTTCAACTTGCTGTGTCTGATAGGAACTTTTCCTCATCCAATCAAACGGAAATTGAGTGGCTTTCTGGAAACTGGGAATGATGTTTGAACATTTGAAGTTGAAAGGTAACGATTTCCTGAATTTTGGAAAGGATTGAATGGTGAGACGATAGTCCAATTCAAATTTAAGCTCTAGATGCAATATTATAATCTCTGTTTTTTGAGGCATTATTTGGTGCACCTCTGCCAATAGTTTTGTTGCCCTGCTATTTGCACATTGAATGCCAACAAGTTCTTTAATTTGCTCTTCGTTTTGAGAATCAAGGGATGTAACTAAAGTGTTCATTAAACTTTTTTGTTCTCCTACATAACATTTGCACAAACTCTCTCAGGCATTTAATAAGCTCCACAAAGAACCAGGCAAGTACATCAAGTATTGGAGAGGTATTAAACGAAAGATAGGGGGCACCATATTCATGTGATGTTGGGTATGAAAGATTTCTTGGCCCTGAGGTTTGTTCTATAGCCAATCTTTAGATTTTCTGTCTTATGGAGTCCTAAATCTTGTCTTTTTCTGTTGTGAATGTGTTAACGTATACTCTTTAGATTATATGTATTATGGAGTCCTAAATCTTGTCTTTTTCTGTTGTGAATGTGTTAACCTATCTCAAGAATGAATTAATCAAATTACTGATGGTCTTGAGATGTATACCTGAACCTATATCATGCTTTCAACAGTTATGTTTGTGAACTAATTCCATTTTAATTTTGAAATACTGTTAACTTGTTCGTATTATAATAATGTTTCTTTTGCTTTAACGGGGTTCAAGATCTAGCAAATGAGTTGCTCTTTGCAGATTGTCCAACTAATTAAAGGGAATAATTTTTCTTACTTATCTACATGTATTACATTTTTACGAAGACTTGTCTTGTAAGCTTCCTAGCTACTACGATTCTAAAATAATTAGTGAAGTTTAACACCCATCACTATTATTGATCATAATATATATATATATATATATATATATATATATGAAACTGCTGAGTTAATGATGCAAACTAATGTTTTAATATATAATATGTTAGATCCATATACATTGCCTTTTTTTATTCTGCTACCAAATTAATTTCTTATTGTACTACACCATGTCTTCTTTGTGTATTGTGATAGATTCTTGTTTGCATCGACAAAATCTTTCGATTGCTTGGATTGATTGTTTCTGTATAGATTTTAGTAGTGGATAGGTTGGATTATTTTTATGTGTCTACAGGTTTGGAAAAATTGTATATGAAGAAAAACACATTTGTTAAAAATAATAATATACTGACACACAGCGTTTATTTAAGAAGCACTTTTATGTTTTAGCTGAAAAAGCGTTGTATTTTTATCTTATACATAGTACTTTATAAAAAAAGCACCGCCTATTATCTCAAACATATACAGAACTTTCCTGCAAACGCTATATAAATATACACCACCCTGCACAATAGCACCATAAAAGTTCCTATATAAAGAGAAAAAGAAAAGGCATTGCATATCTTGAAATTTGGTTAGTGTGACGGAACATTTTTCAGAAGGAACCTCGTATTTTTTGGAGAACAAACAAATTGTACTTGTATATTTCTCATGTAACTGTCATAAATCAGTGGTTATCAAATGATGCTATTTTTATCTTATATATAACACTTTTATACGAAGCATTGTCTATTATCTCGAACATATACAACACTTTCCTACAAGTGTTGTATATAAATATGTATCTCCCATAGTAATAGTGCCAAAAAAGCGCTATATAAGGCAAAAAAATGTGTCGCATATTTTGAAATTTGGAATAGTGTGACGGGAGATTTCTGAGAAGGAGCCTTGTACTTTTTGATGAGCAAACAAATCATGCTTGTATATTTCTCAAGTAACTATCATCATCAATGTTCATTGGCATCAACAGTGCTGCCTTTGCAGGTGGCATCTTTGTCGGAGCAGTCTCATATTCCATTGCCTTGTGTAGCGGCATTGCCGCCTTTAGCATTATGGACTTGCCATTAGACGAACATTTTATTGATGTTTTCAATTCTTTTCTTTTCTTTAGGAAATAGTAGGAATTACTCTACTATTATAAATATATTGTGTTCCTCACTTTGTTATCTTTTTGGTTCATTTTTTGAATGGGTAGTGATAAATTGACACCCAAATATTTTAGACACCCCATTGACACTTTTCATATGTGTTTATCTCTCTCTTGTCACATCAAATAGCTATTACCGTTTGTGAGTGTACTTTATTTTTCTGTAATTTCTTTCATGCTATTAGAGTTCTATCAAATCATAGAAAAGGGAAAAAAAAGAAAATAAAACTTCAGAGAAGAAAAGAGAAAATATTATGAGGGTACTAATTTTTGTGTTACAATTCTGTATTATAGAGTTAGGTGGTTAGTTATGACAACTGTCAACAGTTGTCAATAACTAACATACAAACTAACTACAACTAGCCTCTTAACTACTAACTTTGAGAGAGTGGAATTGAATACTGTAACTCTTTGTACAAAACTCTAATACTCCCCTTGTCAAACTAAATGTGGGTGAGACTTTAGGGGAGTCTCAAGCACTTTGAATTTGGCTGTCAGAAAAATAAATTTGCTTGGAGAAAGTGACTTTGTGAGAGCATCTGCCCATTTATTTAGTGCAGGAACATGGTGAACAACCATCTACTTGGTTGGAACTTTCTCCCGAACAAAGAAAACATCAATATCCATATGCTTTGTTCTTGCATGAAGGATAGGTTTGTGGGCAAGAGCAACAACACTTTGGTTGTCACATAATACAATTCGTGTGTTGAAGGAAACTTGCAATTCATTCAACAAGGTCTGAATCCAAGATAATTCTACAGTAGTTTGTCCCAAACTACAATAATTTGCCTCTGTACTTGACCTTGCAACCACTTACTGCTTGCGGGACCACCAAGATATAAGATTAGAACCTAAACATATGACAGACCCTGAAATTGACCTTCTGTGATAATCCAAGTTTGCAACACAATGGGGCCGAACAAAGTAAGGTTGATCGAAAACAACAACTTGAAGTTGAAGACCATGCAGAACTGTACCTTTCAAGTACCTTAAGATTCTTTTCATTGCAGTTCAGCGTGACTCTAGGGGATTGGCTGTAAATTGGCAAACCTTGTTCATAAAGTAATTGATCTTAGGTCTAGTGATGGTCAAGCATTGTAAAGTACCCACTACAGACCTGTATTAAGTGGGATCAGTGAAGAGATATGAGCCTATTTTAGTATGTTTAAAGTTGGAGCCCATAGGAGAAGAGATTGGTAGAGCTTCTGCCATATTACTTAAAACTAGTGCATGTTCAGGTACGATGAACAAGACAAATTATGTGTGGAGATTAATATTTTTTTATTATTTTGAAAAATAAGTTTAAATTTTCAGAAGAATAATTAAAAGAAATAAATATCTTTTGTAATGAACAGGTTGTTCTTATATATTAGTGCTGGTGAGTTGGTTGCATATGAAAGTAATCTTCACGTGGATTTAGATTCCTCATGTGATGCAAACTTGGTCTTGGTCATAGTCTCTCCACTTTGATAGTGAAATAAATAATTTTAATATTGTATAATGTATTATTATTAATCAATAAATTAACATAAAAATAATAAGAAATCAAATCAGATAAAACTTAACATTACCATGAAAAGACCATATTGTAAATCCAGCGAGATATTTGGGTGTTGATAGAACTATACTGGTGATCTTTTGAACTTTGGTTTGGTTGCTGAGATAGCAAAATGTGAGGCTTATAAAATAGAGGCATGTCTAGCTGGCTAGTGTTTTTTATTGTTCTCTAAATAATTAAATATTTATTATGTAGGTAAAGTATGACATGTATTTTGCCTATGCAGACTGTTATTGTTGGTGATGATTGTGCACTACCTCCACCTTGAGGGGTTGCAGGAAGAAGAGGTTTTGGCAGGGACTATTCTGGTTCACAGGGTGCATTCATGAAGTCACTTCTTTCTTTTGTTACCAATGCATATTAAAATGGCTCTAACCATACATTTTCATTAAAACATATGAAGGGATTATGCGGCCTATGTATTAATGTAATTTATTTTCTTCACATTAGCATTATAAATTGTAAATATAATTAAAACTAAATATTATTATTTTAGTTATAGTTGCTAGTTGTTATGTATTTCCACACGTTTAAGGATATTTTTGTTTTGTCGGAGCCAGGTTGCAGGAGTTGCTGCTGCTGGTGGTCTTTCTCTTGCTGATGTTGCTGCAGAAGTTAAACATGCATATGAAATAGTGGGAACAATGGGTGTTGCTTTGACTGTGTGCACAATTCTTGGTCAAGTTGCATCATATCGTTTGGGGCCAGGAAAGATGGAACTTGGTCTTGGAATTGTAAGTGTTCTTTATTAGTTCAATCTCCCATTAAGAAAAAATATAAAACTCAATTTTTACAGCGGTAGTGCATATCTGTCATTCTTTGTTTATAGCCTGAAATAAGCTCTTGCGTTGTTATTTTTCTTGTGGTTTTTAGAT
>PYAF01003480.1:1319226-1329849 GCA_007407185.1 Glycine tomentella
ACCTTCTGTTTCTGCAATCGTCGATTTAGTTATTTCGTGACTGTTATTTCCTTTGAATCATTTATATAAAAATACAAAGTCATTCAAGCCAAAAGCTCAAACTCCACTCTGTTTTCGGTGGTTGTTCCTATTTTGACTTAAGGGTTGTATCAAATTGGTATCAGAGCTCCGATCTAGGAGCGCTGTGGAATGGCTCTGATGTGTACGATGGAGAACCGCTTGGAAAACTTGGAAGAAGGGCTGCGCAGAGATAGCGTTTGTCAGGAAGAAATGATGCAGAGGTTGGAAGCTCAAATTTCACTCTGTTTTCGGTGGTTGTTCCTATTTTGCCTTAAGGGTTGTATCAGCGTGTTTTTCTTTGTTATTTGTTCTTCTCTTTATCAATACATTCTTCTTTCATAAAAACTACTATATAGTTATTTGATATTTTTCTCCCTAATGCTTGAAATTGAAGTGCTTGAAATCTGTCTTTACTGCAATCTTTTCTCATTCAAATTCCAAATTATGCTCATTATGTGGTACCATTTTATAGCATGGACAACCTGGGGCAGATGTGGCTGATATTCAGCCCTTAAATGTGGTGGTTTCTCATATTTTACAGCAAATATTGTCCACGGTATGCCACAATAATTACATTACAGCTAACACTTTTGGATCATCATCAAGGAGGTTTACTTTGGTGATTAAGGTGATCAATTATCAGCGTATACTACCTTTTTTTTTTCTTTTATGTGTGTGTGTGAAACTTGACATTATACGCCGGATATAAAATGACCTGCATTCATTCCAAAAAATGACCTGAAAATTTATTTGAGTTTATTCATTAAAATTACTTCTTTTTTTTTTTATTTTTTTAATTTGAAATTGATTGCAGGCTAAACCTGAGACTGGAAAATTGGTGATTGGTACTGTGGCTCTGTTGATTGCAGCCACATCAAGTATCTTAGTTGTATGCACCTTTTACTCCCTCCCTCTTCCTGTCCCTCTCACACACACATAGATACTAAAAATTATGTTAGCATGTATATATGTTACTTGCTGTTACATCGCAGGATGTAAGGTGCAAGCTGCTTTCTAATGAACATGGAAATGTTCCTGTTACAGCAAAAATTTGGTGGGAAGATAATTGACATTGTCTCTAGGGAAATGCAAACTCCAGAGGAGAATGATGAAGCTTTGAATGCTGTTAAGAACACCATACTACTTATTGTTGATGCCCCATTGTCAATCCTCTTGTTCTAACCATAGTCTAAAAAAATTCTCAATTATTAGTCTAACACTAAAAGTCAACCCACAACTTCAACAAAGTACTCTTAAATTGAATATAAAATCATACCGACAAATGTTATACGATTACAATTTAAAATAACTTACATTTTATATGAAACAATTAATTTCAAATATTTTCATGAGCAATCAATGAACATGTTAATTAAATTGCTTATCCAAATAGATCAGAACTATATTTACAATATTTAAATAAAAACAATTCATTATACACAATTACAAATATTTATCACTCTAATAAACTCATACTACTCAATCAACAAGATGTAATTAAATTGTTTATCCAAATAGATCATAACTATCTAAAAAATAACGAATTGTCTTAGAGTAGAAGTGTGAATTAAAGTCCCACATCGGATAGAAATAGACAAGTTGAACACCATATAAGTGAGGAGAAGACTCATAAACATGAGCCTTAAGGTTTTGGGTTAAGGTGTGATATTTAATTCACTTATATGGTTACTTGGTTTAAAATCTCCCCAATATTTATCCCCCTTGATTTCCCAACAAATTGCACACTAAGCATGGCGATACTATCAATATGAAATGATTAATTTCATTTTTTAGTTGATTCAATCTTACAAAAGTATATCAATTATCAAATGTTAATTTAACTTTAATTATTAAAGAAACAAATGGTTTTTAAAACCATAAGGATTGTCATTTCATATGGTCTATAAGGATTACCAATTTTTATGGGTTAAACACAGTAAAAAAAAACACAGGCAAAAACATCAATGCGGCGACAACGATACTCAAAGGGCAATTATGAAATGAATGACGGAATGACGAAGCATAGTTTAACGGAGGATTGCCAATGGGTGCATGAAGAAACATGAAAGGGTTGAAGTGAAGAGGAGGAGAAGACGACACAATGAAGCGTGCAATTCGTATTTGAGGTTTTAAGTCAAGGTCAATTTTGGTTTTTCACTTTTTTATTTTTATAAATGTATGAGGTTTTTGAATTGTGTAGAAATAAAAGTCCTACCATTTATTGTTGATGCCCCATTGTTCTTGTATTTTTTCTTCCCATTTTTTAGGTAGTAGCTAGTAGGAGTACCTAAAGTTGTGCAATTTATTATCTGCATATCTGAAGAACAAAAAAATTTTACACGCCCCCAAACACATAATTATATTTGGATTTAGCATTAAGTTCCTGATTTAATAAAAGCAATGAATTATACAGTGACATTATATAATAATAAATAAAAGGGTACAAAATCACCTTGCCATATAGTTGGAGTAAAGAGGCAACAACACTCTAAGTCATATATATATATATATATATATATATATATATATAAAGAGGAAGAAATTCAAACTAAAATATTAAAGTATGAGAAATACTTACAATATATTCTTGCTGATAAAAAAAAAATTAACAACATATTCTTTAACAAATTCTAGCATATATTTTATTACTAATTGAAATTTATTAAAATTTACAAAATTATACGAGAGTAACTCCTCAAGAAATGAACATTACTCATAGTTTTATGAGTTTTTAATGAATTATTGGGTATAATCAGAGGTCCAAGTAGGTCAAAAGATCAATAGTAACCAACCGAGAAAGCAAATAAATAAATAAATATCTTTTGTCTTGTGTCCGAATAAGAGGAGTTGTTGTTTCTAACATCTTTTTTGGAATTTTTTTTTTAACTTTGGGATTGATCACTTCCAAAGCCAAAATATGTAATCATTTTAGGAAGCAAAAGGTATAGGAAACAACATGGAGGTACAAGAAACAACTCCGGACGAGAGGTTATATCAAAGATGTTCAACAATATGCCAAAATGAAGTGGTGCCTCTGGGCCACAGTGATCGTTTTCATCCCTTTTCAAGACCTCTGTCACACCACAAACTTGTAAATACATTACGGATTAATGTATTTTTTTTATATTATAGAATAATGAATCTGGAATTAAAAAAATACATTATAAATTGGTCAATCCTTAATACATTAAATTAGAGATTTGTGAATTGTAATGTATTTTTTATATTAAGAATCAACCATTTCCTAACAAGAAAACATATTACAGATTAACCAATACAACTAACTATATGGTGAGTTTTGTTTGAAATGGCGAGAGAGGCAATAGAAAAAAGTGAGAGAGAATCCAACATGGTGTTTATCCGATAGCAATTTTTTGCTTTTAATCTTTGACTTTGGCCTTTCACTATTAACTATGGCATGGGAGGACGAGGCTCTTAACAATTGCTAGGTGTTTCAACTTTACTTTGAGATGAAGTTTGAGCTAGCAATTGATTGTTTTCATTTGATTATTTCTTTAAGTATTTGTTAACCAGATTGTAACTTATTCTATACTTATAGTACTCAAAGCTTTATGTGTCTTTTACTTTATTTGAAGAGGTAGGAAAATCATTTATAGTGGTAAAAGAGGGAGCATGCCACTCTACAATTCCATTCTTACTTTGAAGTCATTATTAATTAGAAGGAACTTAATTTACTATTATTACATTTTTGTATTTTTGTGAGTAGAAAGTTGAGTCCTTCAAACATTCACATAATACTTAATTATTTATATTTTAATTTCAGTCTAATACGAATACTTTATTTTTAAAAAATGTTATATATCCACCATGGTATTCATTGTTCCACTCATTTGCTTTCCCATTTCTCCTTAATTTTTTTAAGTAGTAAAAGATAAAAAAAAAACAAAGGAATTATAGCAAGCAAACACATGTATGATAGATCGGTGAGACCGCCCTTTTTGTCTCAAAACTATACGATGACAATTGGTGAATGAATTTCTATAGCTAGTTAGCTACTATGCTAGTAACCCAACCATTTCTTCCCTGTTTCTTTCTTCTTCTTTTCTGATGTCGAGTTGGCTGCTGTTACTATGTTCAGATTAGACACATCAATGATATATTTTGGGAATTAAAACAATCCAAGATCTATTCCTATATTTTAAATATAACCATTCAACAAAATATACAACATGTGAATCATCTTATATTTTGAAAGGGAGCAAAGTTGAAAGAAAAAAGAAATTGAGAAAAAATAAAAAAAACAAATAATAATATTTTTTTATTTATTGAAGAGAAAATAGATGGGAAATAAGAAAAACAATTTATTTCTAGACATAATTTTTTTCCTTTCCACTTTCCTTTTAATTTAAATTTCAAAATTTTATTTTCTCTCTTGTTTTCTTTCCCTCTACTAAAATTCAGAGTATATTTGAAAAACAAATATTCATTTACAACATTTGACAATAAATTTCGCGGCAAATTTCCTACTATTTTTAAATTCACAAGAAAGCTTGTTTCACAATAGTTTTACCCGTGAAATAACATCCACAAATAATGTGATTCCTGTGAATTTTCAATAAATCCTCACCTAATGGGCATAATTTAAGGAAAAAATATGGAATATAAAAATATGGTTTAAAAGGGTATAATTGATAATAAAACAAAAAAAAAAGAGAAGCGGTGTAAGTAGCTCACAATGTGTAAATAGCAAGTGCTTTCATTTTTATGTAAGTAAGCTATTCGACTTGGTGGTCTAATATATGATTGGGATGGGCGCAAATAGTGTTTTAATTAATTTTTATTGTTTTTAATATTAATTTTTATTGTTTATAATTCATTATGTATATGTTTATCATAATTTAAGATTTTATTTTAATTAATTACAAATTATTCTTGTTTTAGACTAATTGGGCTATTGGTCTCGGCTTACATTGGACCAAGATTTTAAAACTTTTAGACTTTTAGTTTACCGTTATAAAAATACGGGTAAAACTTTATACACCAGGAGAAAGACTAAGACACCAGAATGAATAGTGGATTTTCGTGAATGCCCCAGGTGATATACTTAAGTTTGAACAGAACAGTCGCCGCTTTCACGCGTACCTTCATCTTCCTTGCTGCGATTTTGTTCCCATTGCCGGTGCAGGTGTTTGATTGGGCTGAGCTGAGGCACGTTTCAAGCGACATTGGCTGTTGACAGTGGGAGGTGGAAGACAGCGGCAACCGGCGTTAGGTTGGTGCTCGTTTTGGGTTGTCAATGGATGCTATGGATTGGTCAATCCGTATACTCCAAACGTATTGATTAATCCGTATGAGTGAGTGGGATTGGTAATCCATAAGTAATATACGGATTACTCAATCCTTTTGAAGTATACGGATCGTGTAATCTGTGAACCTCAAATGGATTGAGTAATCCGTAGCTCATTTACGAATTACTCAATCCATAAAACTCTTACGGATTAGTCAATCTGTATGAAGTTCATGAATTACATGATCCGTATACTTCATACGAATTGAGTAATCCGTAAGAGTTTTACGGATTGAGTAATCCGTAAGAGTTTTACGGATTGAGTAATCCGTAAGTAAGCTACAGATTACTCAATCCGTATGAAGCATTAAAATGAATTTTTTAAAATTAATGATTAAATAAATTGTGTTTTATTGGTTATTGTACATATTTGAGACCTTAGCAAATTTAATTAGATTAGATTGTATAATTAGATGTTTTTTAATGATGATAATATTGATTATTGGATCGAATAACCATTATATTTGGTTGATTAATTTGGTTATACATTTTATCATCATAGATCCAATTGTGGTGCTTTGTGATTTTATATTGATTATGTTTGAAGTAGTTTTCTGTGATAATATTTGGTTTGCTTGTAATGTTGGTTTTGGTAGTGGTCATGATGCTTCCATGGATTTATTAATTGTGGCTTATTGCTCTTATGGTATTATACCACTTTGGTTGCCTTTGGTAGTGGTCATCATGATTCTATCACAGGAAAGAAGTTAGATGGGAGAATATATGATACATGATTAATCATATTTTGGTTAGTGGTCATGATGGTTGTGTTGCCTTTGGTAGTGGTGATGATGCTTGCCTTTGGGTTGTTTGGTTTTATTTTCAATGTTGCTTGCTTGTAATGCTTGGTTTTCATAGTGGTCATGATGCTTCCATGGATTTATTAGTTGTGGCTTATTGCTCTTATGGTATTATACCACTTATGGTTGCCTTTGGTAGTGGTCCTCATGCTTCGATGTATTTATTAGTTGTGGCTTATTGCTTGTATGCTGTTATACCACTTATGGTTGCCTTTGGTACTGGTCTTCATGATTCCATCAATTAAGTGGTAGTGGTTGTCATGATGCTTGCTTTGTCATTGTTTTGATGATTATATTTCATATTTTTCTATTTGAATGAGATTTGAATTCCAAATTGGTTTTGTTGTATAGCATATTATGGCTAGAACACGTGGAGGACATCGATCATTAGGTCGAGATGGAGGCAAAGGATCTGGTAGAGACAACAGTGGGAATGAAGAGGCAGCCCCTCAACGTCGTAGGCCTATGGCATCTGCCAGAAGACAAAGGACAAGGGCAGGTGTTGTAGACGCTCCGGTTCAGGATGCACAGTTGGGGGCTGGTTTGGATGAGGATGGTGGTGTTGAGGACCGATGTGTGGAGGCTGATATCCCTGCCATGGAGAGTGGAGGTGATGACATAGAATCGTTTCCAGGTGGGCCACAAGACTCTTCAGTATTGACAAAAAATGCTGACCATGTAGCTCTTCGAGTGTGGGAAGGACAGGTACAAGTTTTATTGTTGAAATTGGTTTGATTTTTGAAGTATATGACTGACATTGATGTAAAATGCTTGCAGGAACGCCCTGAGTTGAAATTGGCGTCGCATGGAAGAAAGGTTCATAAATTTGGGTGGCCTGCACTCGAGATAGAAGGATTCGTTGCTGCTATTATTTTCGGTGTGATTTTATGCATTTCAGAAGTATTTTGGGAAAATTGATTCAAAGAGTGAGTTGTTAATGTATGTCTAAATGTACAGATAAACGAGGGAGGTTTAGAGGCTTTAGGCATGTAGCGTATGCGACAGAAGAAGCATTTCAAAGATGTAAGCTTTTGTTGCTTTGTTTTTTTAGTCTCTGCAAATTTAGTTATAACTGCCAACAAGCATTTCAAAGATAGTCATAGTGTCATACACTTGGGTGAAATTTTGACAACTAGATTTTATTGAAATGTTTTTCTCATTCCCAGTATTTTCATTGGAATTTAGGGACTCCATTTGGTTTTTGAAGTAAATGGTTATCACCTTGTGTAGCTTTATTATTGATGATATTGTGACAACCTGCAGTTTTCACTTTTTGGCCTCTCGAAAGCCTTCATGGCTGAGTTGCAGGGGGCCCATGAGAGCAATCAAGATCGATTGGCAGGGGGGGTTGCACCACCTATGGCCGGAATGTGACTCTCTTTTGGTGGTTTCAGCCTTACACTCTCATGCCTCAGTTCCGGGGAGACTTTTGACAGATTGGCTTAACTGCTTAGAGCTCACCCACAGTATGCATTTCAGGGCATCTCATAACTTCCGAGAAGGAAATGAGTGCGCTGATAAACTAGCTAACGATGGTGCTACCAACCATTCTTTTTGTTGGTGGGATTCAGTCTCAGTTTTTTGTAGGGATAATTTTAATAGGAATAGAGTAGGCCTTCCTGCTTACAGATTCCACAGATAATTCTCCTGTATAGATCTATCATTGTACTCCTTTTGCTCCTTTTTTTATCAATGATATGATACATGGCTTGCTTTTTGGCATGCCTTTCTAAAAAAATGTCATACAATGTGTTAGAAAATGTTATATAATGTGGAATAGACTGATACGTATAAATTACATCTCACTTTTTATTCATTTCAGAGATGTTTCAAAGATTATTGAGAATTTGCTAATGTATGTCTCCTCATACAGATAAAGGAGGAGGTTTAGAGGCTCTGCAACAGCTGAACAAGCACTATAAGTAAGCTTTTGTCTCCTCTTGTAGTCTGCACGAATCGTTTTAGAACTGCCAACAAGCATTTCAAAGATAGTCATAGTGTCATACACTTGGGTGAAATTTTGACAACTAGATTTTATTGAAATGTTTTTCTCATTCCCAGTATTTTCATTGGAATTTAGGGACTCCATTTGGTTTTTGAAGTAAATGGTTATCACCTTGTGTAGCTTTATTATTGATGATATTGTGACAACCTGCAGTTTTCACTTTTTGGCCTCTCGAAAGCCTTCATGGCTGAGTTGCAGGGGGCCCATGAGAGCAATCAAGATCGATTGGCAGGGGGGGTTGCACCACCTATGGCCGGAATGTGACTCTCTTTTGGTGGTTTCAGCCTTACACTCTCATGCCTCAGTTCCGGGGAGACTTTTGACAGATTGGCTTAACTGCTTAGAGCTCACCCACAGTATGCATTTCAGGGCATCTCATAACTTCCGAGAAGGAAATGAGTGCGCTGATAAACTAGCTAACGATGGTGCTACCAACCATTCTTTTTGTTGGTGGGATTCAGTCTCAGTTTTTTGTAGGGATAATTTTAATAGGAATAGAGTAGGCCTTCCTGCTTACAGATTCCACAGATAATTCTCCTGTATAGATCTATCATTGTACTCCTTTTGCTCCTTTTTTTATCAATGATATGATACATGGCTTGCTTTTTGGCATGCCTTTCTAAAAAAATGTCATACAATGTGTTAGAAAATGTTATATAATGTGGAATAGACTGATACGTATAAATTACATCTCACTTTTTATTCATTTCAGAGATGTTTCAAAGATTATTGAGAATTTGCTAATGTATGTCTCCTCATACAGATAAAGGAGGAGGTTTAGAGGCTCTGCAACAGCTGAACAAGCACTATAAGTAAGCTTTTGTCTCCTCTTGTAGTCTGCACGAATCGTTTTAGAACTGCCAACAAGCATTCTATGTAGAACTGCCTGCCTTAAATATACATTGATGGTTTTTGTTTGAATTAGAAAATAGAAATCTTTGCTTGGGATATCGAAGTTTGTGGAAGGAATTACAGCAAGACACATAAACTAACTATGCTTTTAAAGTTTCTGGTCCTGAGTAATTTGAAACCATGCTAAAGCTTTGCGGTATCTATATGTTCAGAAAGAGGATTAGCATGGAGGATCTTTGATTCACTTATCCTTTTAAAAAGAGAAGATTAGATGATGACTCAAAATCGTAAGAGCCACCCGTTATGAAAAGAGCATAGATTCATGGACACGGAAGTTTCTAGGACATTCATTTTTTCGGGCTCCAGTAATGCACTCAGTGAATAATACTATAATTAAGATTCAAATCAGTTAGAGAAGTGTAATAGGATTGGCATAGAGAGAGAGACCCAAATAGGTAGCTTAAAGAATAGATGATGTAGATATTATCCCTTTAAAGATTATTTAGTTTTTTTATTTTAATTTCCAAAAAATATTATATGATGCCACTTGTATGGTTGGTATTCTTTATTGTTCCCTAAATAGGCTATGGACTGTGTATTGGGCATGAATTGAATAATATCAGTTTTATGTCTGTTTTTTAGCTCTTTTATGGTAGATTGACAGCTACGTTGCGCCTATCAAATACTGTTTTCAGAAGAAACAATTTTGACGGCTTTATTGAATCCAAAAAAACACTTCAACATAAGCAACTTTTGATGGACTTTAACTGTGAGCGCTGTCACAAAAAACAACAAAATAATAATAAAATTAGCAACATGTCATCATTTAGCATGGCTAATTAACGACAAATACTAATGATGAATTGAACAAAAGTTCATGAGCTAATACTAGTCAAAATTAATTCAAAATTAAAAGTAAGAAAATGTAGGAATTAAAAATATAATTAACTTCCATTTTAAATAAATTTCAACTAATCAATCAATATCATTATATTATATAAAACATAGTTGTTAATTGTGTTTGTCAATACATGTTACATGCTATGATGAAAGCATGTCCCTCTTAATTATTTAATTAACTATTATTTTTTTATCAGCACAATCATATCTAATTTTATTTTAGTAAAATTAAATTAATATCAAATCTTAATTAAGCAATTAATATATCAATATAAAATAGGATTACTAAATGTGTCTGTGTTATTACACGTGACACGCTACTATAAACTAAAGTCTCACTTAATTAATTAATTAATTTAATTTCATTATATTTTCATAAAATTAAATTAACACCAAATCTATATCAATCAATTATAAATCAAATAAGTTGAATAAAAACAAAAGTAAATCATGCATATCAGCAAATTAAAAATAGTTATTATAAATAATTAAAGAGCACTAAAAATCCTTAAAAAGTTAGAAATAATTATATTAAGTATTATTATATTAGAAATCATCGATTTTATTTTTTTATCATTATTTTAATTTGAACTGATAATTAAAATTCTTATTATTTCTATATAAATAATTACTTTTTATTTTATCTATCAAAACCCTATTAATTTATATTGGTAAAAGGAAATTCATATTTATTCTCA
>PYAF01003480.1:1329949-1342825 GCA_007407185.1 Glycine tomentella
TAAATAATTACTTTTTATTTTATCTATCAAAACCCTATTAATTTATATTGGTAAAAGGAAATTCATATTTATTCTCAATACGTATTTTCTTTTACCAAATTCTCATTATCACTATTTAGATTCTTTAAAAAAAACTTATTTTTATTTATTTTTTGTAAAATAATTTATTTAGGCTAATAAGTCATGTTAAAAGCAGATTTTATTTAGGTAATATTTTAATTTAAAATTTATAGACCAAAACAAAATGTAATAAGTCATTTCCATAAATATATATATATATATATATATATATATAAACTGTAATTGAATTACATAAATAATTTGGATGTTTTTTTATTATGATTCTGATTGATATTTTAAAAAATCATATTTTACTACTTTATTCTCTATAAATTATGAATTTGAAAGTACTGTTGTAATTAATGTCTTTTCTTTCAATAACTTTTTTATTTTCTTATTATTGTTTTGATTGATTGTCATTTTTTGTTATTTTTATTTAATTGTTATAATTTCCTGCAGTGTTGATGATCAAGTCATGGTGACGGTTTTATTAGTTGACAGTATAAACTTATTTTGTATTATTAGTATATGATCATTAAACTGTTTAATTTAATATTTTTTTAAATATTAATAGTTAAAAATAACTTAATTCATATCATAAATTTCAAATGTAATATATATGTTCATAAGTACTTATTTATTAGGAATTTTAATAATAATATAAATATTTATTTATTTAAATTTTAGCTATGTAAAATAAAATAAAAAATTTTATATTACACATGCTAAAATAAAATACTAGTGACTAATTAATCTTGCACTGTTTCCTCAACAGGAGAGATGTAAAGGATGCAATTGTGGATCCTAACAACAATAACCATTTCCTAAAAGTCCATGGAATGCGATTTTATCAATAAATGGAGACAAATAATGAAGTTAATCAAATTTTTAACCCATTACGGTCTATCTACTATACATAGTTTGTAACAAGTTGATGTGTTGTTCAAATTAACAATGATGGCTCTACTCTGCAGGTGGAATTGATCTCCCTTGACGAGGTTGCAAAATTGTTACTTGGGGATGTCCATAATACTTCTGTAATGAGAAGTAATACAATGGTTAATGTAACTTGTTCTTTATCCGTTGACTGAGGTATACACTACTTACATTTTTTCACTCACTCTAGTTTGCCCTTGCAGCTAAAGTTAGACGGCTATATGACATCGCAAATGTGCTATCCTCCGTGAACCTTATTGAGAAGGTGATGCTCACCAATCTTTTAATTCTTATCTATGTGCACAGACCCCCCTTGTCTATGTTTTGTTTAATATATGTATGTAACTAGGCTTATTCTTGTGATTTTACAAATTGACAGACCCATAAGGCGGATACATGAAAACCCGCATTCAGGTGGCTCGTTTCTGAAGGGAAGACATGGAATCAGACACTTCACAAATCAAACCTGAACGACCCTAGTAAAAGGGCATTTGGAAGTGATATCAGAAACATCAGTTTTGAGACAAATAAAGTGGAATTTTTCACGAGTGGGGACTTGAAACCAAATCCTAAGAAGCCAAGATTCGAAAATGGTAGTGCTTGAAAATAGTAGTTTTTGCAAATGTGGTTTATAATGCTGCAAAATTTTGCAGAAAATCGAAGAGAAAAATTTCTGACTTTACTTACCCAAAACTTATTCAAGCTCTTTGTCTGCTCTAATGTGAGGTTTACCATAAGTTTCTTGGCATTCCATTTTCTTGTCTCTTTTTTATTAGCCTTGTGTAACAAGCTGATGTGTTGTTCAAATTAACAATGATGGCTCTACTCTGCAGGTGGATTTGATTTCCCTTGACGAGGCTGCAAAATTGTTACTTGGGGATGCCCATAATACTTTTGTAATGAGAAGTAATACAATGGTTAATGTAACTTGTTCTTTATCTATTGACTGACGTATACACTAGTTATATTTTTTCACTCACTCTGATTTGCCGTTGCAGCTAACATTAGACGGCTATATTACATCGCAAATGTGCTATCCTCCATGAACCTTATTGAGAAGGTGATGCTTTCCAATCTTTTAATTCTTATTTATGTGCACATATCCCCCATTGTCTATGTTTTGTTTAATATAAGTGTGTAACTAGGCTTATTCTTGTGATTTCATAAATTGATAGACCCCTACGGCGGATACACGAAAACCCGCATTTAAGTGGCTCATTTCTGAAGGCAAGACATGCAATGAGACACTTCACAAATCAAACCTGAACGACCCTATTAAAAGTGCATTTGGAAGTGATATCACAAATATCAGTTTTGAGACGAATAAAGTGGAATTTTTCACCAGTGGGGACTTGAAACCGAATCCTAAGAAGCCAAGAATCGAAGATGGTAGTTCTTCAAAATTGTAGTTTTTGCAAATGTGGTTTATAGTGCTTCAAAATGTTGCAGAAAATCAAAGAGAAAAATCTCTGGCTCTACTTACCCAGAATTTTGTGAAGCTCTTTGTTTGCTCTAATGTGAGGTTTGCCATAAGTTTCTTGGCATTCCAATTTCTTTTATCTTTTTTATTAGCCTTGTGTAACAAGCTGATGTGTTGTTCAAATTAACAATGATGGCCCTACTCTGCAGGTGGAATTGATCTCCCTTGACGAGGCTGCAAAATTGTTACTTGGGGATGCCCATAATACTTCTGTAATGAGAAGTAATACGATGGTTAATGTAACTTGTTCTTTATCCGTTGACTGAGGTATACACTAGTTATAGTTTTTCACTCACTCTGGTTTGCCCTTGCAGCTAAAGTTAGACGGCTATTTGACATCGCAAATGTGCTATCCTCCATGAACCTTATTGAGAAGGTGATGCTCGCCAATCTTTTAATTCCTATTTATGTGCATAGATCCCCCTTGTCTATGTTTTGTTTAATATTAGTGTGTAACTAGGGTTATTCTTGTGATTTTACAAATTGACAGACCCATAAGGCGAATACATGAAAACCCGCATTCAGGTGGCTCGTTTCTGAAGGGAAGACATGGAATGAGACACTTCACAAATCAAACCTGAACGACCCTAGGAAAAGGGCATTTGGAAGTGATATGACAAACATCAGTTTTGAGACGAATAAAGTGGAATTGTTCACGAGTGGTGACTTGAAGCCGAATCCTAAGAAGCCAAGAATCGAAGATGGTAGTGCTTCAAAATTGTAGTTTTTGCAAATGTGGTTTATAGTGCTTCAAAATGTTGTAGAAAATCTAAGGGAAAAATCTCTGGCTCTACTTACCCAGAATTTTGTCACGCTCTTTGTCTGCTCTAATGTGAGGTTTACCATAAGTTTCTTGGCATTCCAATTTCTTGTATCTTTTTTATTAGCCTTGTGTAACAAGCTGATGTGTTGTTCAAATTAACAATGATGGGTCTCCTCTGCAGGTGGAATTGATCTCCCTTGACGAGGCTGCAAAATTGTTACTTGGGGATGCCCATAATACTTCTGTAATGAAAAGTAATACAATGGTTAATGTAACTTCTTCTTTATTAATTGTGGCAAATTTCCTACTATTTTTAAATTCACAAGAAAGCATGTTTCACTAAAGTTTTACCCGTGAAATAACATCCACAAATAATGTAATTCCTGTGAATTTTCAATAAATCCTCACCTAATGGGCATAATTTAAGGAAAAAATATGGAATATAAAAATATGGTTTAAAAGGGTATAATTGATAATAAAAAAATAAAAAAGAGAAGCGGTATAAGTAACTAATAATGTGTAAATAGCAAGTTCTTTCATTTTTATGTAAGTAAGCTATTCGACTTGGTGGACTAATATATGATTGGGATGGACCCAAATAATGTTATAATTAATTTTTATTGTTTATAATTCATTATGTGTATGTTTATCATAATTTAAGATTTTATTTTAATTAATTAGAAATTATTCTTGTTTTAGACTAATTGGGATATTGGCCTAGGTTTACATTGGGCCAAGATTTTAAAACTTTTAGACTTTTAGACTTTTAGTTTATGTGAAATCATATTTTCTTCTTCGTTGTTTTTTCACTTTCTTTATCTGTATTGTTGTTCTTGAAATTACCTGTTTCAATTCAATTCAATCGGTGAATAGACATGATGATTTTTACATTGGTCTGTGTTTCTGAATCACAGTGACGGGCAACTTTTACCAATTTTTTATCTCAAATCGCAGATAAATATAATATTTTTTATTTTATTTCCTGAATTTTTTCATCTTTTCATTGTTTTTTCTGTTTGTGGATTTTTAATTGCAGTATATGCCTTTGTTGTGCTTTCCTTGGATTCTTGTTTTTGTTTCTTAATATTTATTTATAATTTTTCTTGTGAGTTTCTTGATTTTTTTGGCTTTGACTCATTAATTTTCTGTCTTTGTTGTAGTATACGCTATTCCGATTCATAATGTGAGCCGCTGCTATGTATGTATGTCCTAAGAGACCTTAAATTTTATGTTTCTTTAGGCATTTTTAGAAATTGAAATCTTGTGCTAATCTTTTTAGGTTTTGATTTTGTTTTTTATATATGTTCTGCAGTGATAATTTCAGAAATAAATTCACATGTCAGACTTCAGAGATTTTCAAATTGATGAGAATGAAAAAAATTCTGATACTTAGCAGAATTTATAATTTATTTATTTATTATTTTCTTGCTGAGCAGAATTATTCATTTATTTATTTATAATTCTGTCACTGAGCAGAATTCATAAGTTATTTATTGATGATTCTATTACTCAACAATTCATAATTTATTAATTTATTAATTTATTTAATTTTTTTTTAACTCCGCCTATATTCTCATAGCCGGTCCCAAGCCCGGACAAAGGAGGAGGGTTTTGATATTAATAAATAGAAATTATTATAACCCTCTAGATATAATTTGTGATTGGAGGTAGGGTAAAAACTTTTGCAATATAATTACATTTTAATTAAATTCTATTCACAAGAGATTTATGAGAAGGAGTCTCATGCTTTTTGGAGAGCAAACAAATTGTGTTTAGTAACTGTTATAAATCAATGCCCACTGGTGTTGATGGCACCACCCTCATTGGTAGCGTCTCCGCCAGAGCTATCTCATATTCCATTGGCTTGTGGAGTGGCATTGCAGCATTTATCATTTGGGACTGGCCATGAGAGTAACATTTCCATCCATGTGTTTTGTTAAATTTTGTTATTGAAATTGAATAGGGAGTTTCATGCTATAAATCTATTTTTACTGATTCTTTCATGTATCCACTGTGATTCATTGATTATATTACTTTCCAGTCATTCGTAGGTTACTATTGAGTTATGTTTTTGTGAGTTTTACTTAATTGTTTAATGTGCTTCTAGTCTATTAGATGCTAATTTATTATTGAAAAATGAAGATATGAATGAACACAGAGCTTAAAGCTAAGTCAGTTACAAGAGTCTCACTATGAATATTATGAGTAAGATGTTAAACCATCATCTCTTGTATTTATTAAAGTAGGCAATTTAAGATCTTGTTGGTAATATTGCTGCAGGCCCAGTGAGCAATCATCTGTCAAAAGTTGATAACTGGCAAATAATCAGTTTTAGCCCTGCTTGAACTAAGCAGCATTAAGGTTGACAAATAATCAGTTTCAGCACTGCTTGAACTTAAGCAACAGTAAGGTTGGATTAATTCATAATGTGAGTGTAGATTTTATCATGCATTAGAATCGTTGCTATATATATTCTTTGCAATCTCAATTTTTTCATTTATTGCTGTTTCAGCATTTGATTTTGGTTTCTGCAGTTCTGCATGTGAAAATTAATCAAACACTGAACCTAGGCTTGACTTATACCATTTTCATATTCCATATTTGAGTTTGTACTTTCATGGAAACTTATTTTTACTGTTAAGAAACGATGGAGTATAGCTCCTTATTATTGGGGAAATCCCTCTAAATTACATAGTTTGGAGTGTAGGTTTTATTATGATAATTTCATTCTTACATTGTGTCTGCCATACAAGAGATTTCTTAGATAAAGGAGGCTATTTCAACAAATAATGTATGCTGGGAAATTGGAGAATCACCAGTTAAGGTGCTGAACATTAGTTAATGACCTTTTTGGAAACCTTTTTCTGTTCATATTGTTTTAGTTGGTCTAAAATTTCCCACGTAGCCTTCAGTGTGTAAGATTAAAATAACTCATTCTCGAGAGAATCTCACTTTCATGCTAGAGATGTCATTTTTGGTTCTGAGTTGTGTAATGGGAGGAGAAGGTAAAGGAATTGAATTGGCTAAGTGGAAATTTTATTTTATATATATACACGAGACTTGCTATGACTTATTGTCTGCTTCTCAATCATTTCGTTCCAAGTAATATGTTTGGAGGTCATTAAGAAAGTCTATACGTTTATTTATTTAGTGTCCTTTTAATTGGTTTTATTCTATACACTTTTTAGCCTATATTATAAAAATACGCTTCACTCAGCATTTGATTGATCCTATTCTAATTAATTTTCAACCTAGTACTAGTACTTTGGTGTACAAGGATCACCCAAGTGTTTCTTAATATGATTTCGTGTGATATATACAATATACTGTTAACTATCTTCACATCGTATATAACATTCTATGTGAAGACAATACATTAATTTAAATTAGGAATAGTGAACACTTTGTTTATTTGTAAATGGTCACAAACATGCAATTAGAAATAATAAAAATCTACCCGGCGATGTCTATAAACATGCTACCTGAATTTTGGTAATGAATTTATGCCAGTATAGTCAGAGAAGCTTTCTGAGGCATCATTATATCAAATAGAAAACTTATCATGCAGTATCTTAGGGGGTTAGATAGTAATCAAATGGGTCAGCATAAGATAAAGTTTATTGTAACAATGTTTTTGCAACATGTCACATCACTTTGGAAAATTGTATATAAACTTAGACTTAATGTTGTAGAGAAATTTTTGGAACAACTTCGATCTCCTGGTTTAATAGTCAGAAGCATCAATTTGCATTCAGTGTGAATGAGATATCTCTCATATGGTAAGGAACAGAATAGAAATAAAAGTATAATGGACGTAATTTTGGTCAAAACAAATTCATGTTCTTATGTCATATTTTATGCTAATTCCAGTTCTGTACCACCTAATTTTTCTCTGCCTTCTGCTACTTCTACCGTTCTACTGGAGCAATTGGGTTTGTTGAAATGTTCAGTTGCTGATCTCATTAGACTATTGACTTGAGTCATTTGTACGTGCTATAGTACCATTGGTTTTGTTTCCAAAGGTTGGCTGTTTCGTCATCTTATTAGATTTATCATGTCCTAATTTTTAATGTTGTTTTCTTATAAACTGATTGAAATGTATGGAAACTTGAAACTAATTGCGATTGCTGGATATTGTCTTAATTAAGAATTAGGATACGTTCAGTTTCAAAAGCTGTGTTAGACATTAATGAATACTGTTGTTTGTAAACGTTAGCCATACATATGCTAAAAACAATGTATATGTGGTAGAGAAGCCACAAAAAGATCAACTACTCTTGCTGCTCACAATGTAGCCATCACCGATTTTGCCACTGTCTTGACAATCTTTAGTGAAAAACTGCTTTTGAATCTCTGGTTGACCACAAAGTTATGAAGATAACGTCCCTTGATATTTGTTTCAACTTGCTGTGTCTGATAAGAACTTTTCCTCATCCAATCAAACGGAAACTGAGTGGCTTTTTGGAAACTGGGAATGATGTTTGAACATTTGAAGTTGAAAGGGAATGATTTTCTGAATTGTGGAAAGGATTGAATGGTGAGACGATAGTCCAATTCAAATTCAAGCTCTAGATACAATATTATAATCTTTGTTTTTTTATCTGTTTTTTGAGGCATTATTTGGTGCACCTCTGCCAATAGTTTTGTTGCCCTGCTATTTGCACGTTCAATGCCAACAAGTTCTTTAATTTGCTCTTCGTTTTGAGAATCAAGGGATGTAACTAAAGTGTTCATTAAACTTTTTTGTTTTCCAACATAACATTTGCACAATCTCTCTCAGGCATTTAATAAGCACCACAAAGAACCAGACAAGTACATCAAGTATTGGAGAGGTATTAAACGAAAGATAAGGGGCACCATATTCATGTGATGTTGGGTATGAAAGATTTCTTGGCCCTGAGGTTTGTTCTATAGCCACTCTTTAGATTTTCTGTATTATGGAGTCCTAAATCTTGTCTTTTTCTGTTGTGAATGTGTTAACCTATACTCTTTAGATTATCTGTATTATGGAGTCCTAAATCTTGTCTTTTTCTGTTGTGAATGTACGTGTTAACCTATCTCAAGAATGAATTAATTATTTACTGATGGTCTTGAGATGTATACCTGAACCTATATCATGCTTTCAACAGTTATGTTTGTGAACTAATTCCATTAGACGAACATTTCTTTGATGTTTTCAATTCTTTTCTTTTCTTTAGGAAAGAGTAGGAATTACTCTACTATCAGAAATATATTGTGTTCCTCTCTTTGTTATCTTTTTGGTTCATTTTTTGAATGGGTAGTGATAAATTGACACCCAAATATTTTAGACACCCCATTGACACTTTTCATATGTGTTTATCTCTCTCTTGTCACATTAAATAGCTATTACCGTTTGTGAGTGTACTTTATTTTTCTGTAATTTCTTTCATGCTATTAGAGTTCTATCAAATCATAGAAAAGGGAAAAGAAAGAAAATAAAACTTCTGAGAAGAAAAGAGAAAATATTATGAGGGTACTAATTTTTGTGTTACAATTCTGTATTTATAGAGTTAGGTGGTTAGTTATGACAACTGTCAATAGTTGTCAATAACTAACATACAAACTAACTACAACTAGCCTCTTCACTACCAACTTGAGAGAGTGGAATTGAATACTGTAACTCTTTGTACAAAACTCTAATACTACTCCCCCTGTCAAACTAAATGTGGGTGAGACTTTAGGGGAGTCTCAAGCTTTTTTAATTTGGCTCTCAGAAAAATAAATTTGCTTGGAGAAAGTGACTTTGTGATAGCATCTGCCCATTGATTTAGTGCAGGAACATGGTGAACAACCATCTACCTGGTTGGAACTTTCTCCCGAACAAAGAAAACATCAATGTCCATATGCTTTGTTCTTGCATGAAGGATAGGTTTGTGGGCAAGAGCAACAACACTTTGTTTGTCACATAATACAATTGGTGTGTTGAAGGAAACTTGCAATTCATTTCACAAGGTCTGAATCCAAGATAATTCTATAGTAGTTTGTGCCGAACTACAATAATTTCCTCTGTACTTGACCTTGCAACCACTTACTGCTTGCGGGACCACCAAGATATAAGATTAGAACCTAAACATATGGCAGACCATGAAATTGACCTTCTGTGATAATCCCAGTTTGCAACACAATGGGGCCGAACAAAGTAAGGTTGATCCAAAACAACAACTTGAAGTTGAAGACCATGCAGAACTGTACCTTTCAAGTACCTTAAGATTCTTTTCATTTCAAGCCCATGGGAGAAGAGATTGGTAGAGCTTCTGCCATATTACTTAAAACTAGTGCATGTTCAGGTACGATGAACAAGACAAATTATGTGTGGAGATTAATATTTTTTTTATTATTTTGAAAAATAAGTTTAAGTTTTCAAAAGAATAATTAAGAGAAATAAATATCTTTTGTAATGAACAGGTTGTTCTTATATATTAGTGCTGGCACTACTACAGAAAAGCCCTTTTAAGACGGTTCTGGAACCCATACAAAGACGATTCTAAAACCGTTTTTGTTTCGCACGTCTTTGAAAGTCTAGAACCGTTTTTGTTCTTATATATTATAGGATCGTCTTTGTATGCAGCTTTCTAAGTCGGTTGTGGCCAGAACTGTCTTAGAATGTGGGATCTTCAAAGACGGTCACCACTCAAAACCGTCTTAGATCAATTTGTTTTTTTTTTCATTTTTTTAAAACCCTTCTAAGACGGTTGTGGCTGGAACTGTCTTAGAATGTGGAGTCTTCTAAGACGGTCACCGTTTAAAACCGTCTTAGATTAATTTGTCTTTTTTTCCATTGATTTTTAAACCCTTCTAAGAAGGTTGTGCTGGAACCGTCTTAGAATGTGGGGTCTTCTAAGACGGCTTCCTAGATAACCGTTTTAGATTTGCCTTTTTTTTTATGGCTTCTAAATAGGTTTTTTTCCGTTTGACAATTGCGTTTTTGTATAATGTTAAATTTTGTTTAAAATTTTAAAAATTACAATTACCTTTTGAAACTCACATGAACGGGATATAGTGAGATTAACTACATAAATAACAACTAACAATTCATTTTTGTTTCAATAATAATAACATTAATATAGTTTTTCAACTTGAATTCATAAAAAAAATTTGCAAAATTTCAACTACAAACAATAACATTCACCTTAATATAGATGAATTTAAACAATTATTTTTCAATACACGTATTTGTCAATACATCTAGAGCACATCTCACATGATCATCCAAAATAACACATAAAATGCTAAGAACCTCAATGCATGTGCCAGCTCACCTGTAAGATAGTACAGCGTATGTCAGTGGGCGGCAAGAGGGTGACTCATCGTTGCTTGGTAGAGCATGTTATGGTATATAAAAAATTTAAGGGTAAAGTGCAAATAAGTTGCGCTATACTGTCAATCATTCCACATTTTGATTGTACCAAGCAAGTGTGAAGTAATTTGCATTCTAAAGTTTGCACCTTCTAAAATAAACACACCCGTAAAGAAAAGATATTCAATATTGTTTAGATGGGATGCTCACAGCTTTTTCTCGAGCTCCACCTCCAAAGAAAGCAACAGATTCAGCATGAGTACAGAGTCGTTCATGCATGAACCTAGCAGAAGCATAAAGTTGAAATGGTCAGAACCATTACAACAGCACTAGTTGTTTAGTGACATGATGGAGGCAGCGGAAACTATAATGGATTTACCTAAAGGTTCCTTCAAGATGTTGTTCTTGGCTTATCAAATTGCCAAAATCAGGAGTAACAGTCTTAAAAATCCCAGACCAAGTAACATGTAAGCATAGAGTATGGCAACCCTCCTCTGACCTGTTAATAGTTTCATTCTCGATGTGAACCTTGACATAAACAACAGTTAGCAAAATCAATGGAAGGAAAGAATAAGCATCAAACATGTCCAAGTCTAGTAAAATACACACTAGTAGTAAAATATAACAGCTCAATTATGAGGTACTCTCCACAAAATATCCACAGATGACTTTACCATTCCGGTGACCAATCCAGACAAGTCTGCTGTTAACTTCTCCAAGTTGTGAGTTATCCTCTGATCTGCGTCAATATTTTTGTTTGCCATGTGAAAGACCTACAAAAAATATGCATGCAAAAATTTGAAACCAAGTCAGAGACATCTGCCTGAAGAGTTTCAGAGCCAAATGACAGAGAATAAGTCATACTTTTTATCCGCAAAAGTTAAACCTAGTCAATGATTCAATGTTAATCTCAAAATAAGGCGTAGGGACTATTTTTTTGTGCCAGCTTTTAGGATTCTTGCATCGATTTTGGTCCTTGTAATATGTTCATTATATTCAAATTTTAAGGACTAAAATCAATATAATCAAACATAATAGAGGGACTCATTCAACATGGACCAAATATTATAGGGACTAAAGTCAAACGATAACCAAAAGCAAAAAAATTATATCAAGAAATCTTTTTAGGGACTAAAACTGAAAAGGCTGTACATTACAAGGACTAAAATGTAATTTAAGCCAAAAAAATTAATACTGGGTAAGGTAGTTTTCCCAGTTTGTTAGAAAAAGATTCCTGCCTAAGGGGATGAGCATCTAATATTCTCATAGGAACAGAGTAAAATAGAACATAAAATTAATACTTTACACTCTCCTCAGTAATATCCACCTACCATACCCCACCCCCACCGCAAATGGCATCAATGTCCCATGAATGCCCTTGCTTCTAAAAGAACCCCAAAGCAATTGTACTCTGTATTTCTCTAGTAAAATGTAAATGATAATAGCATTTCCTTTAAAATCATCCATTTCTTTCATATGGCCTTATTTGTGGTCTGTAGTTTCTTATTTTTTGTGAAGTTTGGCATTTCACTCCATTTAAAGTATTAAATTTAAATTTCATTTTTATTATTTGTGTGACAAGGATGACATAGTAAAAATATAACATATTATTAAGATCTTTCACTCAAGGGTAGTTTTGGAGAGTAACAAATTCCTCAGCAAGTTAATGTATAACCAAAAACAATAGTCATGAATTCCCATGAAGACTAATTTATAAGACAAAAACACAAAATCCCTGCTTTCGAGTTTCCAGTGATTGTCATTCCCATGGCTCATGATGGAAATTTCAGATTTCACATACCCAATTGCCCCTTGGTGTAATTCTCAAACTGCTGCAAGGGTGGAGTAGTGGCAGCATGGGGCCAAGATCCTTCACAAGCTATCTCATCCTTCCAAGTGAGTGTAGGCCAAGCTGGTACCTCAAACAAGACAGTTAAACTCCCCAAGAACTTTACTCTTTGCTCCAGGACCAGGCTACACTTGTGGCCCTGCAAAGATTGTTCCTTCCACCAATTTTCTTACGCCTGACAAGTGCCGCAAGACTCAAGCACTAAGTAAGTTTTCTAACTTGAAAATTTTCAATTTTTGCTCATTAACTTCATCTTCAACAATTCTTAAAATCTCGTTTGTTTTCTCTTATGCAGTGACATGGAATGTTACCTGCACATACTCACAGTTTCTGGCAAGAAAGAACCCAAGTTGTTGTGTATCTTTGTCATCCTTTTTCAATGAAACCATTACCCCTTGTCCCTGTTGTGCATGTGGCTGCCAGAACAAGAAGCATTGTGTCAAGTAAGTCTGATATATAGCAAATTCATG
>PYAF01003480.1:1344773-1369357 GCA_007407185.1 Glycine tomentella
CTTGCTTTGTTGCATAACCAATATTAACCGTGGGAAAGCACACATGCATGCACTAGCTTCCAAATAAATGTGCCTATTTAAAATATTATGTTCACTCTGCTACTATATAAAGTACTTACTTTTCTTTTGCTTATTCCACCATCTCCATCCAGCAACTCATAAAGGTGCTTCCTATATATTAAAAAAATATGATTATGATTCCACTTTTGAAGAAACTACTAATTCTTCTGGAATTTCTCTCTCTTTTAGGAGCTTCACATGTGCAAATAATGGTTACTTAATAGATAACTGCAGGCACAAATTAAAGTAGGTAAAACAAAAGTCAAACTTATAAATAAAAGTATGCAAGTGATATGGATTTCTCAAACATTACTTAATAGATTTCAGTGAGTAAGCCTCTCAGACATTAATCCAGAAATCCATTTTCCAGGTAGTTATGTTTATTTGACTAGAATTAAATAGATTTCTAGTTCACTTTAAAAACTTCAAAGATGCAACTTTGAAATTCCCTGTTTTCCCCAATTCCCATTACAAGGACAAAAACAAAAAAATAAAAGGAAGTACAATTTAAACAATGAATGCTGGTAAGCAGTATCATTTGGTTTATTGTTAGTGAACATAAGCAAGACCCAAGACATAAATGGATCAAGTATCCAAAGTCATAGCCTGGACAATACAAAAGTACTTAGAGGATAAGGGAAAATTATGAATAAAATAAGCTAATCCTTATTTTAAAACGATCTAGCCTCTTAACAGTTACATGAGTTAAAGGCAATAAATTGTATATTGTAGAAACTAAAAAATGATCTAGCCTCTTAAACAAAATCTAAAACTCTAGGTTCTTCATAAAAATATTAAAACTAGAAATTCTTATTTAGCTAAACATACTTTAGATTGACGCTTTTGCTTCCAATAATAAAACAAAGGCTCCAAAAACTTTTCAAGGTCTGGAATCTTCACCCTGTCCATGAAATTTCGAGCTAATGATGATTGTTTATGGTTTCCTCCAAGCCAAATCTTCATCAGAATAAAAAAACAGCGTACATGGTAGTCTATTCAGCTTTTCTATCAACTATCAGCGGGTTCAGCTGCTGATCAACAAACCTGATAGCTATTTGGACCATCACCAACTAGTCCAAGTTCAGCCATGTATGGTCTAGATCAACCATTAGGGCAGCCAGTTATCCTTACAACCACAGACTTACTATACTCAGGCCAACCTGAATTGCAGACATAAAAGTTTAAGTATCCTGATTAGTGATCTCCATTAAATCAATATTGCCACACACACGCACATTGTGTTGATCATATTGAATGAGGTGTCTCCAACCATTAAAACTCAACAAAATTCAAAGTTTTAAAAGTCTTGGTAGTTGGCAGCACTAAAATTAATCATGAAGAGTACAATGAGATATTTTGACTATTTATGAGTGATGAACATATATGATTGGCTATATAACTATACAAGATATTTATATTTAACCAATGATCGATCGATGCTTTTGAGGAGCATCATTTGAATAAATTAAGGACTTACAATTTTCATGCGAACTGAGTGCTAAGGTAAGCTTGGTCTTTAGGGAAGAACCTACCTAGCCCAAAGTCTCCAATCCTAGGCTGAAACTTCTCATCAAGAAGAATGTTGCTTGCTTTGATGTCTTGGTGAACAATTCTTAAATGTGAATCCTCGTGGAGGTATTGTAATCCCCGTGCTACACCAAGAATAATTTGGAATCCAGTGCTCCAATTTAGAAATTGATTACTCTTTCCTCATCATTACAGAAACATCCAAATTAATAATAATTTTCTTAAACCTATTTTCAGTTCTTTAAATAACTCTATGACACATTGGACATGGTATACAGTATACACAAGATTTACAACTTCAAGGAAATTACTTATTTTTACATATAATAAACACCATGCTAACAAGAGTGACAATTTATATAAAATAAAACAGGATACCATATATTATGAGGTCCAAACTTTTGTTCTTCATGTATTCGTACACAAGTATCCTTTGAGGGCCATCTGTGCAACATCCAGTTCTGTACCATTTAATTTTTCTCTGCCTTCTGCTACTTCTACAGTTCTACTGGAGCAATTGGGAATGATGTTTTAACATTTGAAGTTGAAAGGTAACGATTTCCTGAATTTTGGAAAGGATTGAATGGTGAGACGATAGTCCAATTCAAATTCAAGCTCTAGATGCAATATTATAATCTCTGTTTTTTATCTGTTTTTTGAGGCATTATTTGGTGCACCTCTGCCAATAGTTTTGTTGCCCTGCTATTTGCACGTTGAATGCCAACAAGTTCTTTAATTTGCTCTTCGTTTTGAGAATCAAGCGATGTAACTAAAGTGTTCTTTTAAACTTTTTTGTTCTCCTACATAACATTTGCACAATCTCTCTCAGGCATTTAATAAGCACCACAAAGAACCAGGCAAGTACATCAAGTATTGGAGAGGTAATAAACGAAAGATAGGGGGCACCATATTCATGTGATGTTGGGTAAGAAAGATTTCTTGGCCCTGCGGTTTGTTCTATAGCCACTCTTTAGATTTTCTGTATTATGGAGTCCTAAATCTTGTCTTTTTCTGTTGTGAATGTGTTAACCCATACTCTTTAGATTATCTGTATTATGGAGTCCTAAATCTTGTCTTTTTCTGTTGTGAATGTGTTAACCTATCTCAAGAATGAATTAATTATATACTGATGGTCTTGAGATGTATACCTGAACCTATATCATGCGTTCAACAGTTATGTTTGTGAACTAATTCCATTTTAATTTTGAAATACTTTTAACTTCTTCATATTATAATAATGTTTCTTTTGCTTTAACGGGGTTCAAGATCTAGCAAATGAGTTGCTCTTTGCAGATTGTCCAACTAATTAAAGGGAATACTTTTTCTTATTTATCTACATGTATTACATTTTTATGAAGACTTGTCTTGTAAGCTTCCTAGCTACTGCGATTCTAAAATAATTAGTGAAGTTTAACACCCATCACTAATATTATTAATCATAATATATATGAAACTGCTGAGTTAATGATGACAAACTAATGTTTTAGTATGTAATATGTTAGATCCATATTACAGTGCCTTTTTTTTTTATTCTGCTACCAAATTAATTTCTTATTGTACTACACCATGTCTTCTTTGTGTATTGTGATAGATTCTTGTTTGCATCAACAAAATCTTTTGATTGCTTGGATTGATTGTTTCTGTATAGATTTTAGTAGTGGATAGGTTGGATTATTTTTATATGTGTCTACAGGTTTGGAAAAATTGTATATGAAGAAAAACACATTTGTTAAAAATAATAATATACTGACACACAGTGTTTATTTAATAAACGCTTTTATGTTTTAGCTGAAAAAGCGTTGTATTTTTATCTTATACATAGTACTTTATAAAAAAAAGCGCTGCCTATTATCTCAAACATATACAGAAATTTCCTGCAAGCGCTATATAAATATACACTGCACAGCACAATAGCACCATAAAATTTCCTATATAAAGAGAGAAAAAAAAGCATTGTATATCTTGAAATTTGGTGTAGTGTGACGGGACATATTTCAGAAGGAACCTCGTATTTTTTGGAGAACAAACAAATTGTACTTGTATATTTCTCATGTAATTGTCATAAATCAGTGGTTATCAAATGATGCTATTTTTATCTTATATAACAATTTTATACGAAGCATTGTCTATTATCTCGAACATATACAACACTTTCCTGCAAGTGTTGTATATAAATATATATCTCCCATAGTAATAGTGCCAAAAAAGCGCTATATAAGGCAAAAAAAAGTGTCGCATATTTTGAAATTCAGAATAGTGTGACGGGAGATTTCTGAGAAGGAGCCTTGTACTTTTTGGAGAGCAAACAAATCATGCTTGTATATTTCTCAACAGTGCTGCCTTTGCAGGTGGCATCTTTGTCGAGGCAGTCTCATATTCCATTGCCTTGTGTAGCGGCATTGCCGCCTTTAGCATTTTGGACTTGCCATTAGACGAACATTTCATTGATGTTTTCAATTCTTTTCTTTTGTTAGGAAACAGTAGGAGTTACTCTACTATTAGAAATATATTGTGTTCCTCTCTTTGTTATCTTTTTGGTTCATTTTTTGAATAGGTAGTGATAAATGGACACCCAAATATTTTAGACACCCCAAAATGAAGTGGTGCCTCTGGGCCACAGTGATCGTTTTCATCCTTTTTCAAGACCTCTGTCACACCACAAACTTGTAAATACATTACGGATTAATGTATTTTTTTATATTGTAGAATAATGAATCTAGAATTAAAAAAAATACATTATAAATTGGTGAATCCTTAATACATTAAATTAGAGATTCGTGAATTGTAATGTATTTTTTATATTAAGAATCAACCATTTCCTAACAAGAAAACATATTACAGATTAACCAATACAACTAACTATATGGTGAGTTTTGTTTGAAATGGCGAGAGAGGCGATAGAAAAAAGTGAGAGAGAATCCAACATGGTGTTTATCTGATAGCAATTTTTTGCTTTTAATCTTTGACTTTGGCCTTTCACTATTAACTATGGCATAGGAGGACGAGGCTCTTAACAATTGCTAGGTGTTTCAACTTTACTTTGAGATGAAGTTTGAGCCAGCAATTGATTGTTTTCATTTGATTATTTCTTTAATTATTTGTTAACCAGATTGTAACTTATTCTATACTTATAGTACTCAAAGCTTTATGTGTCTTTTACTTTATTTGAAGAGGTAGGAAAATCATTTATAGTGGTCGAAGAGGGAGCATGCCGCTCTACAATTCCATTCTTACTTTGAAGTCATTATTAATTAGAAGGAACTTAATTTACTATAATTACATTTTTGTATTTTTGTGAGTAGAAAGTTGAGTCCTTCAAACATTCAAATAATACTTAATTATTTATATTTTAATTTCAGTCTAATACGAATACTTTATTTTAAGAAAAATGTTATATATCCACCATGGTATTCATTGTTCCACTGATTTGCTTTCCCATTTCTCCTTAATTTTTTTAACTAGTAAAAGATAAAAAAAAATAAACAAAGGAATTATAGCAAGCAAACACATGTATGATAGATCGGTGAGACCACCCTTTTTGTTTCAAAACCGTACGATGACAATTGGTGAATGAATTTCTATAGCTAGTTAGCTACTATGCTAGTAACCCAACCATTTCTTCCCTGTTTCTTTCTTCTACTTTTTTTGATGTCGAATTGGTTGTTGTTTCTATGTTCAGATTAGACACATCAATGATATATTTTGGGAATTAAAACAATCCAAGATCTATTCGTATATTTTAAATATAAGCATTCAACAAAATATACAACATGTGAATCATCTTATATTTTGAAAGGGAGCAAAGTTGAAAGAAAAAAGAAATTGAGAGAAAATAAAAAAAAATAAATAATATTTTTTTTATTTATTAAAGAGAAAATAGATGGGAAATAAGAAAAACTATTTCTAGACATATTTTTTTCCTTTCACTTTCCTTTTAATTTAAATTTCAAAATTTTATTTTCTCTCTTGTTTTCTTTCCCTCTACTAAAATTTAGAGTATATTTGAAAAACAAATATTCATTTACAACATTTGACAATAAATTTCGCGGCAAATTTCCTACTATTTTTAAATTCACAAGAAAGCTTGTTTCACAAAAGTTTTACCGGTGAAATAACATCCACAAATAATGTGATTCCTGTGAATTTTCAATAAATCCTCACCTAATGGGCATAATTTAAGGAAAAAAAATATGGAATATAAAAATATGGTTTAACAGGGTATAATTGATAATAAAAAATAAAAAAAGAGAAGCGGTGTAAGTAGCTAACAATGTGTAAATAGCAAGTGCTTTCATTTTTATGTAAGTAAGCTATTCAACTTGGTGGTCTAATATATGATTGGGATGGGCGCAAATAGTGTTTTAATTAATTTTTATTGTTTTTAATATTAATTTTTATTGTTTATAATTCATTATGTATATGTTTATCATAATTTAAGATTTCATTTTAATTAATTAGAAATTATTCTTGTTTTAGACTAATTGGGCTATTGGTCTCGGCTTACATTGGGCCAAGATTTTAAAACTTTTAGACTTTTAGTTTACCGTTATAAAAATACGGGTAAAACTTTATACACCAGGAGAAAGACTAATACACCCAGAATGAATAGTGGATTTCCTTAAATGACCCTTGGTGATATACTTAAGTTTGAACAGAACAGTCGCCGCTTTCACGCGTACCTTTGTCTTCCTTGCTGCAATTTTGTTCCCTTTGTCGGCGCAGGTGTTCGATTGGGCTGAGCTGAGGCACGTTTCAAGCGACATTGGCTGTTGACAGTGGGAGGTGGAAGGCAGCGGCAACCGGCGTCAGGTTGGTGCTCGTTTTGGGTTGTCAATGGATGCTATGGATTGGTCAATCCGTATACTCCAAACGGATTGATTAATCCGTATGAGTGAATGGGATTGGTAATCCGTAAGTAATATATGGATTACTCAATCCTTATGAAGTATACGGATCATGTAATCCGTGAACCTCAAATGGATTGAGTAATCCGTAGCTCATTTACGGATTACCCAATCCATAAAACTCTTACAGATTAATCAATCTGTATAAAGTTCACGGATTACATGATCCGTATACTTCATACGGGATCGAATAACCATTATATTTGGTTGATTAATTTGGTTATACATTTTATCATCAAAGATCCAATTGTGGTGCTTTGTGATTTTGTATTGATTATGTTTGAAGTAGTTTTCTGTGATAATATTTGGTTTGGTTGTAATGTTGGTTTTGGTAGTGGTCATGATGCTTCCATGGATTTATTAATTGTGGCTTATTACTCTTATGGTATTATACCACTTTGGTTGCCTTTGGTAGTGGTCATCATGATTCTATCACGGGAAAGGAGTTAGATGGGAGAATATATGCTACATGATTAATCATATTTTGGTTAGTGGTCATGATGGTTGTGTTGCCTTTGGTAGTGGTGATGATGCTTGCCTTTGGGTTGTTTGGTTTTATTTTCAATGTTGCTTGCTTGTAATGCTTGGTTTTCGTAGTGGTCATGATGCTTCCATGGATTTATTAGTTGTGGCTTATTGCTCTTATGGTATTATACCACTTATGGTTGCCTTTGGTAGTGGTCCTCATGCTTTGATGTATTTATTAGTTGTGGCTTATTGCTTGTATGCTGTTATGCCACTTATGGTTGCCTTTGGTACTGGTCTTCATGATTCCATCAATTAAGTGGTAGTGGTTGTCATGATGCTTGCTTTGTCATTGTTTTGATGATTATATTTAATATCTTTCTATTTGAATGAGATCTGAATTCCAGATTGGTTTTGTTGTATAGCATATTATGGCTAGAACACGAGGAGGACATCAAGCATTAGGTCGAGATGGAGGCAAAGGATCTGGTAGAGACAACAGTGGGAATGAAGAGGCAGCCCCTCAACGTCGTAGGCCTATGGCATCTGCCAGAAGACAAAGGGCAAGGGCAGGTGTTGTAGACCCTCCGGTTCAGGATGCACAGTTGGGGGCTGGTTTGGATGAGGATGGTGGTGTTCTGTTCATATATATATATATGAAACTGCTGAGTTAATGATGACAAACTAATGTTTTAATATGTAATATGTTAGATCCATATACATTGCCTTTTTTTATTCTGCTACCAAATTAATTTCTTATTGTACTACACCATGTCTTCTTTGTGTATTGTGATAGATTCTTGTTTGCATCGACAAAATCTTTTGATTGCTTGGATTGATTGTTTCTGTATAGATTTTAGTAGTGGATAGGTTGGATTATTTTTATGTGTCTACAGGTTTGGAAAAATTGTATATGAAGAAAAACACATTTGTTAAAAATAATAATATATTGACACACAGCGTTTATTTAAGAAGCACTTTTATGTTTTAGCTGAAAAAGCGTTGTATTTTTATCTTGTACATAGTACTTTATAAAAAAAGCACCGCCTATTATCTCAAACATATACAGAACTTTCCTGCAAGCGCTATATAAATATACACCGCCCCGCACAATAGCACCATAAAAGTTCCTATATAAAGAGAAAAAAAAAAGCATTGTATATCTTGAAATTTGGTGTGGTGTGACGGAACATTTTTCAGAAGGAACCTCGTATTTTTTGGAGAACAAACAAATTGTACTTGTATATTTCTCATGTAACTGTCATAAATCAGTGGTTATCAAATGATGCTATTTTTATCTTATATAACACTTTTATGCGAAGCATTGTCTATTATCTCGAAGATATACAACACTTTCCTACAAGTGTTGTATATAAATATGTATCTCCCATAGTAATAGCGCCAAAAAAGCGCTATATAAGGCAAAAAAATGTGTCGCATATTTTGAAATTTGGAATAGTGTGATGGGAGATTTCTGAGAAGGAGCCTTGTACTTTTTGAAGAGCAAACAAATCATGCTTGTATATTTCTCAAGTAACTATCATCATCAATGTTCATTGGCATCAACAGTGCTGCCTTTGCAGGTGGCACCTTTGTCGAAGCAGTCTCATATTCCATTGCCTTGTGTAGCGGCATTGCCGCCTTTAGCATTATGGACTTGCCATTAGACGAACATTTCATTGACGTTTTCAATTCTTTTCTTTTGTATAGGAAATAGTAGGAATTACTCTACTATTAGAAATATATTGTGTTCCTCTCTTTGTATTCTTTTTGGTTCATTTTTTGAATGGGTAGTGATAAATTGACACCCAAATATTTTAGACACCCCATTGACACTTTTCATATGTGTTTATCTCTCTCTTGTCACATCAAATAGCTATTACCGTTTGTGAGTGTACTTTATTTTTCTGTAATTTCTTTCATGCTATTAGAGTTCTATCAAATCATAGAAAAGGGAAAAGAAAGAAAATAAAACTTCAGAGAAGAAAAGAGACAATATTATGAGGGTACTAATTTTTGTGTTACAATTCTGTATTTATAGAGTTAGGTGGTTAGTTATGACAACTGTCAACAGTTGTCAATAACTAACATACAAACTAACTACAACTAGCCTCTTAACTACTAACTTGAGAGAGTGGAATTGAATACTGTAACTCTTTGTACAAAACTCTAATACTCCCCCTGTCAAACTAAATGTGGGTGAGACTTTAGGGGAGTCTCAAGCACTTTGAATTTGGCGCTCAGAAAAACAAATTTGCTTGAAGAAAGTGACTTTGTGAGAGCATCTGCCCACTGATTTAGTGCAGGAACATGGTGAGCAACCATCTACTTGGTTGGAACTTTCTCCCAAACAAAGAAAACATCAATGTCCATATGCTTTGTTCTTGCATGAAGGATAGGTTTGTGGGCAAGAGCAACAACACTTTGTTTGTCACATAATACAATTGATGTGTTGAAGGAAACTTGCAATTCATTCAACAAGGTCTGAATCCAAGATAATTCTACAGTAGTTTGTGCCAAACTACAATAATTTGCCTCTGTACTTGACCTTGCAACCACTTACTGCTTGTGGGACCACCAAGATATAAGATTAGAACCTAAACATATGGCAGACCCTGAAATTTACCTTCTGTGATAATCCCAGTTTGCAACACAATGGGGCCGAACAAAGTAAGGTTGATCCAAAACAACAACTTGAAGTTGAAGACCATGCAGAACTGTACCTTTCAAGTACCTTAAGATTCTTTTCATTGCAGTTCAGTGTGACTCTAGGGGATTGGCTGTAAATTGGCAAACCTTGTTCATAAAGTAATTGATCTTAGGTCTAGTGATGGTCAAGCATTGTAAAGTACCCACTACAGACCTGTATTAAGTGGGATTAGTGAATAGATATGAGCCTATTTGAGTATGTTTAAAGTTGGAGCCCATAGGAGAAGAGATTGGTAGAGCTTCTCCCATATTACTTAAAACTAGTGCATGTTTAGGTACGATGAACAAGAGAAATTATGTGTGGAGATTAATATTTTTTTATTATTTTTAAAAATAAGTTTAAATTTTCAGAAGAATAATTAAGAGAAATAAATATCTTTTGTAATGAACAGGTTGTTCTTATATATTAGTGCTGGTGAGTTGGTTGCATGTGACATAATTATATTAAGTATTATTATATTAGAAATCATCGATTTTATTTTTTTATCATTATTTTAATTTGAACTGATAATTAAAATTCTCATTATTTCTATATAAATAATTACTTTTAATTTATTTTATCTATCAAAACCCTATTAATTTATATTGGTAAAAGGAAATTCATATTTATTCTCAATACGTATTTTCTTTTACCAAATTCTCATTATCACTATTTAGATTCTTTAAAAAAACTTATTTTTATTTAATTTTTGTAAAATAATTTATTTAGGCTAATAAGTCATGTTAAAAGCAGATTTTATTTAGGTAATATTTTAATTTAAAATTTATAGACCAAAACAAAATGTGATAAGTCATTTCCACAAATATATATATATATAAACTGTAATTGAATTACATAAATAATTTGGATGTTTTTTATTATGATTCTGATTTATATTAAAAAAAATCATTTTTACTACTTTATTCTCTATAAATTATGAATATGAAAGTACTGTTGTAATTAATGTCTTTTCTTTCAATAACTTTTTTATTTTCTGATTATTGTTTTTATTGATTGTCATTTTTTGTTATTTTTATTTAATTGTTATAATTTCCAGCAGTGTTGATGATCAAGTCATGCTGACGGTTTTATTAGTTGACAGTATAAAATTATTTCGTATTATTAGTATATGATCATTAAACTGTTTAATTTAATATTTTTTAAATATTAATAGTTAAAAATAACTTAATTTGTATCATAAATTTCAAATGTAATTTATATGTTCATAAGTATTTATTTATTAGGAATTTTAATAATAATATAAAATATTTATTTATTTAAATTTTAGCTATGTAAAATAAAATAAAAAATCTTATATTACACATGCTAAAATAAAATACTGGTGACTAATTAATCTTGCACTGTTTCCTCAACAGGAGAGATGTAAAGGATGCAATTGTGGATCCTAACAACAATAATCATTTCCTAAAAGTCCATGGAATGCCATTTTATCAATAAATGGAGACAAATAACGAAGTTAATCACATTTTTAACCCATTACGGTCTATCTACTATACATAGTGTGTAACAAGCTGATGTGTTGTTCAAATCAACAATGATGGCTCTACTCTGCAGGTGGAAATGATCTCCCTTGACGAGGCTGAAAAATTGTTACTTGGGAATGCCCATAATACTTCTGTAATGAGAACTAATACAATGATTAATGTAACTCGTTCTTTATCTGTTAATTGAGCTATACACTACTTACATTTTTTTACTCACTCTGATTTGCCCTTGTAGCTAAAGTTCGACGACTATATGACATCGCAAATGTTCTATCCTCCATGAACCTTACTAAGAAGGTGATGCTCGCCAATATTTTTATTCTTATTTATGTGCACATATCCCCCTTGTCTATGTTTTCTTTAATATAAGTGTGTAACTAGGCTTATTTTTGTGATTTTACAAATTCACAGACCCATACGGCGGATACACGAAAACCAGCATTCGGGTGGCTCGTTTCTGAAGGGAAGACATGGAATGAGACACTTAACAAATCAAACCTGAATGACACTAGGAAAAGGGCATTTGGAAGTGATATCACAAATCAGTTTTGAGACGAATAAAGTGGAACTGTACACGAGTGGGGACTTGAAACCGAATCCTAAGAAGCCAAGAGTCGAAAATGGTAGTGCTTCAAAATTGTAGTTTTTGCAAATGTGGTTTATTGTGCTTCAAAATTTTACAGAAAAACGAAGGGAAAAATCTCTGGCTCCACTTACCCAGAATTTTGCCAAGCTCTTTGTCTGCTCTAATGTGAGGTTGACCATAAGTTTCTTGTCATTCCAGTTTCTTGTATCTTTCTTATTGGCCTTGTGCTACAAGCTGATTAACAATGATGGGTCTCCTCTGCAGGTCGAATTGATCTCCCTTGACGAGGCTGCAAAATTGTTACTTGGGGATGCCCATAATACTTCTGTAATGACAAGTAATACAATGATTAATGTAACTTGTTCTTTATCTCTTGACTGAGGTATACACTAGTTACATTTTTTTACTCACTCTGATTTGCCCTTGCAGCTAAAGTTAGACGGCCATATGGCATCGCAAATGTGCTATCCTCCATGTACCTTATTGAGAAGGTGATGCCCGCCAATATTTTAATTCTTATTTATGTGCCCCCCTTGTCTATGTTTTGTTTAATATAAGTGTGTAAATAGGCTTATTCGTGTGATTTTACAAATTGACAGACCCATACGGCGGATACACGAAAACCAGCATCTAGGTGGCTCGTTTCTGAAGGCAAGACATGGAATGAGACACTTCACAAATCAAACCTTAACGACCCTAGGAAAAGGGCATTTGGAAGTGATATCACAAACATCAGTTTTGGAACGAATAAAGTGGAATTGTAGTTTTTGCAAATGTGGTTTATAGTGCTTCACAATTTTGCAGAAAATCGAAGGGAAAAATCTCTGGCTCTACTTACCCAGAATTTTGTCAAGATCATTCTCTGCTCTAATGTGAGGTTTACCATAGCTTTCTTGGCATTCCAATTTCTTGTATCTTTTTTATTAGCCTTGTATAACAAGCTGATGTGTTGTTCAAATCAACAATCATGACTCTACTCTGCAGGAGGAATTGATCTCCCTAGATAAGGCTGAGCAAAAAAATCCATATCCATAAAATATTCTATATCCAATCCAATCTAATCCATTTTAAATCCATTTAAATGGATTAGTTTCATATTCAAATCCATTTTTATGGATTTTAAATCCAATCCAAATAATTGGATATGAAATGGATATGGATTGGATATTTGGATTTTTAATTTTTTTTGTCAACTTTGTTTGAGACTATTTTTTTGTCGACGTTCACTAATGATGATTTTAAGTTGTTATCGTTAAGCCTATTTTTCGGTTAATACTGGTGATTTTTTTTAATCAACATTGATTGTGCCTAAAGTTGTGCAATTTATTATCTGTACATTAGAAAAAAAAAATATTTACACACCACCAAACACATAATTATATTTGCATTTACAATTAAGTTCCTGATTTAATAAAAGCAACAAATTGTACAGTGACATTATAAAAGGGTACAAAATCACTTTGCCATATAGTTGGAGTAAAGAGGCAAGAGCACTCTAAGTCATATATATATATATATATATATATATATATATATATATATAAAGAGGAAGAAATGCAAACTAAAATATTAAAGTATCAGAAATACTAACAATATATTCTTGTTGATAAAAAAAAGTAACAACATATTCTTTAACAAATTCTAGCATATATTTTATCTCTCCAGAAAAGCCAAAAGTCTGTTATCTTCTGTCTCCATTGAACATGTAATCAGAGGGCTTAAGCCCGTACCAGCCACTAAACCTTCAATGTCAAGTGTAATTCTTAAAAATATTTTTACATTCCTTTCGTAAGAAGCCAACTTCAACTCAGCACATTCCTGCAAATAATTATAGTTAATTACAACAATTAAAATGACAAAATATGTAAATATCTTATAATTAAACACATAAGTTGCTCTCATGCCCACACTTTGGGTGTCACATGTTTAACATATGATGTCAACACTGATGTATCTTGGGGCTTGCCTGGAAAACCCTATAAATCAGCATCTCCATCCTCCATAACTCGAATGTGAGGCTCCTCATAAGCCTCGTGAGCAGCAACATCCTCTGGAACAGCTGTACCTGCTAGTTGTCTACGTGCTGATGTTGTCGGCCTTTGACGCTAAGTGCCTTTTTCTTCATTACCACTAACTTCTGTACCTAAAGCTCTGCCTAAAACTGTCTAAAGCTCGACGCAATCCTCTTGCTCTAACCATAGTCTAAAAAAATTCTCAATTATTAGTCTAACACTTAAAGTCAACTCACAACTTCAACAAAGTACTCTTAAATTGAATATAAAATCATACCGACAAATGTTATATGATTACAATTTAAAATAACTTACATCTTATATGAAACAATTAATTTCAATTATTTTCATGAGCACTCAATGAACATGTTAATTAAATTGCTTATCCAAATAGATCATAACTATATTTACAATATTTAATATAAACAATTCATTATACACAATTACAAATATTTATCACTCTAATAAACTCATACTACTCAATCAATCAGATGTTAATTAAATTGTTTATCAAAATAGATCATAACTATCTAAAAATTAACAAATTGTGTTGGAGTAGAAATGTGAGTTAAAGTCCCACATCGGATAGAAATAGATACGTTGAACACCATATAAGTGAAGAGAAGACCTATAAACCTAAGTTCTAAGATTTTGGATTAAGGTGTGGTGTCTAATTCACTTATATGGTTACTTGGTTTAAAGTCTCCCAATATTTACCTCCCTTGATTTCCTAACAAATTGCACACTAAGCATGACAATACTATCAATATGAAATGATTAATTTCATTTTTTAGTCTATTCAATCTTATAAAATTTATAATTTTGTAGAAATAAAAATCGAATAATTTTTCATTTTTTGTTTTTTTAAAAAAATAACACATTTAAGATAAAGAATAATATATTTTCCTTTATTTACAAAATATCCAAACTTTGATCCCTATAACTATATTTTACAAAAGTATATCAATTATCAAATGTTAATTTAACTTTAATTATTAAAGTAACAAATGGTTTTTAAAACCATAAGGATTGTTATTTCATATGGTCTATACGGATTACCAATTCGTATGGATTAAAACACAGTAAAAAAAAACACAGGCAAAAACATCAATGCAGTGACAATGATACTCACAAGGGCAATTATGAAAACGGAGGATTGCCAATGGGTGCATGAAGAAGCATCAAAGGGCTCAAGTGAAGAGGAGGAGAAGACGACGCAATCAAGAGGCTAAATGGTGCGAGGAAGCTGAATGGTGTAGGAAGCGTGCAATCCGTATTTGAGGTTTTAAGTCAAGGTCAATTTTGGTTTTTCACTTTTTTTTGATAGATATGTATGAGAGTTTTGAATGGTGTAGAAATAAAAGTCCTACCATTTATTGTTGATGCCCCATTGTTCTTGTATTTTTTCTTCCCATTTTTTAGGTAGTAGCTAGTAGGAGTACCTAAAGTTATGCAATTTATTATCTGCATATTAGAAGAACAAAAAAAATTTACATGCCACCAAACACAATTATATTTGTATTTACAATTAAGTTCCTGATTTAATAAAAGCAATGAATTATACAGTTACATTATATAATAATAAATAAAAGGGTATAAAATCACTTTGCCATATAGTTGGAGTAAAGAGGCAACAACACTTTAAGTCATATATATATATATATATATATATATATATATATAAAGAGGAAGAAATTCAAACTAAAATATTAAAGTATGAGAAGTATTTACAATATATTCTTGCTGATATAAAAAATTAACAACATATTATTTAACAAATTCTAGCATATATTTTATTATTAATTGAAATTTATTAAAATTTACAAAATTATACGAGAGTAACTCCTCAAGAAATGAACATTACTCATAGTTTTATGATTTTTTAATGAATTATTGGGTATAATCAGAGATCCAAGTAGGTCAAAAGATCAATAGTAACCAACCGAGAAAGCAAATAAATAAAAATATCTTTTGTCTGTGTCCGAATAAGAGGAGTTGTTGTTTCCAACATCTTTTTTGGAATTTTTTTAAACTTTGGGATTGATCACTTCCAAAGCAAAATATGTAATCATTTTAAGAAGCAAAAGGTATAGGAAACAACATGGAGGTACAAGAAACAACTCTGGACGAGAGGTTATTGCAAAGATGTTCAACAATATGCCAAAATGAAGTGGGGCCTCTGGGTCACATTGATCGTTTTCATCCCTTTTGAAGACCTATGTCACACCACAAACTTGTAACTACAAATACATTACGGATTATATTATAGAATAATGGATCTGGAATTAAAAAAAAATACATTATAAATTGGTCAATCCTTAATACATTAAATTAGAGATTTGTGAATTGTAATGTATTTTTTATATTAAGAATCAATCTTTTCCTAACAAGAAAACCTATTATAGATTAACCAATACAACTAACTATATGGTGAGTTTTGTTTGAAATGGCGAGAGATGCGATAGAAAAAAAGTGAGAGACAATCCAACATGGTGTTTTTCCGAAAGCAATTTTTTGCTTTTAATCTTTGACTTTGGCCTTTCACTTTTAACTATGGCAAAGGAGGATGAGGCTCTTAACAATTGCTAGGTGTTTCAACTTTACTTTGAGATGAAGTTTGAGCCACCAATTGATTGTTTTCATTTGATTATTTCTTTAAGTATTTGTTAACCAGATTGTAGCTTATTCTATACTTATAGTACTCAAAGCTTTTCTGTGTCTTTTACTTTATTTGAAGAGGTAGGAAAATCATTTATAGTGGTCGAAGAGGGAGCATGCCACTCTACAATTCCATGCTTACTTTGAAGTCATTATTAATTAGAAGGAACTTAATTTACTATTATTACATTTTTGTATTTTTGAGTAGAAGGTTGAATCCTTCAAACATTCACATAATACTTAATTATTTATATTTTAATTTCAGTCTCATACGAATACTTTATTTTTTTAAAAAAAATGTTATATATCTACCATGGTATTCATGGTTCCACTCATTTGCTTTCCCATTTCTCCTTAATTTTTTTAACTAGTAAAAGACAAAAAAAAAAAAATTGAAACAAAGGAATTATAGCAAGAAAACACATGTATGATAGATTGGTGAGACCACCCTTTTTGTCTCAAAACCGTACGATGGCAATTGGTGATTGAATTTCTATAGCTAGTTAGCTACTTTGCTAGTAATCCAACCATTTCTTCCCTGTTTCTTTCTTCTTTTTTTTCTGATGTCGAATTGGCTGTTGTTACTATGTTCAGGTTAGACACATCAATGATATATTTTGGGAACTAAAACAATCAAAGATCTATTCATATATTTTAAATATAGCCATTCAACAAAATATACAATAGGAGAATCATCTTAAATTTTGAAAGGGAGCAAAGTTGAAAGAAAAAAGAAATTGAGAGAAAATAAAAACACAAATAAATAATATTTTTTTATTGAAGAGAAAATAGATGGAAAATAAGAAAAATAAAAACTCAAATTTTTTTTTCTCTCTTGTTTTCTTTCCCTCTACTAAAATTCAGAGTATATTTAAAAACAAATATTCATTTACAATAGTTGACAATAAATTTCGCAGCAAATTTCCTACTCTTTTAAATTCACAAGAAAGCATGTTTCACAAAAGTTTTGCCGTGAAATAATATCCACAAATAATGTGATTCATATGAATTTTCAATAAATCCTCACCTAATGGGCATAATTCAAGGAGAAATTGGAAAGAAAAGGGCCGTGGAAAAGGATCCAAGAAAAGTAGGTTTGCGGTAAGTGCATAGGATTTTAGAGCTACTATTCCTTATCTCTGGTTAATTCAAGTATATGACCAATATCTCCCCTTCTCTTTGGCAAAGAAGAAGACAGAAAAACAGAAGGGGATTTTTTTTTTTGAAACTCCAAGGAAGATGGGCATGACAGAGTTTGACAAGAATCATCCCTTCCTTTTTCAAAGACGACAAGCCGCCCACCTTCATTACCTAAGATGAAGATTAATAGGCCAAACTTTCACATTTCTTTCTTCCGGCTTAGAGGAATTTTTTACCTCGGGTCAGGGGAGTCGAAACTGATAGCCATTTCCATCAAAATATGGTTTAAAAGGGTATAATTGATAATAAAAAAAAATAAAAAAGAGAAGCGGTGTACATAGCTAATAATATGTAAATAGCAAATGCTTTCATTTTTATGTAAATAGCATGCATTATTTAGGTATTTTTCCAATAGTAATTGAAATCTTGGGCTAATCTTTTTAGGTTGTGATTTTATTTTTATATGTTCTGCGGTGATAATTTTAGAAATCAATTCACATGTCAGACTTCAGAGATTTTCAAATCAATGAGAATGAAAATTCTGTTACTTAGCAGAATTTTTAATTTATTTATTTATTATTCTCTTGTTGAGCAGAATTATTTATTTATTTATAATTCTGTCACTGAGCAGAATTCATAAGTTATTTATTGATGATTCTATTACTCAGCAGAATTCATAATTTATTAATTTATTTTAAAAAAAAAGTTTTTAACTCCGCCTATATTCGCATAGCCGGTCCCAAGCCCGGACAAAGGAGGAGGGTTTTGATATTAATAAATGGAAATTATTATAACCTTCTAGATATAATTTGTGATTGGAGGTAGGGTAAAAACTTTTGCATTATAATTACATTTTAATTAAATTCTATTCACAAGAGATTTATGAGAAGGAGTCTCATGCTTTTTGGAGAGCAAACATTGTATTTAGTAACTGTTATAAATCAATGCCTACTGGTGTTGATGGCACCACCCTCATTGGTAGCGTCTCCGCCAGAGCTATCTCATATTCCATTGGCTTGTGGAGTGGCATTGCAGCATTTATCATTTGGGACTGGCCATGAGAGTAACACTTCCATCCATGTGTTTTGTTAAATTTTGTTATTGAAATTGAATAGGGAGTTTCATGCTATAAATCTATTTTTACTGATTCTTTCATGTATCCACTGTGATTCATTGATTATATTACTTTCCAGTCATTCGTAGGTTACTATTGAGTTATGTTTTTGTGAGTTTTACTTAATTGTTTAATGTGCTTCTAGTCTATTAGATGCTAATTTATTATTGAAAAATGAAGATATGAATGAACACAGAGCTTAAAGCTAAGTCAGTTACAAGAGTCTCACTATGAATATTATGAGTAAGATGTTAAACCATCATCTCTTGTATTTATTAAAGTAGGCACTTTAAGATATTGTTGGTAATATTGCTGCAGGCCCAGTGAGCAACCATCTGTCAAAAGTTGATAACTGGCAAATAATCAGTTTCAGCCCTGCTTGAACTAAGCAGCATTAAGGTTGACAAATAATCAGTTGCAGCACTGCTTGAACTTAAGCAACAGTAAGGTTGGATTAATTCATAATGTGAGTGTAGATTTTATCATGCATTAGAATCGTTGCTATATATATTCTTTGCAATCTCAATTTTTTCATTTATGTAGATGTGTTGCAGTTGAAATTGAAATCATTTATTACTGTTTCAGCATTCGATTTTGGTTTCTGCAATTCTGCATGCGAAAATTAATCAAACACTGAACCTAGGCTTGACTTATACCATTTTCATATTCCATATTTGAGTTTGTACCTTTATGGAAACTTATTTTTACAGTTAAGAAAATATGGAGTATAGCTCCTTATTATTGGGGAAATCCCTCTAAATTACATAGTTTGAAGTGTAGGTTTTATTATGATAATTTTATTCTTATATTGTGTCTGCCATACAAGAGATTTCTTAGATAAAGGAGGCTATTTCAACAAATAATGCATGCTGGGAAATTGGAGAATCACCAGTTAAGGTAGTGGGCTGAACATTAGTTAATGACCTTTTTGGAAACCTTTTTCTGTTCATATTGTTTTTATTGGTCTAAAATTTCCCACGTAGCCTTCAGTGTGTAAGATTGAAATAACTCATTCTCGAGAGAATCTCACTTTCATGCTAGAGATGTCATTTTTGGTTCTGAGTTGTGTAATGGGAGGAGAAGGTAAAGGAATTGAATTGGCTAAGTGGAAATTTTATTTTATATATATACACGATACTTGCTATGACTTGTCTTCTTCTCAATCATTTAGTTCCAAGTATTAGGTTTGGAGGTCATTAAGAAATTCTATACGTTTAATTATTTAGTGTCCTTTTAATTGGTTTTATTCTATGCACTTTTTAGCCGAAATTATAAAAATAAGTTTCACTCAGCATTTGATTTATCCTGTTCTAATTAATTTTCAACCTAGTACTAGTACTTTGGTGTACAAGGATCACCCAAGTGTTATTTAATATGATTTCGTGTGATATATACAATATACTGTTAACTATCTTCACATCGTATATAACACTCTATGTGAAGACAATTCATTTATTTAAATTAGGAATAGTCAACACTTTGTTTATTTGTAAATGGTCACAAACATGCAATTAGAAATAAAAAAAATCTACCCGGCGATGTCTATAAACATGCTACCTGAATTTTGGTAATGAATTTATGCCAGTATAGTCAGAGAAGCTTTCTGAGGCATCGTTATATCAAATAGAAAACTTATCATGCAGTATCTTAGGGCGTTAGATAGTTATCAAATGGGTCAGCATAAGATAAAGTTTATTGTAACAATGTTTTTGCAACATGTCACATCACTTTGGAAAATTGGATATAAACTTAGACATAATGTTGTAGAGAAATTTTTGGAACAACTCCGATCTCCTGGTTTATTAGTCAGAAGCATCAATTTGCATTCAGTGTGAATGAGATATCTCTCATATGGTAAGGAACAAAATAGAAATAAAAGTATAATGGAAGTAATTTTGGTCAAAACAAATTCATGCTCTTATGTCATATTTTATGCTAATTCCAGTTCTGTACCAGCTAATTTTTCTCTGCCTTCTGCTACTTCTACAGTTCTACTAGAGCAATTGTGAATGATGTTTGAACATTTGAAGTTGAAAGGTAACGATTCCTTAATTTTGGAAAGGATTGAATGGTGAGACGATAGTCCAATTCAAATTCTAGCTCTAGATGCGATATTATAATCTCTGTTTTTTATCTGTTTTTTGAGGCATTATTCGGTGCACCTCTGCCAATAGTTTTGTTGCCCTGCTATTTGCACGTTGAATGCCAACAAGTTCTTTAATTTGCTCTTCGTTTTTGAGAATCAAGGGATGTAACTAAAGTGTTCTTTTAAACTTTTTTGTTCTCCTACATAACATTTGCACAATCTCTCTCAGGCATTTAATAAGCACCACAAAGAACCAGGCAAGTACATCAAGTATTGGAGAGGTATTAAACGAAAGATAGGGGGCACCATATTCATGTGATGTTGGGCATGAAAGATTTCTTGGCCCTGAGGTTTGTTCTATAGCCACTTTTTAGATTTTCTGTATTATGGAGTCCTAAATCTTGTTTTTTTCTGTTGTGAATGTGTTAACCTATACTCTTTAGATTATCTGTATTATGGAGTCCTAAATCTTGTCTTTTTCTGTTGTGAATGTGTTAACCTATCTCAATCTCAAGAATGAATTAATTATATACTGATGGTCTTGAGATGTATACCTGAACCTATATCATGCTTTCAACAGTTATGTTTGTGAACTAATTCCATTTTAATTTTGAAATACTTTTAACTTCGTATTATAATAATGTTTCTTTTGTTTTAACGGGGTTCAAGATCTAGCAAATGAGTTGCTCTTTGCAGATTGTCCAACTAATTAAAGGGAATACTTTTCCTTACTTATCTACATGTATTACATCTTTACGAAGACTTGTCTTGTAAGCTTCCTAGCAACTACGATTCTAAAATAATTAGTGAAGTTTAAAACCCATCACTATTATTGATAATAATATACATGAAACTGCTGAGTTAATGATGACAAACTAATGTTTTAGTATGTAATATGTTAGATCCATATACATTGCCTTTTTTTTTATTCTGCTACCAAATTAATTTCTTATTGTACTACACCATGTCTTCTTTGTGTATTGTGATAGATTCTTGTTTGCATTGACAAAATCTTTTGATTTCTTGGATTGATTGTTTCTGTATAGATTTTAGTAGTGGATAGGTTGGATTATTTTTATATGTGTCTACAAGGTTTGGAAAAATTGTATATGAAGAAAAACACATTTGTTAAAAATAATAATATACTGACACACAGCGTTTATTTAAGAAGCGCTTTTATGTTTTAGCTGAAAAAGCGTTGTATTTTTATCTTATACATAGTACTTTATAAAAAAAGCACTGCCTATTATCTCAAACATATACAGAAATTTCCTGCAAGCGCTATATAAATATACACCGCACCGCACAATAGCACCATAAAAGTTCCTATATAAAGAGAAAAAAAAAGCATTGTATATCTTGAAATTTGGTGTAGTGTGACGGGACATTTTTCAGGAGGAACCTCGTATTTTTTGGAGAACAAACAAATTGTACTTGTATATTTCTCATGTAACTGTCATAAATCAGTGGTTATCAAATGATGCTATTTTTATCTTATATAACAATTTTATACGAAGCATTGTCTATTATCTCAAACATATACAACACTTTCCTACAAGTGTTGTATATAAATATATATCTCCCATAGTAATAGTGCCAAAAAAGTGCTATATAAGGCAAAAAAAAGTGTCGCATATTTTGAAATTTGGAATAGTGTGATGGGAGATTTCTGAGAAGGAGCCTTGTACTTTTTGGAGAGCAAACAAATCATGCTTGTATATTTCTCAAGTAACTATCATCATCAATGCTCATTGGCATCAACAGTGCTGCCTTTGCAGGTGGCATCTTTGTCAGAGCAGTCTCATATTCCATTGCCTTGTGTAGCGGCATTGCCGCCTCTAGCATTTTGGACTTGGCATTAGACGAACATTTCATTGATGTTTTCAATTCTTTTCTTTTCTTAGCAAAGAGTAGGAATTACTCTACTATTAGAAATATATTGTGTTCCTCTCTTTGTTATCTTTTTGGTTCATTTTTGAATGGGTAGTGATAAATGGAAAAAAAGGGAAAAAAAAGGATACTGATTTTTGTGAGTGTACTTTATTTTTCTGTAATTTCTTTCATGCTATTAGAGTTCCATCAAATCATAGAAAAGGGAAAAAAAAAAAAGAAAATAAAACTTCTGAGAAGAAAAGAGAAAATATTATGAGGGTACTAATTTTTGTGTTACAATTCTGTATTTATAGAGTTAGGTGGTTAGTTATGACAACTGTCAACAGTTGTCAATAACTAACATACAAACTAACTACAACTAGCCTCTTAACTACTAACTTGAGTGAGTGGAATTGAATACTGTAACTCTTTGTACAAAACTCTAATACTCCCCCTGTCAAACTAAATGTGGGTGAGACTTTAGGGGAGTCTCAAGCACTTTGAATTTGGCTCTCAGAAAAATAAATTTGCTTGGAGAAAGTGACTTTGTGAGAGCATCTGCCCATTTATTTAGTGCAGGAACATGGTGAACAACCATCTACTTGGTTGGAACTTTCTCCCAAACAAAGAAAACATCAATGTCCATATGCTTTGTTCTTGCATGAAGGATAGGTTTGTGGGCAAGAGCAACAACACTTTGGTTGTCACATAATACAATTGGTGTGTTGAAGGAAACTTGCAATTCATTCAACAAGGTCTGAATCCAAGATAATTCTACAGTAGTTTGTTCCAAACTACAATAATTTGCCTCTGTACTTGACCTTGCAACCACTTACTGCTTGTGGGACCACCAAGATATAAGATTAGAACCTAAACATATGGCAGACCCTGAAATTTACCTTCCGTGATAATCCCTATTTGCAACACAATGGGGCCGAACAAAGTAAGGTTGATCCAAAACAACAACTTGAAGTTGAAGACCATGCAGAACTGTACCTTTCAAGTACCTTAAGATTCTTTTCATTGCAGTTCAGTGTGAGTGACTCTAGGGGATTGGCTGTAAATTGGCAACCTTGTTCATAAAGTAATTGATCTTAGGTCTAGTGATGGTCAAGCATTGTAAAGTACCCACTACAGACCTGTATTAAGTAGGATCAGTGAAGAGATATGAGTCTATTTTAGTATGTTTAATATCGTAAGAGCCACCCGTTATGAAAAGAGCATAGATTCATGGACATGGAAGTTTCTAGGACATTCATTTTTTCGGGCTCCAGTAATGCACTCAGTGAATAATACTATAATTAAGATTCAAATCAGTTAGAGAAGTGTAATAGGATTGGCATAGAGAGAGACCCAAATAGGTAGCTTAAAGAATAGATGATGTAGATATTATCCCTTTAAAGATTATTTAGTTTTTTATTTTAATTTCCAAAAAAATATTATATGATGCCACTTGTATGGTTGGTATTCTTTATTGTTCCCTAAATAGGTTATGGACTGTGTATTGGGCATGAATTGAATAATATCAGTTTTATGTCTGTTTTTTAGCTCTTTTATGGTAGATTGACAACTATGTTGCGCCTATCAAATAATGTTTTCAGAAGAAACAATTTTTGACGGCTTTATTGAATCCAAAAAAACACTTCAACAGAAGCAACTTTTGATGGACTTTAGCCGTCGGAAAGAGAGCTGTCACAAAAAACAACAAAATAATAATAAAATTAGCAACATGTCATCATTTAGCAGGGCTAATTATCGACAAATACTAATGATGAATTGAACAAAAGTTCATGAGCTAATACTAGTCAAAATTAATTCAAAAACTAAAAGTAAGAAAATGTAGGAATTAAAAATATAATTAACTTCCGTTTTAAATAAATTTCAACTAATCAATCAATATCATTATATTATATAAAACATAGTTGTTAATTGTGTTTGTCAATACATGTGACATGCTATGATGAAA
>PYAF01003481.1:0-12162 GCA_007407185.1 Glycine tomentella
TACCCTGAGGGGATAGTGTATAGTTTTGTATAAAACAGGGATGTATGTATATTCACCATACGATATGTACAGTGTATGTAGAGGACATTTGATGATGTCACTCATATAGTTATGCTTCCAAACTGCTTCAACTCTGATTATTTGTTTGTTTGTGAATGATGTTTGGTAATGACCCTGATTAGAAATTGGGGCGTTACATGCTCTATACATGATTTCTCTGTAATAAAAATGAGCAGCGAACATAAATTATAAGGTTGAGATATAGACAGAACATAACATAGCAGTTGAGATGGAAAGCATATAATCAGCAAGAGTATGATATAGGCCATGTGGTAACACAAATCTGGAAGTCACAAACAATCAGAAAATTCCAGCTTCAATCATTGCGAGAAGTTTTCAATATTACCAGTGGACCTTCCTATGTATTAGAAGTTTAGAAGGTACATATTAACATCCAAATATTTAATGATTTACTTTATCTTCACGACAGGATTGAGACCATCAAAATAATTAGGGGTATGCTATTTTCAATAATGGAAATGGAAATTCGGAAATACAATATCACGTCAAGTGAGCATGAATACATAGTGAATTCAAGGGAAAACCAAGACGCTCAGAAAATGTGATGACCATCAAAAGTTAAGGGTCTATTTGGTTTGAGAGGAAATGTCTTGGTTTTCAATTCATAATGTTCAAATAAGCCATTAATTTTTTATGACAGGTTCCAACGAAGGGGTACTTTACCAACATTCATAGGATACGTTCATATGTCAAAGTTGGATAATGAATCAAAAATATCCTTACATTTACAAAGATTCCAAGTCCAAAGATATAATGAATATTCCTTAGTTGTGTTATTCCTAGCATCATGTCTTTCATATATTTTACTGTCATAGGCAAGACTAGGCCGCTTCTACTGTTCTGTAACAGCTGCACCAAAAGAAAATACTAGAAGTATGAGTAGTCAAACAAGGCACATGCAACACATCACAAATAAGTATTCATTGAGTAAACCTCACTGTTAGTATCTAATATGCTTTCGTCATTTTAGTCCCTTCACTAAAACTTCAATTTAGTTCCAAAATTGGAACACAAAATTCAACTTAATCCTTGTCCATAATAATGTAAGGTCCAAAATATAGAAACTAAAGTGAAGTTTTAATAAACTTAGACTAAAATAATCAGCAGATACAATATCATATTAAAATGAGTTTATTCATTAATCATCAAAAACTTATAAGTTATAACATAAAAGTGATGCTTCTAACAATAGTTTCATGTTGAAAAATCAGTCAGAAAGAAGACAAGCAAGGTGAAAAAAGAACTTTTGATCCATGCTTCCTATGATACTCTTAAACAGAACACCCAAACACATCATCATACATTGATAGAGTTCACTCAATCAACCCAAGTACACAACCATCCATCAAGTCAAAGAATCAAAGACCAAACCTAAGGGTGCCCCAAATGCATCCGGTGGCAACAGATCAAAACTCCACTCCAAGAATAGGTCCATCTTCCCTCAAAGGCTCCCCCAACTGAGCCTCCACACAAGCAATTGCTCTTAGCTCCATTATAGTCAGTTGTAACTCATAGTACCCCTGAGGCACCACATTCCTCAACTCCGACCGGGTAAACAAGCTAGTCCCAGAACCTGACTCGGATGCATATTCCACACCCACTTCAGGCCCTAACTTGGGCTCTTCCATCAGAAAATCTGTCAATGTCGTCGCCTTACGCAGCTTCTTTGACAACTACTCCTTCTTAAACAAAAAAAAAAATACAATAAAAACCCTAAAAATTGAACAGGAAAAAAAAGTTAACTATAACAAACCAGCACAAGCTTTCTCGAGCGTTTCAAGCTGAAATGACATCTTCATCTGACGCTTGGGCTTGCTATGCCTCTCACTTGAAACAACACCTTCATCCATCTAATCAGATCCTGGCAATCAGGAAACCATTTTTCGGCAAGCTTCACCACCTTCTTTTCCTTCTCCATTACCAACTTCAACCCCTCCTCAATCAGTGGCGGCCTCGCCTTCATCCTCTCGCTGGTTGACGAGACCATCAGCAACGCCAGCAGAGGGTGAGGACGAAGCCAAGGAACTTGAAGGTCAGGGAGTGGAAGGTGACGGTGTGCATGGTGTCGAGTGGAGAATGCAGAGGAGGGAGAGGTCGAAGCCAAGGAACTTGAAGGGGAGGAGTTTGGCAGTGACAGTGAAGCAGAAGAGGGGGGGCGTTGTGCCCAAGAGGGGGTGAGACCATGGGTGTGGTTGAAGTGGAGGTGGGTGAGGGTTTGGAGGAAGTAGGGTGGAAAGCGAAAAGGAATTGAAGGAAATGAGTGAGGGACGGAGAGGAAGAGACAAAATAAACGCTTATGCAATGACGGTTTTGGCTGAAAATCGTTTTTGGTGGAAAGCGAAAAACAATTTTGTCTAAAATCGACTTTAATTTTACATTTTCAAATACGATTTTAGTAAAATCGTCTTTAAAAAGTTACAATTATTAACAAAAATGTCACAGCTTAACTTGCGACATTGGTTTTTATAGAACCATCATAAAAGCACTGTCATAAAAGACTATTTTTGTAGTAATGTTTTAAAGATATTATCGCTTCTAATAGTTTACCTATTGTTGTGATTAATATTCTAAAAGAGGATCCTTGGCTCAAGAACCCATGTTAGAATCATAGAACCAACTAATGGGGAAGGGCATATTTTGAAAGTCATTACTATCTGTAGGGTAAAGACCAGGGGCGGACCTACACTTGCACAAGTGTCCGCACGTGCGGACATAAAAGTTTAGTTTTTTTTAATAATATTTACAAAATTGCCGTCCTTCTCTTCTCTCTCGTTCAATTGTTCAAGGCTTCATCAATGCCTCTTCTCCTTGACCTCTCCTCCTCTGCCACTGTCGGCCACCAGAGCCTCCTCTACCATTTTTTTTAATAATATTTACAAAATCGTCGTCCTTCTCTTCTCTCTCGTTCAATTGTTCAAGGCTTCAACACTGCCTTTTCTCCCCAACCTCTCCTCCTCTACCACTGTCAGCCACCAGAGCCTCCTCTACCACCCTCATCCGCCGCGCTGTCGTCATCGACAACGGTTTCGCCTCGCTGCGCCGTCGTCATTGGTTTACTCCCTTGGGACCTCGTCGTGACCGCATCGGCAACGGCTTCCCCTCGTTGGCTCATCCACACCGTCGTCGCGACCTCTCTTGTCTCTGATGACCACCTTGATACCTTCAAGGCTATGTACGAATGCTTTTTATTTATTTTCCATTATAATTTTTTTTACTTTTTTTGTGTTATTTTTTGGGTTTTGGTCAGTGGGGGGGGGGGGGCAAGGGGGTTTGAAATTGGTGCAATGAGGGGAAAAAGAATGGATTTTTGGAAAAGGGTATGGATTAGAGTGATTGAAACTTGTGAGTGAGCACGTGGTGTTTGTGAAAAGTGCTCTGAGAACTGAAAATGGAATTTTTCCTCTTTGTGTCATTGTGTGTTTGCTAATTGGCATTATTGTTACTCTATTAGTGTAGGTTGTGTTGAATCATATGTTTTATATCGTATTCCTGACCATTGAACACATTAGGACAGAAAATCATTGGTGCTTGATTCCTATTTTGAGGTCACAGGGGGAGCGTGTATTGTTTCCTATCTAGTTTGCCTGAATTTGGGATTTGAAATTACTACTTTTATTATACCTGATATTGGGTTTAACTTGAAATAATATTGAATTGAATCTTTAACAGGGGTGATGCTAAGGATGTTTGATTTTGTGTTTGTGGCTTTGAGTGTAGAAGGGGGCTTTATGAAACTTAATAGCAACCCATCAGTATGCTTTTGTTTTGTAGAATTTTGTTAAAAGTTTGCTTAATCAATATGCATAATTCTTGTTCTCATATGATATTTTTGTTTAACTGACACAATGGATATTGTTTTTGTAGTTTTGGCGTGGTACTCTTGGTGAAGCCAAGGAAGTATTTTCCATTCGTCAAGTGAAGGGAGAACTTACCATATTGATTGAAGGGAAAGCACATTCTAAAGTTGAACCTCCATCAGACATTGAGCTTAAGAGTGAACTAAGAGAACTGATTGCAAGTGGCGAGAGTCTTTCCACGGTAATAGCTTCCCTAGATTCTTATGCATTCAATTTTCGTTTAATAGAAGCTTGATATAAGGTTGTCATTCCTTCTGTATTTTAAAGCTGAGAACCATACTAACATTCTTAATATTCCTGAAGGAAAATTAACTTGCCTAGCCAAAATAAAACAAAATGTCTAAACTTAAATTTCAATGTGTATATAGGATTCATTTCAAAGAGTATATCACATTACCACTAATTACTTCTCCATTTGTTGGTAAACCACAAGAAAAATGAACATGCAATCTCTTCATGCACTTCAGACCAGATCCTAGAATTGATTCCAAGTTCTTTCTGTAGGTTCCATGCACACAAACTGTATAGTGGCAAAATCAAGCATATGAAACAAATAAAATAGCAAAACAGAAAAAAATTAAAATTTATAGGATGACTTGAAAAGACAAATATACAGCTCTTCAGTAATTAGAATTGTGTTCATAAAAGTTAGAATATGCACTTCAGTAACCATAAATATGGCAACATATTCGGTATTTAAAAGATAATTTTTAAATTATAAATATGTATATAACATAATAACATAACATTCAGAAGTGAATGTATTGCTATGTACAGTGTTCCCCAAAACTCAAGTATATCCAAATAGGACGTAAAACTACCAAACAATCTAAAGGCATAAAAGGAAAGGAACAATAGATCATGCTCAACTCATCTTCATTCTAAATGCATTTCACTATTCACATGATGTAAAAACTCTTGTTTTCTCTTTTACTATCTTAGACTTGAATTTTACTTATCCTGAAAATTAGCTTAAAATTTCTAATTTACCTAAAAGTTGATTTACTTACTTTTACAATTGAGTCAGTTCATTTTTTTTCTCCTATCCTTTTAGCATTTTATTGTGTAAAATCCAATGCGTTTGCTTGATAAGTTCAACTGCTGGTGTGTATTTAGGCTGTCAAATTGGTTACCAGCAGAACATCTATGAGTAGAAAAATAGTATATTCACTTGCCTTAATATACTCTTCTCTTAATAAATAAGAGTATATTATTATTTGACTTAAATATATTTTTAGTCCTTTAAATTTTAATGTTTATTTTTAGTTCTTAAAAAAATATTTTTATTAGTCCCTTAAATTTTTGAAAAGTTACTTTTGGTCATATTTATTGTATTTATAGTTTCACAATTTATGGTGCCAAATTTTATTTATTTTTTTATTTATTTGTGTTACTGTTTAGGTGTTTGTCACAAGGTTCCTTTGTTTGGGCTTTTTATGGGCTCAGAGCTATAAATGGACCAATTTGGTTCAATTAACTTTTGGAAAGTATTACTATCTGCAGTTTAACCTATTTTTGTTCACCACACCAATACCTTGTTTTCTGTTTGTTTTCTTCTTCTAAATTTGCTCTTCATAACACCCTTTAACCACACTACTCATTCCTAATCGTCTAAGAGACTACCTCTTCCAATGAGTTAGTTTTCTTTTTCTCCTGTTACACTTTGTTCTACAATTTAAATTGTGTACCTATGTAAAAAAAATTGTCTTCCAATAATTAAATTATGGCATTCAAATGGCATACTTTCGAAAATATAATGTGTTCCGGAATATAACTTTGGAAGTACCAATCTATATTACTAGCATCCTTTTTCCATTAAAGAATTGCTGAAGAATTAGTTGTCTCTCATCATCTCATTTCTGATGATAATGATATTATTCTTATATGTTCGACGTATTGTTTATTTTTTTCTTTAGTATTACTTCATTATTCAAATTTGGAAATATACTTTTGAATTATCAAATACATTGATTTTGGAATTTTCTGGAAAAATAAAATTTATGTGAGTTTAATCCTAGGGGCACATTAGAGTCTGGATGGACATGTCTCAAAGGTTCAAAGAATACTTACAAAGATATTGATCGCTCATCAATAAAGTCCTTTCTCACATTGAAAGAGATTAAAACTCACGTTTTTGTGGTATGAGTCTGATCCTAATTAACTCTATCAACCTTTGTTGGTATAATGATTATGAAATATTTGTTATTTGATTATAACATTTGACTAATTAACAAAATTTTAATTGAGCTTGTTATGGATGGTCTAAAAATGGGTTGAGATGTTTGATCTCTCATTATTCCTTACCCTTTCTTTAGTGTTGGTATATTCCATAATCCTAATTTCCTTATTATTGTGTCATTAAACATGCCTTAAAGCGTTAAAATTGTGAATCCTAACTTTGATCAAGCCCTAATTTTAATTTGGATTAATTTCAATTCAAATGAAGTGACAAATAATTGGATTTTTGTCTATACTACAGATTTTATGCCTAATTTTAAAAAAATATTTTTATCCTTTTAAATATTTCAAAATTTAATTTTAATCTTTATAAAAATTAAATATATTTTTAATCTCTACATTTACCAACAGTATATTGGTTCTAATGAAACTATATTTAAATCCCTTAAATTAAATAATGTTTTAAATTCAAGTCTGTGATAAAAATATGATTAAAAGGAGACTTCACTAAAGGTGAGTCATTTAATGAATTCTATTAATTTCTAGGGCATTTAGTGTGTATAGTGAGTTTTTAATGCACATTTAATTAAAAAATATTTTTTAAATTATTAGGTATTAGGGAAAGGATAATAGGTTTTAATTGTTTTAGTTATCCTTGAAAATTAGCTTAAAATTTTCTAATTTACTTGAAAGTTGATATACTCACTTTTACAATTGAGTCCGTTCATTTTTTTTCCTTTCCTTTCAGCATTTTATTGTGTAAAATCCAATGCATTTGTTTGGTAAGTTCAGCTGCTAGTGTGTATTTAGGCTGTCAAATTGTTTATCAACAGAACATCAGTGAGTAGAAATATAGTATATTCACTTGCCTTAATTGCAATTGTATTTTAGCTGTTACAGAAAAATAGCAACTAGCAACAGGAATTTGCAATCGCTGGGTTCTAATTGTGGGTTCGTAATTATTTAACAAGTCTCAATGAAAGGTAACTTTCTATACTTATTTATTTGTTATAATTGTTTTAATAGCATAAATAATATAATTGATATTTACTTTTTATTTTTCAGGGATAAAATCTTATTTCAAATGCCTAAAATCCTCAAATATAGAAACTGAATCTGATCAACCTCAGAGGCAAAATGTTTCAATTGTGAAAAATTCTCCTCATTCTCAAGGACAAAGTGTACTACCACAAGCATCTCAATTTCAAAGTTTTGAACAACCACCTTAAGCAAAAGTTAATATAGAAAATCTTGAAGCGGATCCAGGAAAAAGACCTTCAATTTATTCAATGACATCAAATCATATAGAGAAAGGATATTCGGAGAGCTAATTTGCTCAAGGGGCCAACTCAACCAATTCTTAAACCATTCCCTCAAACAGAAATGTTTGGAAAAATGCATAGATTCAATCCTAAGTGGTATGAAGATTTGGTTCTGGTTGGAGTATAGTGTATCACAAGATGCATGTTTTTGCTTGTATTGTTATCTATTTGATATGGAGGTTGGAGGTAGTGGTTCGACGAATGAAACATTTGTCAGTACAGGATTCAAAAATTGGCAGAAGAAGGATAGAATCAAAGTTTATATTAGGGAGTATAGGAGTGTTCATAATAGATGTTATCAAGTTGGTCAAGATTTAATGAAGCAAAAGCAACATATTGATATTGCCTTTTCAAATATTTCTGAACAACAAAGAATTGATTATCGTATTCGGCTGAAAGCTTCTTTAGATTGTGTTACATACCTACTACGAAATGGTAAACCTTTTTGGGTACACGATGAATCTGAAAGTTCAAATCAACAAGGTTTATTTCTTGAAACTCTAAAGTTTTACAGTAAGCCAAATAAAGAGATGAGTCATGTGGTCTTGCAAAATGCCCCTGATAATCACAATTGACTTCACCAAAAATTCAGAAAGATGTTGCTCAAGCTTGTGCTGATTTGACTGCTAAAGCAATAATTAGTAATCTTGGGGATGATTAATTTTCCTTGCTAGTTGATAAAGCTTGTGATGTTGCAATTAAAGAACAAATGGCAGTTGTACTTCGATATGTAAACAAAAAGGGATTTATTGTTGAATGTTTTATTGGCATAATTCATGTTTCAAATACTACTGCACAATCGCTAAAAGAAGCGATTGATGGGCTATTTTCTAAACTTGGTTTAAGTTTGTCTAAATGTCGCGGTCAAGGCTATGATGGTACTAGTAATATGCGGGGTGAATTCAAAGGGCTTAAGAGTTTGATTTTGGAAGACAACAAATTTGCATTATATATTCATTGTTTTGCTCATCAGTTACAGTTGGCACTTGTGAAGGTTGCAAAATATCACAAAAAGATTCAAGAATTTTTTGACATGCTTCAAAAGATTGCTACTGTCGTGGGGGGTTCATGCAAGCGGAAGGAAATTCTTCAAATGAATCAATATGAGCATATCGTTGAAAGAATTGCTTGTGGTGAAGTACCAACTGGAAAAGGTTTAAATCAAGAGACAACCTTAAAGCAACCTAGAGACACTAGTTGGGATTCCCATTTTGGTACAGTTACAAGTGTTATCTCATTATTTTCTCCAATAATTTCCTTGATGAAAATTATTGAAGACGACCCTAAGAATGATACTACAAGAACTGATGTAGGTTGCATTTTGTATGCCATGGAGGATTTTGAGTTTGCATTCTTGTTGCATCTTATGCAACTTATCTTGGGGATTTCTTATGAGTTGTCACGCAAGCACTACAAAGAAAAGATCAAGACCTTTTAAATGCAATTGGTTTAGTGAACATAGTAAAGTCTCGTTTACAAGAGGTGAGAGATAATGGCTTTGATGAATTGCTTTAAGAAACGAACCTTTTTGCCAATAAATATGATATTGACATTCCGAATATGGAGGATGTTTATTGTCCTAAAGGGAGATCAAGATGGAGATTGGAATCATTCACATTCTTGCAGTACTTTAAAGTGAAGTTATTTAATACAGTGATAGATACTCAAGTTCAAGAGTTGGGTGATCGATTTGATAATGTCAATACCAAGTTGCTTGAGTGTTTGAGTTGTCTTGATCCTCGTGACTCATTTTCTACTTTTAACAAAGAAAAGTTGATTGAGTATGCTAGATTTTATCCTTTGGAGTTTGATGAGCATGCAGATATTCGTTTTCTTTCTTCAAGTCTCAGTAATTTTATTGTTGATGTAAGAGTTGATTCTAATTTTGTCAATTTGTAAAGAATTTCTGACCTTACTTTAAAGATGGTTGAGAAGAGAAAGGCTATTGTTTATCCATTGGTTTATTTGTTGATAAAGTTGGCACTCGTTCTACCGGTAGCAACGGCTAGTGTTGAGCGAGTTTTTTCTGCAATGACTTTTATTAAGGATAAGTTGCGCAATCGAATGAGTGATGATTGGTTTAATGCATGCATGCTAACTTATGTTGAACATGATATATTTAATAAGATTGATGATGAAGATATCATGCAATATTTTCAAGGAATGAAGAATCGAAGAATGCTTTTGTAATCATTCTATTGTGATCATAAACCTTCATGGTATTTTTCCGCTTATAGGTTTTTTCTTTGTTTCTTAATGTGAGTTATAATGAGTCTAGTCCTACTTTCTGTGTGACCTTTTTTTTAATTGGGGTTTTCTTTTAGGTTATGTGCCATATTCTGGCTTAAAAAGAAAGGATTGATGTCAGGTTTGACATTCTCAAACGAGTTAATATCTAGAGATAAAGGTCTTTACTGTGATTTTGCTCCCCTTCTGTACAGGTAATGTTGACTTTTTTATTCACCATTATAAATAAAATGATGATGTATGGATGTACTGGAGTATATTCTCATATTTATTTTAGAGGATTGGTAAATTTGGGTGCTAAATGATTGATCAAACTATTATCTGCATTTTGTTACAAAAACAACTACATTTTGAGCGGGTTCATAACCTTGTATATAAAGTGCTGATAAAGACCATTATCCTCGCCACTAAATATACGAACATAAATAATTTTTCTTGGATCCGCCACTAATAAAGACCATTCATTCTTAGGTGTACCTAGTTAGGACAGAATGGGGGCGTTCTAGTTCATTTTTTGGTCATTTTCATATTATCCTTAGTTTTCCTTTTTGGACATACATTATGGAAAAAAATGATTTCACTTATCCTTATTTGTGAAAAAAGGATCATATTTATCGTCACACATAACATTCATTTGTAACCTTCTTTCATGTATCACATCATTATCAATAACATGCACATACTCATCTTATGCATTTGTTTTATCAAATAAATTAGCATAAAAAAATCCACGCATCATCTTTGCATTCATATTTCATTACACATTTTGCATTCTAGCATCATTATTGGAGAAAAAAAATTAAGTAAAATTTTATTGTGCATAATTTTATTATATTTTGTATATATATCAAAATAATCCCCTTTTAATTTATTGAAGATTGTTTATGTCTCTGTTCACTTTCTTTCTTCCTGTATCATAGCTGGTTATTTTGTTTCTAACCCTCATCATTGGTTTGGCAACATTTGGTGGAGACTTGTTTTGATCTATCATTACAATGGGATTTGTTTTTCACTATCATTACAGTTGTAGATTAATTTAGTCTCACGTTGTTAATCAAAAGAGCTCAGATATTACCTCTTTTCATTCTAACTAAGACAAGTTTATACTTGGAATTGCTTACAATGTTTTGTATCTTTATTCCCCTTTTTGGTTACAATTTGATTTTCTTTTGTCTCAATCATTCTTTGATTTTTTTTCTTAACGGTCATTATATGTTTTGTGCCAATTTAGCATCATTTCTTTTTTACTTTCTCATGTTTTTTATTCACTAAGTTTGCATTGAATACATTGTTTAAATTTATTAAATAGCATTGCTTTGATTTGGCAGTTGACATAGTCATTTTGGTGTAGCAGGATATGCCTTTTGCGTTATACAAGTTGAGATTTATTGAAAAGGAATTTAAGGCATTGGAATTGTAATGATAATATGTAGATAAGTAATGTTGATATGAAAAAAATGTTAACTTAATTAAAGATTATCAATTAATCATATTAAAAAAATAATACTTCATAATTAAGTTTTTATAAATTACTTTAACAAAATTGCTTTAAAGAATTGACTTTGGTGTACACCTCTATCAATTTTATATTTTAGGATGCATGAATTGTAACAATTCAGAAATCCTAAAGTTTTCAATAAATATAAAATATGTATAAAAAAACATAAATCTTTTTTCCAAAAATAATAATAAAATTTGATTTCCATTAAAAACTTTTTTCTTTGTCATAATTATGTTTTTTTAGGGTGAGATAAATATTTTAATGCTTTCACTTGATTTACATTATAAGCTTTCACACATGTGGTAGTTCTATTGTGCATATCCTTGATTGCATTAACATACTTTAATGTTACCTTTTTCTTCTCAAGAATTCATCATAAGACCTCTCTTGGGACTCTGTTATATGCTTTCTCAAGATCTATGAACATCATATGTAAATCTTTCTTTTTTTTCCCTATATCTTCCCATTAATTGTCTCATCAAGAAGATAGTTTTCATTGTACATCTTCATGGCATAAATTCAAATTGATTTATTGAAACTTTGGTCTTCCTCCTTAGACGATGTTCAATAACTCTCTCCCATAACTTCATAGATAAATAAATAAGATAAAAAATAATAACATACAAGCACCATGTCATAATATTTAAAAATTAGAAACAAGTATAATTGATATTTTTTATATACAAATAATTCTTATTATAATTTAATTGTAACATTTAAAGTCTGAATCATATAATAGTTCTTATATATAAATAATTTTTAAAAGTGAAGTAATGAAATTAAAGTCAAAATAAAAAATAATAATAATAGATAAATCTAATTGCATGATCGGAATCATACAATTTATGTCATGATGAGATTAGCTAACTCAAAATTTCAACCATATAATACAATTAAAATATTATCTTCAAAATAAATTAAAATGTCATGTTAAAATAATTAACATGTAAATATATATATATATATATTTTAAATT